>CM076572.1:854426863-855026863 GCA_034641835.2 Pinus albicaulis
TACTCCGCAAAGCTGTGCGATAGGCAACCCGCTGGGATTCCGCCGTAATTTCGGTAGAGGGCCGGATCATGGCATGTCTGGGGTTCCGCTTATCCTTTTTGTTAACTACACCAATCCTGCCGTCCAGCACAACTATCAACACTTTATTACGGGATTTTAATATGTTGAATTGTAAAGGAACAACATAAAATTTGCAAGATGGGACTGCTGTGTCATCTGAAGTCTGTTCGCCGGACTTCAAACGGCGATAAACCATAATTAAAACCAAATTCGCGTTCCAAAATAGCCTGCTGACGTCGGCCAATTTTGTGACGCGAATTTCTTATCAAATTCGCCCTAATATTTTACGGGTCCGGATTTCCACTGCGCGAGCGGCCCAAACAAAGATCCGCTCCAATCAATTTCTGCCACGTGTCCTCAATAAAACTGGGCTCTCAAGCCCTGCACAAGAGTGTATCTATAAGGCGATGGATAATAGTGGATAAGGACAGACACCCACATTAACATTAACGGAAACATTAAAGCCACATCAAATCTGCATTAATTAATTTTTAACACTGTTCAAGATCAGACCTCCACTCCTCTGAGCGATTCCGCACGCTCCAATTTGATCTGGCCTTCGACTCTCATTATTAATGATCAGAGATTCATTATGATGGGCGTCCTTTGATTGCATTGCAGACGGGTCGACATACAAAATGGCGTTTATCCATGGTTTTTCAGACAAGCCGGTTGTTGGATTACACTGCCTGGTAACTGTGACGATAAGGAGAAGTGGCCAGCGGAACTTCTGCCTAGACTTTGCTACATATTTCCATTTCTCTGCCTCTGGACTGTCCGTCTTCCTCTTCACTTTCGACTCGCTTTTCAGTTTCCTTAGTCATGTATTGCTTTCCAGATTGCACCTCCATGTCATGGCAGTACAGAGATGCGTTGCTGCAAAGGGAGCACTAGAGGTCAATGGGCAGGAGCCCCCTCTCTCCAAAGACTCCTCAAAATGCAGATGACTTCCGCTGTACCCGCATTTATTAGACAGGGCTTCCATATCCAAATACCAGGAGGCCACGCCAGAGAGGTCGACCACCGTATGGATTCCCCTGCTCCTGGCTTCCCCACCGCTAGTTCACCTTCTCCCACGACACGCACTGCGCAATTTTCCTTTGATTGCTCTCTCACCCGCCCGCGAATCACAGCTGTAGTCACTGTGATCTTCCGCGAGGAGGCCCAAACGGAGGAAGAATGCACCCGTCCGGCGGGTCTGAGCTCGGAAAAATCTGGCCAGCATTCGGGCCTTCAGGAGGGGAGCCGTGGCATGCATGTGGAGGTAGCACCTAGCGATCCTGGACCTTCTGAAGGATGGTGCCGAATCGTGGAGGAACCAGCAGAGGAGTATTTTGGTTAATTTGTTTTTCTTGCTTAGCAGGCCCAGTTAATTGGGCTGCTTTTAGTTTATTTTACTGTGCTGGACCTTTAAGTAATATTTTTGAATTCTGTAAATTAAACGTTCAAGACTGGTTTCCCCGTATGAGGGCAGTCTTCTTAATTTTTTGATTTTTTGATGATAAATTTGCCATGAGTATGGCCAGGCAATGTTTTTGACTTCGGTGTAATTTTATTCGCAATGTTAATAGATTAACTTTACTTAGAATTCTCACATGATTAGCGTTTTTCTTGATCTATTCAAGGATTTTGGGTACTTTAATTTGTATTTGGAACAATGGACATCGGTACTCTATCTGTTGCTTTACTGTTCTACATACTGCTATTTCACTTTCTTATAGATGCATCTGGGTATTATTTGAATGCTTTCGCATTGTCGATAATCTCCATGTGGACCAGCATTTGATTTTATATCAGTCCGGAGGGGACATGTAGTATTTTCTATCGATGTATTCTGTGGACTTCCATTTTTCTGTATTTATATTTGGGTTCCAATCTCTCATGGTAAAATGTAATGACTTCATGGACTGTTTTACTTCATATAATATATTCAAAATAGCATTTTTTCTCTTCTGAAAAAAAAATGATTAATGTTGATCATTCTGCCTTCAAAACTAGCGATGCTGGTCTATGTTGCTGGTTTATTGATATGGTCTGATGGTCTTTTTATATTTTGGACATATCACACTCCTCACATGATTAGCGTTTTTCTCTGTTCAAGGATTTTGGGTACTTTAATTTGTATTTGGAACAATGGACGTTGGTACTCTATCTGTCGCTTTACTATTCTACATACTGCTATTTCACTTTCTTATAGATGCCTCGGGCATATTTGGATATTTTACTGGTTGATACCTCATGTGGACCGTGTTACTGGCTATACTTAAGTCATTATATGTGACAAGGTGCGCAGCCGTATCATTGTCCGGGGGGTGGGACTTCCACTTTTCTGATGGATATTTGGGTTCCAATCTTCAGATGTGAAAATGTAATGACTTCATGGACTGTTTTACTTCATATAATATATTCAAAACAACGTTTTTTCTCTTGTGAAAAAAAAATGATTAATGCTTATCACTCTGCCTTCAAACCTAGCGATGCTGGTCTATGTTGCTAGTTTATTGATATGGTTTGATGGTCTTTTTATATTTTGGACATATCACACTCCTCACATGATTAGCGTTTTTCTCTGTTCAAGGATTTTGGGTAATTTAATTTGTATTTGGAACAATGGACGTCGGTACTCTATCTGTTGCTTTACTATTCTACATACTGCTATTTCACTTTCTTATAGATGCCTCGGGCATATTTGGATGCTTTCTCCGATTGTCGATAATCTCCATGTGGACCGTTACTGGGTTTTATATCAAGTCCCTGTATGTGACATGGGGTATTTTTCTATCACTGTCTGGGGTGGGACTTCCACTTTTCTGGATGTATATTTGGGTTCCAATCTTCAGATGTGAAAATGTAATGATTTCATGGATTGTTTTACTTCATATAATATATTCAAAACAACATTTTTTCTCTTGTGAAAAAAATGATTAATGTTTATCACTCTGCCTTCAAAACTAGCGATGCTGGTCTATGTTGCTGGTTTATTGATATGGTCTGATGGTATTTTTATATTTTGGACATATCACACTCCTCACATGATTAGCGTTTCTCTCTATTCAAGGATTTTGGGTACTTTAATTTGTATTTGGAACAATGGACGTCGGTACTCTATCTATTGCTTTACTATTCTACATACTGCTATTTCACTTTCTTATAGATGCCTCGGGCATATTTGGATGCTTTCTCAGATTGTCGATAATCTCCATGTGAACCGTTACTGGGTTTTATATCATGTCCCTGTATGTGACATGGGGTATTTTTCTATCATTGTCTGGGGTGGGACTTCCACTTTTCTGGATGGATATTTGGGTTCCAATCTTCAGATGTGAAAATGTAATGACTTCATGGATTGTTTTACTTCATATAATATATTCAAAACAACGTTTTTTCTCTTGTGAAAAAAATGATTAATGTTTATCACTCTGCCTTCAAAACTAGCGATGCTGGTCTATGTTGCTGGTTTATTGATATGGTCTGATGGTCTTTTTATATTTTGGACATATCACACTCCTCACATGATTATGATTAGCGTTTTTCTCTGTTGCAGGGTTTTGGGTATTTTAATTTGTATTTGGAACAATGGACGTCGGTACTCTATCTGTTGCTTTACTATTCTACATACTGCTATTTCACTTTCATGGACTGTTTTACTTCACTGTTGTAGGGTTTTGGGTACTTTAATTTGTATTTGGAACAATGGATGTCGGTACTCTATCTGTTGCTTTACTATTCTACATATTGCTATTTCACTTTCATGGACTGTTTTACTTCACTGTTGTAGGGTTTTGGGTACTTTAATTTGTATTTGGAACAATGGACGTCGGTACTCTATCTGTTGCTTTACTATTCTACATACTACTATTTCACTTTCATGGACTGTTTTACTTCATATAATATATTCAAAACAACTTTTCTCGTCTTTTATAATTTTAATTTTTTTTAAAAAAATTGAACCCTCCGTCGGTCTACCGACGCCTTGTAGACGTCGGAACTGCGACAACCCAAAAACGTCGGAAGAGAGAAAGTATGAAAACGTCGGAAGAGCGACGTTAAAAACGTCGGACCACATATCGTCGGCATTGCGACATCTTCCAGACGTCGGAAGAGTGATGTCCAAAACGTCGGACCACGTTTAGTTGGAATTGCGACAGTTTACAAGCGTCGGAAGAGCGACGTCCAAACGTCGGACCACGCTTAGTCGGAATTGCGACGGTTTACAAGCGTCGGAAGAGCGATGTCAAAAACGTCGGACCACGTTGGGTCGGAATTGCGACGGTTTACAAGCGTCGGAAGAGCGAGGTTCCAAATGTCGAATCACATTTCATCGGAAGTGCGACAATTTACAAACGTCGGAGGCGCGACGGTTTGTGAGACGTCGGAAGAGTGACGCTTGTTCGGAACGACAGAAGAAGTGTCGATAGTGCGACACTTTTTACGTGCGTCGGAACGGCGACGGCATGACAAACCACGGTTTGTCCGCCCCGAACTCGTCGTCTTGCTCACTATGTTCTAATAGCGACGAATTGGCCGTCGGAATTTCCGCCAAATTCTCTAGTGTTTCTTGCACAAGTTTATCCATTTTTGTCTCCATTTCCTTTAGTTGAGGTGTCAAATGAAGGATTAGATTCATCATTTCATCCTTTTGATTATCTGTCTCAAAAACCTCCTTGGTTTGTGGATGCTCAGTAGTTGTTTCTTCAGTGCATCTGTGTTTGCATTTTTCTTCTTTATAATTTATTATGCTGCTTTGATGTCTTTTGTATTATAGCCAACTTCAATTACTAAATCTTCCAGTGACTCAATCTTGTTATCCTTTGCTCGTGATGAGGCTCTCTCTAGATTTAACTGTGACTGTATATTTGCTAGAGAATTTTGAAACTTCTGGACACTTAGAGCTTTGTGTGTCATGGTTGAATAGATCATTTCTCCTGCTTGTTTGTGGAATTTAATCTAGTCAATTGGATGCACATCCTTGGCAAGAACTTCAAAGGCGGTATTTTTATAATCTTCTGAAGTTTTTGGGGCCTGTACCTTTGGTCGTAGAAATGTCATCTGCATATTTCTTGTTTTGAGGTCAAAAGCTGAAAGCAATATATTCTGATCACTGGGAGTTTGCTTCCAGTATTGTGCATATGTAACAACCTTCAATGCTTCATTTTTTATTTTAATCTCCTTACATTTCTCCATGATATATTTTTCTTTCTCAACTGGCTTGCTGGATGATGAAACCTCTGCACTATTTTTCTTTTGAATAATTTGTGCACTGGAAGTTGATGGCAGAGGTGTTTCTTCTGAATGTGTTGTAGGTGCATCATCCCTGATAACAATATCTGTTTCTGTTTCAATTGTCTCTTCCTGCTCTATCACTGGATTTAGCTTTGTTTTCTTTCTGTACATAAGCCTGAATTTACTATCAGATGTAGTTTCTGTTGAATAAGATCCTTCTTCTCTAGTCCTTTTTGAATTTTTATCATGTGGGGCTAGAGTAAGCAGGATGGAACTAGTATCAAGCTACTTCTCCACCTCCTGCAAAATTTTTTCCAACCACTCTATTTGGTTAGAATATTTCTCAATCTCAGGCTTAGATTAATGGATGAAAGGGGTAAGTTTTAACTTAAATATTAATTTGCTTATGACACCCAAGGGGTCATATGACCATTTGACATTGTTGCTAAACTTTAACTCTTGTAGGCATATGTCTGCTTCCTTTCCAGCATTCCTACTGTTGCATATAAAAGGCCCTAATTGATTTTTTTAATCTTGAATTGGGTTTTCTTATTGGTTGAAAGGAAATTGATTTCATCAGAATTCAAGTTCTACCTGATGTAATCTAAAGCAAATATCCTCATTCAGAGGTATTTGGGAAGCTTGTAAGGGAGTAATTGGCTTCCATACACTCTGATGTCTGTGTGATTCTGGTATAAATACCAGTCTCCAATTTTGCTCTGATATGATAACTATAGAACCTTTTTTATTTCATCACTGAATCTTGTTTGGATGCTATTGATAAGCATATTAACCACTGGATATACAAAAGAATCAATAGAGTCTTTGAAACTAAATTCAGTGGAATCCTTTCTGATCAAGGATGTCCAAAAGATAACAGACTGGGGATTACCCTCTGTGTCCATTTTTTGTAGGTTGACTGTAAACCTTTCTGATTGAAAATATATGAACAAATAAAACAATACTGAGGAGTATTTTAACACTCCTTCTTCTGGAAGTTTGATCAGTTGATCATGCATGGCATCTACTAGGAATTGGGCAAAGTTGAAAGTTATAGCTGGTGGCTGACCTGGGAAAAATATAGAGAGGAACCCAAGGATGGATTCATCTACATGCTCATCAGTGAAATATCCTAAAATATAGGACAACATGGTCACAAGTTTCTTGGTTCTTTCTGGAAATACGATATCAGAGTATGGTGGGTTGTTTTTAGGAAATTGAGTTGATTCAGGGAGGAAAGTCTGAAATATTTGAGACCTTTTAGGGAAGTCCAGCTTTAGGTAAAGCTCAGTAAGGGTCTCAATGGAAAAAGGCACTCCCTCTGGTTGTGATTGAATTTGTAGCATTTGATTAATAGATTGAGCAGTGACAGTAAATAGGATTTCTTAGTTAGGGGTGACTATGGCTCTTTCATTTGGCATATAGCTGATTTGGCATAGTCTGATGACTTCGAGGAATTGGTAGGTCTGTGGAAATGTGTATTTGGGTAGGTTAGAGTCCCATAGATGAATATCATCTGCCTGATCAACAAATTTATCATGACTCCAACAATGGAGCTCCAAAAGGTTTCTATCAGTTACAGTGTCATTTATTTTGAAGTCCTTATCAGCCAAAGGAGTGTAGTCGACATTTGACAGTGGTGGTTGCAAAGGGTTTGCAATTTGGACGCTTTGGGAAGCCATCAATTTGGTTCAATTATTTGAATTAATAATATTATTTGATTGTGTCGGGTACTCAGAATCACCTGGAGTACCAAAGTTTTGGTTGCAAAAGGGTCCAGTAGCAGCGGGCTTCAATCTTGGTCGGCAATGGCTTTTTGGCCTTTTCCACAAATCAACTGAGATACGTAAATAACGGTATAGGTCGGGGTTTTATTATTTTTGAACTTGGTGGTTTATCTTATGGCGTGGGTGGTTTATCGCACGTCGAAAAATGGTTTAGTGGTTTGGGATTGGGGGGGGGGGGGGTGTGATAGAATGTGGAAGTGCCGCGTAGCAGGGGAGCGAGGGCACGGAACCACCCATTTCGTAGCCCCCCTCTGTTTTAAACTTCGAATAGTGGGGAGTGTGAAAGGGATCAGAGACCGTTTGATTTGATCAGTAGTGATTAGGCGGTATGTAGAAGTTGCGGGTTTTCAAAGAGAGGTGGGGTCAGGTAATTGATAGGCGGAGGGTTTAAAATAAAGTGGGTTGGGGAGTATATATGCAGAGTTGTAAAATGAAATGGGGGTTTATGAAATACATTAAGGGGGGGGGGGGGGTGTTGAATAAAAGGACAATGGGGCCCAATTAATATATTTATGCCTTTAAACTATGAAAACGTGGGTTTTGTATTTTTTATGAAAAGGCAGAGTTAGTAAGGGAAAAAAGGGGGTTTATTAAGGGAAAGGGATTTTTTTAAAGGGGAAAAGGGATTTTAGCAAGGGGAAGGGTTAGAATAAGGGGGAAAATGGTTTCCAAGAGAGGAAAAAAATGATTAGGATAAGGGGAAGGTGTTAGAAAATGTTTTTGATAATGGATAAGCATAATGAGGTTTATATACTCTTTGAAAAGTAATCTACCTACCCTTTTATTCATCCTAACTTTTTTATTTCCTTTATTGGGTGCATTTGAGCTTGCTGACCCTTTTATTTTCTTTTGATAAGAAAACTAACTTATTTCTAACCTTATATCTTCTAATGGCTCAGATTAAACTTATCAGCTCATTTTTATTCTCTACCTAACTATTGATCTGTCAAGATTAAATGGTTTGGTCAGATATTTATTCACTAACTATCATAACATAAAATTTAAAGGCATGAATGATCAAGATTAGACTGTATGATCATCATGAATTGTGGAATTTTAAACAAGCTGCACATAATTTATTTGAAAATTAAAGTAAATTAAGAGTAGTGGCATTTGAATGTGCAACACTTCCAGAATTTATTTTTTGCTTCTTTTTATATTTCTTTATTTTGGTCCTTTGATTATTCTTTTCGGACATACCCTCTTTTCATTTTTTAATATGGAAATTTTTTGCAGAAATGCAAACATATGTACAATATTACAGGACTTACCATAGTCAATTCAAAATTATGATCCCTATTATTATAGGACCCTAACAGATGCCTCCAAATTTCTTCACAAATACCTTGATGAATTTGTTCGTCTCCACCCTCAGGATTTACTGCAATCCTACCAAAACCGATCAATGGATTCCTAGGCCATTAGGGAATTTTCCTGATACCACCTCACCTGGTTCTAAAACCATTTGGCAATCCAAAGCTCAATCAAATGAAAGAACCCCATCACACCATGGCTATCCAGAATTGGAAAAGAAAGGTTGAAACCACTATCATACCTGGAAAAACCCATGCCCATGGCTACAAGAGAACCAAATACACACATGCATGTACCATGCTTTCACAAACCAGTTAGGAAATCACACATGTAACTTGTTACCTGCAAGTATTCCTGCTGAAGCCGCTTGATCTAACTTTTCCTTGGTTGTCCTTTGATTTCCTTTGCTTCCTTGTCCTTCCTGTGCCTTTCTCCAATGCAAGAGTGATCCAAGAATTCTCTATGCATGCAAGAGTATAAGACAGTAGAGAGAATAGAGTGAGAGCTTCAAAACTGCATTGACTAAAGCTAAATCAACAAAATCTATTAACTGATCCTCAAAAGCCTTTTTATCATTGAGGCCTCTATTTTCTCCATTTTCCTCTATTTTCCTTCAATTTTCCTCTGATGCAATTTTATGACCTTTCCTATTCCTTTTCTCCTAAGTTCCTTTATTTTCATAAATAAAATACCAATTAATGCCTCTTTGCCTTTCTTTTAGGTCCATATATTACTAGTGTAGTCCCTTATTATTTTTAGTGTAGCCCCCTTATTGTTATTGTTGTACTTTGTAGTCCCCATATTGTTATTATTGTGCCCCATAAAAGCCCATTATTTTTATTGTTTTGCCCTTACATTAATATTGTTAGGTTGGCTAAGATTATATTGTGACCCCATGGAATGCTATATATAGAAAGGAGTTTTTGGAAATTTTTTTGATCCAAGAATTGTTCATTTATGTAATGTAAAGGAGGTTTCCCCCTCGAAATGGCTTATTTTTAAGGTGTTGATCTCTCTTTTCTTATATTTTGGGAGCTATTTTCATAACATTTGGTATCATGACTCTCTCTCTGATCTTTAGATTAGAATTATGTAAGACATTTCCGAAATTACATGGGTTGTAGTTTATTGTGTATCAACTTCAGAGATGAAGGAGGAAACAGTGACACGTGGCACACCGCACAAGTTCGCTCTACTGAAACTATCAATAATTAGGTCATTGCGGGAGATTGGGCATATATTTTCCTTGAAGAATCCAAATCAGGTCAGACCTGTGGCATTGGAAAGAAGATTCATAGGACTACTAATGAACTGAAGATAAAATATCGGGAATCTGAAATTATAGAGATACATCATGTTAAATATCGAGCTCCTCAAAAGGAGGAAACAGTGACACATGGCTGTAGTTTATTGTGTATCAACTTTAGAGCCAAAGGAGGAAACAATGACACGTGGCACACCATACAAGTTCGCTCTACTAAAATTGTCAATAATTAGGTCATTGCGGGAGATTGGGCATAACTTTGCCTTGAAGAATCCAAATCAGGTCAAACCTGTGGCATTGGAAAGAAGATTCAGAGGGCTACTAACGAACTGAAGATAAAATATCAGGAATCTGAAATTACAAAGATACATCAGTTTCAATATCGAGCTCCTCAAAAGCAAGAAAAAGGTGTGTATTTTTTTTTTCAAATTGCATAAGTGTTTTTTGAAAAATCAGTTTGAAGTGATTCCAAGGGCATATTGAAGCATAGATATCATTATTGGGTTCTAAAATGCCCCGTAAAAATATTTCAACACCAATTAAGCCCTTAGAAGGCTCTAGAGTCTACTATGAATCATGAGGAGGAAGAAGTGCATTGTGATATATCAAAATTACAAGACCAAGTGCACCAAATTTCGCTCTCGCAAAGAGTAACAAAAATTTGAAATGGAAGTTTTGAAGAAATGCATGGAAGATAATATGGATGGTTTGAAGAAAGACATGGAAGCTAAGATGGATGGTTTGAAGAATGACATGGACGACATGGAAGCTAAGATGGATGACATGGAAGCTATGATTGATGAAAAAATGAAAGACAACATGGAAGACATGAAGAATGATCTAAAAGAAGACATGGAAGGTTTGAAGTAAGGTTTGAAAAAGTTGATACAAGAAATGATTCCTAATTGAGAAAAGGTAGTAGAGGAAACTCATGATGAGAACAAAATAAATGTTAATCATGATTTCATAAACTCTAATGTTGGATTGAAGACCCACCATATTCCAAAGATCGATATGAGGAAGTTTGATGGCAAGGATCCCATAACATGGATACTACATATGGAGCAATATTTTGATCTCCATAATGTGCAAAACACACAAAATATACCCATTGCAACTTTATATTTAGAAAAAAATACATTTGTATGGTATCAAGGGCTTTGCTCTCGTAAAAAAATTGTCACTTGGTCAATTTTTATGGATGAAATGATAGCACATTATGAGGATACAAAGAGAAACACATTCTTTAGCCAATTGATAAATCTCAAACAAAAGGGTTCAATGGTGGAGCACATTGAATACTTCCAAAAATTGAATATAAGGGTAAATGATATTCCAAAGGAACACATGATTGATGTCTTCATAGGGAATTTAAAGCACAACATCACACATGAGGTTTGCCTTTGGTAACCTGATTCATTGGAGAAGGCATTGAGGTTGGCAAGAAAAATTTAAAGTAAGTTTATGGCGACAAGGAAGCCTACAATTCACATCTATAAAGATGGAAGCGTTGCTACTCCTAGAATTCCACAAACTACAAGGTTGACACCACAAAAATTGGAAGAAAAAAGAGCAAAAGGGCTTTGCTATAGTTGTGATAGCGAATACACTAAAGATCATAAGTGTGCTGAGAAGAAATTATTTTACATAGATTGTGAAGAGGAGGAAGAAAATGAACAAGAAACTTCAGAATAAGAGGATATACACCAGGAACCAATCCTAGAGAAAGAAGAAACGAGTCTGACCATATCCTGTAATGCATTGGCAGGAATTACCACTCCTCAAAGTCTCAAGATAGAAGGACATATGAAGAAGAACAATTTAATAGTGTTGTTTGATTCGGGTGGTACCCATAATTTTATTCATTGTAAGGTAGCCAAGGAATTGAATAGTTTCCTATACTTAGCACCAGAGTGTCAACTGATGGTTGCAAATGGAGGAACTATAAATTTCTCTGGAAAATACCATAATATCAAGCTAATTATGTGGTAATATGTATTGAATAGTCCAATGTTTTCCATTCCAATGGGAGGTGATGATGGAGTACTAGGAGTATAATGGGTATCGCAAGGAATTCAGGAAAGATAATAAGCTCTAACATCATGACAAAGCTTCTAAAGAAACAAAAACGAGGCGTAATTTCACAATTATGCTCACTAGAAGTTCCAACATCAAAATCATTTATTTATCCAAATCTCCAAAAAGTATTGGACAATCATTCCAACGTGTTTGAAACTCGCAAAGGAATCCCACCTATTCGTGATCATGATCATGCTATTTATTTGATTCCAGGAAGTGTTTCTCCAAACATTAGGCCTTACAGATATCCTTATGTCCAAAAGAGCGAAATTGAACGTATGATTGCAGAAATGTTAGAGGTGGGTATAATTCAACCCAGTCAAAGTAATTTCTCTGCTCCAGTAGTATTGGTGCACAAGAAGGATTGATCATGGCACATGTGTCTGGATTATAGGGAGCTCAATAAGCTCACTATTAAAGATAAATTTCCCATTCCTGTAATTGATAAATTATTGGATGAATTACATGGAGCAATTTATTTTACCAAGTTGGATATCCGTTTAGGATATCATCAAATTAGAATGAAGACTGAAGATATTCCGAAAACAACATTTCAAACTTATGAGGTCCATTATGAATTTTTGGTCATGCATTTGGCCTTACCAATGCTCCTTCTACATTTCAAGGGTTGATGAATTCCATTTTCAAAACCTTCCTTAGAAAATTTGTGCTAGTATTTTTTGATGATATACTAATCTACAACAGGTCTTGGAAGGATCACATTCAGCATGTTGACAAGGTGTTCAAACTATTGAAGGAGAAAAAATTATATGCAAAAACCTTCAAATGCTTTTTTGGGGCACAAGAGGTGGAATATCTCGGTCATATTTTATCTCAGGAGGGTGTTAAGGTAGACCCTAACAAAATTAAATCCATTAAGGAATGGAAATTCCCCACAACCATAAAGCAGTTGCGAGGATTTCTCGGGTTAACAGGGTATTATCGCAAGTTTGTTGAGAATTATGGGAGAATAACAACAACTCTAACAACATTATTGAATAAAGATGCATTTTCATGGACTCCTGAAGCAACTAAGGCCTTTAAACATCTTAAAGAGGTAATGTGCCTAACACCGGTCTTAGCTACGCTAGACTTCAAAAAAAACCTTTATTGTGGAATGTGATGCCTCGGGAAATGGAATTGGCGCTGTTTTGATGCAAGAAAGAAGACCCATTGCTTTTGAAAGTCGTCCAATCAAAGGAAAGTATTTACAGAAAGCTATTTATGAGAAGGAAATGTTGGCAATACTACACGCACTAAAGAAATGGCGACCTGACCTAATGGGAAGACACTTCAAGGTAAAAACTGATAATGATAGTCTTAAATACTTTTTGGAACCAAGGCTATCTTAAGACGAGCAGAAAAAATGGTTCAAAAAGATGTTGGGTTATGACTTTGAAATCATCTACAAAAAATGGAAGCTAAATGTTGTTGCAGATGCAGTCTCAAGAAAGGATGAGGAGGTGGAAGCATTGCTTTGTGCCATTTCTATTATCCAACCAGATTAGATAACTGAAGCAAGGGAGGAATGGAAGAATGACGAAGAAGTGTGGACACTCATTCAAAAGTTGCAGCAAGATCCTAGTACATCTAATACATTTAGTTGGAAAAATGATTCCTTATGATACAAATATTGCTTATATCTTTGAAAGAATTCCCAACTAAAACAAAATATTCTTTTGGAATTGCACACCTCTCCCTTAGGAGGACACTCAGGATTTTTAAAAACTTACCATAGGGTGAAGAAAGAATTTTTTTGGGATGGCCTTAAATCTGATATTCAAAAGTTGGTGGCAGAATGTTTGGTTTGCCAACAAAATAAAGTTGAGACAATTAAGACCCCGTGTCTGCTACAAACTTTATCCATTCCAAGTGAATGTTGGGAGGAGGTTTCAATGGATTTCATCACATCTTTACCTAAGTCCAAGAAAAGAGTGTCATCATGGTGGTAGTTGATAGAATTATGAAGTATGCACACTTTTGTGCATTATCTCATCCATTTAAAGCAAGTACAGTTGCTACTGCCTTTATGAAAACAATTCAAAAGCTACATGGAAACCCAAAGATTTTTGTAAGCGACAAAGATCCCGTTTTCACTGGAAATTTTTGGATGGAATTATTTTCTTGTTTGGGTACTCAACTAGTTCATAGCTCATCTTATCATCCTCAATCTGATGGTAAAACTGAGATAGTGAACAAATTTTTGGAAGGATATCTTCGTTGTTTTGTATATGATAAACAAACACAATGGGTCAAGTGGTTACCTCTAGCTGAATGGTGGTATAACACTTCCTTCTAGACTGCAGCAAAAATGACACCATTTATGGCACACTATGGATATCATCCACTGTCCATCACATCATCTTTAAGAGAAAATTCTAAGGTTCAAGCAGTGGAATATCACATCGAGCATCAACACCACGTTCTCCAACTCTTAAAGGATAACCTGAATTTGGCACAAAATCGAATGAAACAATAGGCATATCAACATCAGAGCGAGAGAAGTTTTGATGTAGGAGACTGGGTATTTTTACGGCTACAACCATACAAACAAATGTCCCTCAAGCAAGCTAAGAAGGATAATAAATTATCGCCAAAGTACTATGGTCCTTATAAGGTTTTGCAAAATATTGGTACTACGACATACAAATTGGAGCTTCCTGATTCTTCTCGAGTGCACCCAATTTTCCATGTTTCATGCTTAAAGAAGGTTATAGGTGACAAACTTCCAGTTCAAACAATATTTCCAGAACTTGACGAGGAAGGGAAAATCATATTGGAAGCTAAAGCTGTCACAGAAACAACAACTTGATAGCTATGAAATCGATAAATTTAAGAGTATCTCGTCAAATGGAAGAACTTATCGACTAAATATTCCACATGGGAGGATGAGAATTTTATACAGAAGCATCCAGAGCTACTAAAGTGTTGAGGACACCACTTTTTTGAAGGAGAAGGGCATGTTAGTTCCCTATATTACTAGTGTAGTCCCTTATTGTTGTTAGTGTAGGCCCCTTATTGTTATCATTGTACCCCTGTAGTACCCATATTGTTATTATTGTGCCCCATAAAAGCCCACTATGTTGAGATTGCAACAAGATGATGAGCTTAGTGAAAAGAAGTCGCCTTCACTAAGTGGGCCCGCAGGCTATTTTTGGCACAAAGTCTATTTTTAGACATGTCGATCATATTCTATGAGTTGCAGGATGCTGTTTGTGGATGGTTGGTCAAGTTGGAAAAATAGATGGACTTCTATTTTTAGACATATTGGGTGGAATCTATTTTTAGATTTCCAGTCTAAAAATAGATAAGTCGAATATTATTAGCTCTTAATAATATTTGGACTCTAAACATTATCTTATTCTCTTAGAGCACTTTAGTTAAGTGCAAAGATGTGGCACAACAGATGACAGAAGGAATTATGCTATTCCCGAGGATTAAGTGGAGCTATTGCATGGAGACTTCAGTTAGAACTCATGTGACAGAGTTTGGTGGAGTTGTAGAAGTAGTTGGTGGAGTTGTGTTCAGTTTAACTCAGCTAGACACAGTTGAGGTAGTTGTATCTAGTCTAATTGATTGATACACTAGTGAGAGTGGTGTGAATTAATTATTAATTAATTCAATAATTATTAACTCATTAATCAACTGAAGAATACATCAGTTAAATATAGTGCATGGACAATTTCAGTGGAGACCAGTGGAGAGGTAGGTGAAAGAGCAAGTGTGACTATCAGTTGTGACTATAGTGATGCATGGTTTGCATCCAACACTCAGTGGAGATGCCAATGAGGATTTCACAGTGCAAGCCAGGTGGATTCAAGTTCATTCAGAGCCATTATTCAGTAGGGATTGCGCAGTAGAGGCAGGCTAGCAGGTGGCAGAGATCGGTGCATGGATTTGCTAGATCGGACCTGATTAGTGTGTGGCGATTGGATTATACTGAGAGCTTGTGATAAGATTTGTATTATGATTGTTACATGATCTCTATGAAATATATTATATACAGATAGTTGGGGTTTTTAGCTTCAGGCTTTCCCATGAAAAACAACTGTGTTAATGTGTGTGGATTTTTATGGTTTCATGTGTGCATTGCAAATTGTGTTAATTTCCGCATGTGATGATCAATGAATGGAATAGATTCTGTATTGTGAATGAAGTAAAATAGTGTGTGATCGGGATAATATTAGATATATAATGCATTAGTTATATAATTTATACATGATATCGGAGTGATATTGATCATTGGAGCAGATTGCAATTATTGAAGTGGTTGAGTTTTGTGCTCGTGGAATTCGAATTTGCAGTAGTGTTTTCTTGGTGTCGAAGTTGAGATGTCTTTCAATGGATTGCGATTGGAGCATGCCCTTGAGGGCAGCTCGAATTATATTGCATGGAAGGACAGGATGGAGGCGGTGCTGGAGGATAATGGGTTGAAGGAGTTCATAGATGCAGAAATTCCAAAACCTGCTTCTAGCGATGCTGCCGCACTTGACGATGGCAAAGGAAGACAAGTGTCGAAGAATTCGTTGGAAGGTGTAGACCACGAAGTTTGTCCAGTGCAGGGATGAGCTGGGAAGTGTGGGGGTTACTGTAGATGAAGAGGAATTGGTGAGCTTGGCTATCCTTTGGCTTCCGAAGAGTTGGCATTCCTATGAGGACTCTGTCAATGGTCGGGAGAAACTGCCGGGATGGGAGCGACTTTGGTTGAATCTTGTGCAGGAGGAGTTAAGGTGGAGTACCAGGGATGGATCTTCATCGAAGAATGAAGATGAATAAAATTGCACTTTGGCTGCCAAAGCAAGGAAAGGGAAGGGAAAGAAAAATCCTTCTCAATCTGGTGTGAAAGGTAAGAAGCAGGACATGTCCAATGTGAAGTGCTTTCACTATCACCAACACGGACATTACGCCACTAATTGTCCACAGAAGAAGAAAAATAAGCAGGCTACTGGATCTGCAGCTGGAGAGGCTTTAGCCTCACATTTTGAGCTGGATTTTTTGCTGATCGCATGATTGGTTTCAAGTGTGATGGGATCAGTGTGGATTTTTGACAGTGGTGCGTCTTTTCATATGACCAGAGACAAAGATTTGTTCAGTGATCTGGATGAGAAGGATCTTGGAGTGCACATCGAGATGGGCGATGATGGTAGATACAATGCGACTGGTATCGGGACCATTTCCTTTGAGAGGGAGTCTGGTAAACCTTTCATATTGAAGGATGTCATGCATGTTCCAGGATTGAAGAAGAATCTGATCTCTGTGGCTATGTTGGAAGACAAGGGATATGATGTCTTTAGCGAGGGAAAGGCTTTCCTGTGCAGTAAGGCAACTGGTGAAACCCGGAGGATAGGGGTTGGAGTTAAGAACCTTTATCAATTGCAAGTATATGGCTGCGCAACAATGGCAGACAAGGCGGAAGCAGTGGTGAGCCGGGATGAGGGCGAATTGTGGCACAGGAGATTGGGCCATCTTCACCATGGCGCTTTGAAAATTTTGCAGCAGATTTCTATTGGGCTTCCCAAGGGTACACTTGCGCAGTCAGATCAGTGCAAGGGATGTACTTTGGGAAAATTTGTGAAAGCCACCTTTAATGAGAAGGATAGTCTCACCACGATGATCCTTGAGAGAATTCACACAGATGTGTGTGGACCTTTCTCAGTAGCTTCGACAACAAAGCACAGGTATTATGTGATATTTGTTGATGACTTTTCTCGTAAGTGCTGGATCTTCTTCATGTAGAAGAAGAGCGAGACATTCTCAAATTTCTATGAGTTTAAGGCATTGGTAGAGAAAGATTCGGGGAAGCAGGTGAAGGCTCTAAGGAGCGATAATGGTGGTGAAGTCATCTCTAGAGAATTCAAGGACTTTTGCAGCGCAGAAGGGACTCAAAGAGAGCTCATAGCCCCTCATAACCCGCATCAGAATGGGGTCGCAGAGCGAAAGAATAGAACGATCGTGGGTGCTACACGGGCGATGTTGCATGCTCAGGGCCTTCCCATACACTTGTGGGCTGAGGCATGCAACACTGCGGTTTATGTGTAAAACCGTTGTCCTCATAGAGTACTTGGAATGAGTACACCCGAAGAGGCATTTTCTAGTAAGAAGCCTGATATTTCTCATTTGAAGATTTTTGGCTCACCTGTTTACATTCATGTGACGAAGGATGCCAGGAAGAAGCTGGAGCCAGCTGTAGAGGTTGGGATATTTTTGGGGCACACAGAAACACCCCACAACTATCGTGTGTATTTTCCAGACAGTCGGAAGACTGTTGTGCGACGGGATATCAAATTTCATGAGGAGAAATCCATGAAGTGTTCGCTTGAGAGGGAGCTACACTTGCATGCAGATGAGGAGCTATTAGTTCCTAAGGATGAGCCTAAGGATGTGGATCAACCACAAGAAAAGGTTCATGGAGTGGAAAAAACCACTCATGCAGTGCCAAACATCAGAGGGCGGAAGTGCACTGCAGAAACTGAGCGACTGAATCTTGATGCAGAGAAGATTGTAGGAGCACCTACATCACATCGCAGACAGAGACAGTCACCTGACCAATATACTAGATACATGGCTTTGATGAGCAAGTGTATCGTGACAGAGCCATCCTCTTTCGAGGAAGCTGTGGAGGACCCTGCATGGGTAGATGCCATGGTGGATGAGTATGATTCGATTGTCAGAAACAGTGCATGGGAGATTGTCCCAAGGCTGGAAGGGAAATCAGTGGTAGGTTTGAGATGGATCTACAAAGTGAAGCAAGCTACCTACGAGAGTGTCGAGAAGTACAAGGCAAGATTTTTTGCCCGGGGCTTCTCACAGATTGAGGGGATCGACTATGAAGAAACCTTTGCACCTGTCGCAAGGTATTCTTCCATACGGAGCATCCTTGCTCTCTCAGCGCAGATGGGTTGGCACATTCATCAGATGGATGTGAAGACTACTTTCCTCAACGGAGTCATTGAGGAGGAGGTGTACATAGAGAATCCAGAAGGTTTCTAAATCTTCAGGAGCGAGTCGCATGTGTTCAGGCTCAAGAGAGCGCTATATGGGCTGAAACAAGCACCTTGTGCTTGGTACACATGGATAGAAAGTTATTTCACCGGACTTGGTTTTACCAAGAGTGAGGCAGATCCCAACCTGTACCAGATTGTGGTTGAGGGTAAGTTGCTGATCATTGTACTTTATGTAGATGATTTGATACTGACCGGTGATGAACATTTGATACTCTCATGCAAGGCTGATCTTGCAAAGGAGTTTGAGATGAAGGACTTGGGCCTCCTTCATTATTTCTTGGGATTGGAAATTTGGCAGCGGAAGGGTGGGCTGTTTGTGTCTCAAGGCAAGTATGCCTGGGAGATACTGGAGAAGTTCAACATGCGAGGCTGCAAGCCTATCGACACTCCTCTTCCTAGTGGTTGGAGGAAAGAGGTTGCTACATCGGCAGAGGTAGTGGATGCCACTGTTTATCGACAGTTGGTTGGTTCGCTCATGTATCTAGTCAATACACGATCGGACATTTGCTATGCTGTTAACCAGCTTTCACAAGCTATGGTTAAGCCTACCAATCTCTTTTGGAAGGTGGGGAAGAATGTTCTGAGGTATCTCAGAGGCACATCGGGATATGTACTGTGGTACAGACAGTCGGATGAGTTGAGGCTGCATGGCTTCACGGATGCAGATTGGGCAAGGAGCCCAATGGACATAAAGAGCACATTTGGAGGGATTTTCAATATCGGGTCTACAATAGTTTCTTGGTACAACAGGAAACAGAGATCCGTGGCACTCAGTTCAGCGGAGGTCGAGTACATGGCAACAAGTTTGGCTGCATGCGAGGCTATATGGATGAGGAGGATCCTGGTCGGGTTGTTCGGTTCACACTTAGATCCTACTGTGATATATTGTAATAATCAGAGTTGCATTAAACTCTCGGTTAATCTAGTATTTCATGATAGATCTAAACATATTGACATACGGTACCATCATATCAGAGATTGTGTGTAGCGGAAGATCATGTTACTTTCTTACATTCCTACGGAGGATCAGGATGCTGATATCTTGACGAAGGCGCTCACCAGGAAAAAATTCGAATACCATAGAGGCAGGATCGAGGTGGCAGATAATCCCTATCTTGTTGAGAGGGAGCGTTGAGATTGCAACAAGATGATGAGCTTAGTGAAAAGAAGTTGCCTTCACTAAGTGGGCCCGCAGACTATTTTTGGCGCAAAGTCTATTTTTAGACTATGTCTATTTTTAGACATGTCGATCATATTCTATGAGTTGCAGGATGCTATTTGTGGATGGTTGGTCAATTTGGAAAAATAGATGGACTTCTATTTTTAGACATATTGGGTGGAATCTATTTTTAGATTTCCAGTCTAAAAATAGATATGTCGAATATTATTAGCTCTTAATAATATTTGGACTCTAAACATTATCTTATTCTCTTGAAGCACTTCAGTTAAGTGCACCGATGTGGCACAACAACTGACAGAAGGAATTATGCTATTCCCGAGGGTTAAGTGGAGCTATTGCATGGATACTTCAGTTAGAACTCATGTGACAGAGTTTGGTGGAGTTGTAGAAGTAGTTGGTGGAGTTGTGTTCAGTTTAACTCAGCTAGACACAGTTGAGCTAGTTGTATCTAGTCTAATTGATTGATACACTAGTGAATTAATTATTAATTAATTCAATAATTATTAACTCATTAATCAATTGAAGAATACATCAGTTAACTATAGTGCATGGACAGTTTCAGTGGAGACCAGTGGAGAGGTAGGTGAAAGAGCAAGTGTGACTATCAGTTGTGACTATAGTGATGCATGGTTTGCAACCAACACTTAGTGGAGATGCCATTGAGGATTGCACAGTGCAAGCCAGGTGGATTCGAGTTCATTTAGAGCCATTCTTCAGCAGGGATTGCGCAGTAGAGGCAGGCTAGCAGGTGGCAGAGATCGGTGCATGGATTTGCTAGATTGGACCTGATTAGTGTGTAGCGATTGGATTATACTGAGAGCTTGTGATAAGATTTGTATTATGATTGTTACATGATCTCTATGACATATATTATATATAGATAGTTGGGGTTTTTAGCTTCAGGCTTTCCCGTGAAAAACAACTGTGTTAATGTGTGTGAATTTTTATGGTTTCATGTGTGCATTGCAAATTGTGTTAATTTCCGCATGTGATGATCAATGAGTGGAATATATTCTGTATTGTGCATGAAGTCAAATAGTGTGTGATTAGGAGAATCTTAGATATATAACGCATTAGTTATATAATTTCTACACACTATTGTTATTGTTGTGCCCTTACATTATTATTGTTAGGTTGGCTAGGATTATATTGTGACCCCATGGACTCCTATATATAGAAAGGAAATTTTTTCATTTGTTTCATCCAAGAATTGTTCATTTATGTAATGCAAAGTAGGTTTCCCCCTAGAAGTGGCTTATTTATAAGGCGTTGAAATCTCTTTTCTTCTATTTTGGGAGTTGGTTTCATAACACTTTCCAAATCCTTTGCTAATTCCCTTAGCCATAATAAACCAAAATGAACACCCACTTGGTTGTTTTGCCCAACATTCAGCTTGGAATACGTGACCCAAGACCTTGGTCTTATTTTAGATTTATTAAATTTATTACATGAACTTTTAACCTAGGGTTTTTACACATTTCACTTATATGACTCGTGATATGAGATACATTATTAAATATTTTGTTGATATTTTGAGGTTGAGTTAGGATTTGGGATTTAGGACATGATTCATTGTCATATGTGATGTAGCACTAGACATATTACACTTCTATATATATATATATATGTATATGTTGTGGATGCTTTAGATACTAAAAAAATGGGAAAAAATTTGAATATTTTTGTTTTTGTTTTTTGTTTTTTTGGTCGATTTTTATCGATTTTATCGTGATTTTTACTATTTTTTCCATTTCTAGACCCTCATCGATTTTATCCCGATCCCGATCTTGATGTTCGCAACATTGATCTAGATTGGTTTAATTATTAATTATATATTTTTTAATATTTTAATTATAATTTTGTTATTATGTAATTTTACCAAATCAAAATGTTATATTAATATTAATATTTATAATTATAATATTTATATTTATTATTATTATTATTATTATTTTTAATTTTTAATTTATTTTTATATAATTTGATCAAGTCAAAATGTTTAGCGTGATGGGGCAAGACATTACAACATATCTTCCATATTGGGCTGGAGAGTGCCTCTTGACGCAATTAAGTTGCAATTTTGATGGAATTTTTGGTGTGTTTTTTTATGTATTCAAGTGATAATCACTAAAAGGTTTTATAAATTACAAATTTATTGTACCAAACAAAAGAAGCTTCAACAAAATTGTTGGGGCCAAGACTAATGCTATTGATGTCGTGTTCCTTGAGACAAATCCAATTTTAGTTTGATTTGGTTATCAATATTTTTATTAATTTTCAATCGTTTGTTTAAACTTGCAATTTTTTATTGCACACATGGGTAGCTCAATTGACAATGCCCCTATTATGAAGTATGGTGTAAACCAATAGATTCCATGTTCAAATCCACCATGGGTCAAGCCAAAAAAAATAAAAACTTGCAATTTTACATTACAAGGACACTTATGTCGCTGATCATCTAACTTGCAAGGGGGACATGCCCAAAAGATTAACCAGGATGGGCTTAACCTCAACACATCGATATTAGGATATATGGGTATCAAGTATCAATTGTGGTAAAGCGTTAGAAGCAACACCTATTGCAAACTCCCAATACTGATGGACCTGATATGTCCATCGGTTGATGTAGAACTCTTCATCTATTTTTACCATTATTAGATCAAGGGAAGAGGTCTAAAGCAGAGTTATTATGCATTTAATTCCTCCTAATGGGTTGGTTGTCCAATATTCATTGTTAATAAAAATAAAGGGGGACCCATTTTAGTTAATGATGGGTTATTGACGTATTGTGCTATTGGGTGTCAAGAGTACACCCATCACCTCCTCATTGTAATTCTCCTGATACTAACAAAACTTGACAAGAATATCAAATAAAAAAAGCACAAGTCCGTTAATGGATGAAGAACTACCAATTCAGAGAGAAAGTTTGGGGAGGTGATGTGGATGGTGATAGGCTTTGATGGTGATGTGGCCTACACATGTGGAGCTCAAATGTCACGATGACATAACTCAGAGTATCCCTCCATGGTGTGGCATGTCGACATGGTGATGGCATGGCATGATGATGTGGACATTGTATGCCAAGACATGACTATCGGGTGTCGATATTTCAAGAAGTTTGGGATTTTATATTAGGGCTACCCCCTAATATTAACAAAACTTGAAATGCATGTTAATTAATGAAGGTTGAGTTATGTTAGTTGACAATAGTATGTCATCTATCAACATGTCAGGGATCTGATATTGAACAAAACTAAAGTGAAGTTTGGATACATCTCGAATCCAAGGAGACTTGTAAACTAATAGTATCATTATCTAATGTCTTTCAAGTGACGAAATTTGATGGAAAGGTTAGGATCCATTAGTTCATGACTCACTATTGGATAGGGTAGAAATGGAACAAGGAAGTTTACGTGGTAACAACTTTCTAGAGGGACAATAGACAATATGTGAGTCAATGGGCCAAGCTAGCATATGTGGGCGAGTGAGGTGGTACCATGTGGCATCTCAAAAGTGATGATGTGTCCCTTGAGTAGTAATTCTTTAAATGGGAAAAATTTCTTGTCCCAAACTCATATTTAGACAAAATTTATGTCATTGGAAAGTTCTCAATGAGTGGAAGATGGTGGTGGTCTCAAAAATAAGTTTTGAGGTGGTTGATACAAAAGGAATTTTGATAATCCCACTTCCTTCAACTAAACTAGGATGTCAGTTTGACATCCCTTGGTTAATATTCCTTCATTACAAATAAATTGTAAAGAGGAGGGAGGTTGCTTGAGCGAATTTTTGTTTTAAAATAATAGTTTTGGTTGGATGAGAAGTTTAATGGGTTGAATGTGTAATAATTAAATTGAAACAAGAGGACAAGACAAAGTTTCCTTTAGCTCCAACCACAAGCAAGGAAAATGACAAAATATTAAAGCCAACATGGGTTATGCTGTCCTAAAGGGTTGGTTGGCATGGATATGGGATGAGGACATATGGTTAGTTTATTTTGGGGCAAAAATTCCCACATGAGCACATATATATAAATAGGAAGAGGTGAATAGACACACTCGCACTGTCATGCACGAAGACGGTTATTTTGTGCACAGACACATGCACTCAAGCAGGAGGGAGAAAATATATAAATTAAATCTCCTTTAGAAAATCATGGGTAAGAGGGAAGAGAGCAAGTGCAATCTCTGTAGAGTTAATCAAATAAGGAAACTTAAGAAGGTTGGATGGGAGAAAATTGTTGAGAGAGACTAGTGGCTTTCCTGAAAGCAGATGAACTTCCTTTAAAAGTGAACTCTCTTATTTTGACAAGGAGTTATAATATTTGTATTGCAATATCCTAGCATGAAGGTAAATCATGTTTATAAAGTCGGGAAACACTATATGAAGGCCTATGTGTTGATTTTTGAGTAGCTTGGGAGGCACTCCAAGCCATGGGTTTCGAGGTTTGGAGGGAAAAGTGCCACAAGAGTCATTTGTGGGCTTGGAACCCAAGCTTGGGGTTTTGCACCTATTGTGATTTGCGGAAATTCCATGGAGCACTTTGGACATGTGATGAGATCAGATGATAGAGGGCAGAAAGGAGAATCCAACGCTTCGAGAATCATAGAACTTCGAGAATCATCAAACTTCGAGTTTTCCTTAGTGATATATGAATTTTTAAAGTTATGGAGTGGGTTTGCACAATAAGTTTCAAGTTCAACTTGAGTTAAATAAGCTCCTTGAAAGCTGGAAAAGCCCTTGTTGGATGTTTTGAGAAGCCCTTATTATGTGTATATATAGAAGGTGATGGAGAGTTCATATCCTCATCCATTTGTGCAACACATCACAAACAAGGAGCTTGTTGAGGAGAAGGGATGCCTCTGATTTAGCCGCAGTAAGAAGTCAAGGACAATGAGGGAACAAGGAATTTTTCAGGGCCATTGTAGGGTGACCGAGTTGTTATTAGGAGGGTTGAAGTGCTGGGCTAGAAGGGTGAGGCAAAGAAGTCTGCTTGAGGGTCGTTTGGAGGAACTGCAAAACCTTGTCAAGGCTGCCGCTAGTTGGAACAACCCTGATATAGGATGCCATAATGTTTTTAGAGAAGCCCAAGGTGTTTGTGAGGGTTGGAACAACCCATCATCACAACTAAGGGTCAGATCCTCTCAAGGAAGGGTAGTCACACTTTTAAGGAGAAATTATGGAAAAACTTTTAGGGTTGTTAGGGGATGAGTTTTGTGCCCTAACCAGGCCTAGGTTGCAGCAGTGGAGAAGACCTCAATCAGTGAGAATAGGTATGTATTTTGGTGTATGTTTGTAGGTGTCGGATCTAAGTTTTGGATCGGTCTTATTTGCAGCCTATGGGAGCCAAGTTGAAGGCTTGATTTAGTGATTAAGAGACTACATGGGAGCAGATATTGTAGTGATTGGATTGGGTGTGATTGGTTTGGTGGAGGGTAGTGTGTTGGCTACCCAAAGTAGCCCTAGACAAGATATCTTGAAGTGACGAAGAGGAGCTGAAGGTTGGGTGAAGTTTGGTGCCTTATGAGTAGCTCTTTGATGGGTGAAAGAGTCTACTAGAAGGAAAATTGGAGCTCAGGTATTGGCCAACAAAGAGAGCATATTGGATCAACATGTGTACATGAAACATAAGTGAATTTCAACAATGTTAGGTGGTATCCCTCTTGGAGTATCTATGTGTTGTCCTTTGAAGGAAAAAGGGGAGACTAAAGAGTAGTACGGAAGCGAAGGACAAACAAGACAAGATATGACATAAAACCTACAACAAAAATTGTCATTGTATCTTGTAATTCCATAGAATGTTTTATTATTCAGTTTGATTTAATATAACAAAGATTGGGTTGTACAATACTGTACAATATTTGTTATAAATTGTCTACTCTTGTGCATGTGTGATTTACTGCTTTATATTTTTCATTGTGAAAAGTAGTTCTTGTTAAGATTCTTGGTTTGGTAGCATAAAATATTCTAAGATTCTAACTTAGACCCAAGATTGTGGAAATTAAACATGGTATGAGAGTGTGTCTGAACTACTTTGGAAGTCAGTGAATTAGAGTTGTGCACAACGAAGTACAACTTAAGAGGGACTTGGTCACATTGTAGGTGACAATGTAGAAGTTGTGGGTAGGTCTCCGGTATGATGACAGGTTGGAGGGGTTGTTCAACTATATTCCATGGAAGAGAAGGATCTATTGATTAGTGGTTTTCATTGATGTCAACCCAAGCAGCACCAGGGCTACCCCAATCTTGCATGGGAATTTTAACCTACCAAATTACTATATTCTGGGTCAAGAATTTTTTGATTGTTTCTACTTGTCGATATGTTTCCGTTGATATATTGAACTCCACGTAATTCTTCACAGTTTGAGAGATATTCATGTTTGAAGTTTGTAACCCCAGTTAGTGGGATAAAACCCCATGGGGTTGTGGCATGGGTCATTGAAAATTCAATAATTAATAATTTTTAAGCTCTTAAAATACCTCCCACGTTCACTTGTTTAAGTCCCTCTCAACCTAAGCATTTATATAAATTGTGATCCTCATATCCTCATCATGTAGGGATTTCGCTACCTGAAACAGGTCATCGTGGAATTTGCGCTCTAAATTTTTTTTCTACGAAGTTTCAGAAGCTGAAATTTTTATGAGGCAAAGCAGAAATCCTGAGGAAGCTCCTGTAAAAATTTCAGATCAGGGTGCGCAATATTTTCGAAGATATGATATGTGGAAGTTAGTGTTTTTGCAGGCTCTTGAACTTCATCTCAAGGAAGTGACCTTGGGAAAATTGTCATAACTCTCTCTCTGAGTATCGGATTGGAATTATATAAAAAATGGCAGATAGTGCATGGAATTTAGTTTGTGCTATATCAATTTCAGAGCCGAATGAAGAAACAATGACACGTGGCATGCTGTACAAGTTTTCTCTACTGAAACAATCCATAATTAGATCATTTTGAGAGATTGGGAATAACTCTCTCTTGAAGAATCCAAATTATATCATACCCATGGCATTGGAAGGAAGACTGAAAGTAGTACTATAGAACCGAAAATCACATATTGGGGAGCTAAAATAATAGAGATACACCAGATTCAATATCGAGATCCTAGAAGGCAAGAAAAAGCTAGATCATGTGTTGTCAAGGGCTGCAAAGGACCATAATTTCTAGGGAAACAAAGAAAAGCAAGGTGCAGTAGAGGATAGAATGGCAAGAGAAACAATCAAGGTGTATAACAACAACAAGAAGTTCATCACATGAAGTCTTCAAGTGGGCAGCACTGCATACAGTCATTGTAAATGTATCATTTTACTAAGTCATTGTAAATGCATCATTGTAAAAATTGTACAAGTGTCTATCTTCCAAGAGTTGAAGAGGCGGTGTCAAGAGGTCTAAGATCATCAATAATTGTAAAGTGGACCATTTTCCCTGGTATGGGAGTCCATTCTTATTTTATTCTTCTATAGGGTGGTAGGGTGGTGCTAGGATGGTACATGAAGTCACCAACAAGTTCAAGACTGTGAAAAATTCAGGGTGGTAGGGTGGTGCTAGGGTGAGTTGTAGCTCATTGGGTGTTGGGGCATCCGTTCAGTTGACTACTGAAGAATCTTGGGCGTTGGAGCGTCCAGCCAGTGGGAGCGAAGAAGAATGCTAGGCAGATTCTAGGAATTTGGGAGCTTTATTTTCAATTGTAGTTGATATTAAAGAATTATTAGAAAATCATTCAGGTGGTTTTTGTCTCGGAGAGGGTTTCCACCTTAAAAACTATGTGCATTTATGTTCCTTTTGTTTACTGCTATCATTGTAATAAAACTTCTAATAATTGAAGATTAAATAATGCTCTGAAAGATTAATAATAATAAAATTGAAAGGAATACTGATTCCCCCCCCCCCCCTCTCTCAGTATTTCCAAGAATTGGTATCGGAGCTTGGTTCCTTCAATGGAAGTTTAACAGCTGGAAGGAGGTCATGGAGCATACCAAGAATGGTGTACCTCTATTCAATGAAAATAATTATGCCCTTTGGAAAGGAAGAATGGAGGTCTATCTCTTGGTGCAAGGTTATGAAGTATGCGACATTGTGTAAAATGGCTTTACACCAACCACGGATGAAAAAGGCAAGAAGAATTTGGTAAATGATGCAAAATCAAAGAATATTATTATTAGTGGACTTATTGAATCTGCTTATCATAAGGTGTTGGGTTGTAAAATGACCAAAAATGTATGGGACAAGCTTGAGAATATATATGCAGGTGACTCAAATATCAAAGAAGCAAAGCTTTAAATCTATAGAGCAAAATTTGAGAAACTCAGAATGAAAGAAGATGACAACATTGCAACATACTTCCAATTCGTTGATGAAATAACCAACACTCTGGAAGGATTGGGAGATCCAGTTGACGAGAAGACTATTATACGAAATATTTTTAGAAGGTTACCAGGGAGATTCAACCCAAAGGTATCGGTCTTAGAGTACAATGCAAATATGGACAAACTTAGCAAAGAGGAATTACATGGAGTTCTCATAGCATATGAAATGAGACTAGATGAAGAAGAGGGTACTTCGCATCTAGAAACTACGTTCATTGCATCTAAGAAAACCAATAAGGACAAACAACCTTCAATTGAAAAGACATGCACCTGCAAGTGTGAAGAAAAGGGAGATGATGAAGAAGGTATTTCAGATGAAGAATATGCTTACTTTACGAGAAAATTAAAAATTGGTGAGGGAAAATTCAAAGGTAAACTTCTATTGATATGTTTCGTTTGTGCTGAGGTTGGGAATTTCGCAGCAAAATGTCCGAACATAAGTGATGGAAACTCAAAAGGAAAGAAAGGCTTTAAGAAATTCAACAAGCAAGGATCCAAAAGGAACTTTCTCTCTAAATAAGATAGCTCATCATCCGATGAAGACAATGACAGCGAAGAGGAAGCCAATGAGAGAGTATTGTTTATGGCCAAGCACAATAAACAAGAGGTATCAAACAACGAAGAATAAGGGTTGACCATAGAATATTTTTCTAAGGAAGCAATCAAGCTTATTATAGAGCTCAAGGCTGAGAAGATCTATTCCAATACTCTTGAAAAACAAGTTCAAGGTCTCAAAATTGAAGCTGAAGAACACAAATGCATTGAAGAGTCACCTCAAAATAATTTGGAAGAAAGCAACTAAGAAAGGGAAGAATTAGAAGCCGAAGTAGTCTCGCTGCGTAAGGAAGTGAAGAAGGGAAAACTATCCAAAACTATGCCAATAGCTCAAGGGCATTGGAAGATCTCATCAACAATCAACGATCTTACAACGACATAATTGGCCTCAGTTACAAAGAAGAAGAAGCAGGAACTTCTACAACAAAATACAGTGAACCTATCAGATCTGATATGCATGTAGACTTCATTGGACAATATTCACAAGAACAACCTTGGAAGATGATTCCTCAATGAATATTTCCATCGAGGTGCCAACATATTTTTTATGGCTATTGTTATTCATGTGGAAAATTTGGTCATAAAGTTGTAGAATGTCGCACGTACCCTAGGAACCAATACAATTCTAGGAGATCTGTCAAATATGAACCTCCTAGGGCTCAGCGAAACATCAATAGTTTTGAACATTTAAGAAATAATATTGAATGTTACAAATTTCGAAACTTTGGACACATAGCCAGAGACTGCAGACTTGAAAATCCTCCAGAATAATCTTCAAAGCCACAGAACGAACGAGCGAACATGGAAGAAGAAGAAGAATGATAATTGTGCTCTCTCTCTCAAGGCTCAAAACAACAAAGTTGTGTGGTATGTTGATAGCGGTTGCTGAACGCATATGACTGGAGATAGAAAGAAATTTGTATCTTTGAAAGAGAATAAGGATGGAACCGTGTCCTTTGGAAATGATGGATCTTCAAATGTTATAGGATCAGGTACCATCACTCTCGGAAGCAAAGATGCTCTAGCCAAGAATGTTCTATTGGTTGAAAACATGAATCACAATCTTCTCAGTGTTGGATAAATGTGTGATCAAGGACACACAATACTATTCAACTCCACAAATTGTGAAATCAGGAAAGGCAGGTATGGTTAAATTGTGGCTACAACAAGTTGAGCTCCAAACGACATATATGTTCTGGATGAAGCAACTAAAAATTCCCAAAGGGCTCTTTATTACATTCCCCTTGGGAATTTCAGCAATACATGAAAATGCCGGAGTTGCTGGGCAGCTCCTGCAACTCAAATCTGGAACTCAATAGAGAAGGCTGAAGATGATGAAAAAACTAAAGTATACCTCCTCCAATGGATCTCCAAAGTGGAAGGTTGATCCTTACACTTGAGGTCCCACCCAAAAATCAATTTGCAAACCCTCACTGCAGATACACCATGAAAATAACACAGTCACTAAGAGGGACTATGCAGTGAGTGGAATAGAACACTTTGGCCAAGTGCCAAGATCTGCAAATTAGCTCCAATGTCCTCCAATCTGATCCTCCAACGGGAAGAAAGACTCTCCCTTTGAAAAGCAAGCAATGGAAGAGGTGTTGTGGAATCTCCACGGCAACACCCTACAACACAGTATTATGCTGCTTCAGCAATAACGCTGTCCTGGAGGATGATGCTGGAAAACAAACCTTGCTCGAGCAGGCACTCTAAGTCCCCCGGGGCTAAGGGCGAGATCTTTGACCAGAGACACTCAATGCACTAAACAGTGCTGTTGACAGGCTAAACAACCAGCGTGCTCAAGAAGACAAATGTCTCACTCAAAAATAATCAACTCAAGAATGATCCAAATGAGGAGGCTCCTCCATATTTTATAGCATTGGTCTCGCTCCAAAACCCAACGTAGCCTCTCTCTCCTCCACATACTCATCCTTATCTGCGTAGAAGCTTCTAGAGTGTACGTAGGCCCCCCTCCTCTACGTGGTGTTTGGCCCCCTTGACTCCCCCTTGAGTCACAACGTTGTGCTACTAGGTGGATGTCTTATTCCACTTAAGTGAGTTAGACCCTCTTTACTCACTTTTTATTTATTTACAAACCATAGGCGAAAAAACTATACAAAATCGAATATTCCAATTAGCTGTCGCTAATTAGGAATATTACAGTCCCCCCTGGAAAAATGTTGCTTGCCCTTAAGCAATTGCAAGGATAGAACTGGGAAGTCTCCACTCAAGGCATGGAGTTTGAAATATGATGAGGAACATCTCCCTCATGTGGATCCTCCATCCCCAAGAAATCATCCAAACAAAATGAGCCACCTCCCAACAAGGCAACTCCTGAGAATCTCCTTCCACCTCAAGCTCCGGAAATGAAGGTGGGCTGAAAATCTAAACTTGGCAAGCATCATAGCTTACCCCATGTTGTCCTTCTCTCCACTCATGACAAGTGTAGAGTGTATGTTGATCCTGGGCTACAAAATTATTTCCCTCCAATGGCAAAGTGAAGAACAATCCTCTAAAGAAGGCTCCCCCAACAATGAAGAACAAGTTGGCCCAAAACAATCCATCCATGAAGAATAGGACACGGTCATCATGGAACATCCTAATGAGAGGTTTTTTGAAGGGTTTACATGATGATACATGATGAAAACAATTTCTCACAAGGATACAGCGTAGTCTCATCCACTGGAACTTCAGAAAATTACATGGCAAGCAATGTCCATGTTTCATCACATCTACTAAAGGATAGTAAATGGCTGAATGTAACAACAATAATACATGATAAAGCACTTGCCCATGGTTTTAAAATGGATGAATATCAATCTTATGGCCCACCTCAAAAGAGAACAAACATTTGGCTATGGTGGCCATATCTCCTCTCATGCTCCCATTAGAACATGTAGTGCAGAAATTGTGAGAATTTTTCCCACTCACGGACACATCCAACTCATGCGTCTCCCTCATAATCAAGCCTCCCATACAAATCTGATCTATATCAGCAAATGAAGACATGATCAGCAGCAAAATAAAGAAAATGCTGAAGGTTACAATTGATGCAAGAAGGTACCAATAGCTTTCCCCGTAGTGATAGCGCAGTTTTACAAGTTGCTGCTTGATAAGAGTACATGGTAAAATTTTTATTTTTACATGGTTAATCATGCATGTCTTTATATGATACATGCTATAGTGCAGAAACTGAACATACATATGGTGATAAAACATTTTCCGAAGGCCACAAAAGAGATGGCTACCTCCATCATGTAGATTGGTCCAATACAATTCATGGAGCAATTTTACAAGCTTGCCCTCTCGTGAAGAAATGCACTGCATAAGAATGGTAAGAGTGTGCAAATCAATGAATGTATAAACAAACCCCTCACCATATGCTGGAATTAATATGGCACATGGTTCCATACACGATTCCTCCATAGTGTTTTGTCCTGCTATGAAGAAGAATGAACCATGTGCTGCAAAAAGATAATCCTCCTTATGCTTGGAAACCCAAGTCAAGAAGAATATCCCATAGTGATAGATGTCTCTTTCATCATTACCTCCTCTTTGGTCATCAAGTGCCACAAATATGAGGTGATCCTGGGACCTATGGGTTATGGATCCACCATATTTCCATGGGGCACACTTCATCCATAAGTCTCTACTCCCAAGTGACAGCGTTGTGAGCTTATGCAAATAAGCCCCTGTCAATACACAACTCTGTTCTTTGGCATGCTCCTTGTCGAAGATTCTTCCGATAATGATGCAACAAATATGGAATACTTCCCAAGATGGAAGAGCTCCCAAATCATCAAACACCAAGGAGATAGTGCCATCCCCTCCTCCTGCAATATCATACAAAGTGTGAGAGAAAATCTGCCCTTGCTCTCCCAAGCAAAGAAACAAAGTATTTTTCTGCCTCCTCATACTTCCATCATACATCTCATGTGATGAAGACACATCAACATCATTCATCCATTCTCTATGATACTCAATGATGCAAGTATCCTGCCATATTTTTTCCATTCTCTCACTCTTTGGAAGAGTGTTTTCCAAGTGATGGCCAAACTCTTTCAAGAGTAACCAGCCCAGCCAAGCCTCCTGCTACCCAGTATCATAGATCTGTAAGTATCCCCCTAGTTCCTTGCTCATCAACCACACTCACTAAATCACTTGTGGATGCCTCCTTCTTCTCCTCATCCTAGTACTCCTCCCATGAGGGCTACAATCCTCCCAAATCAAATTCCTGCCTTTGCACTTCATGGGATTTTGAAATGCAAGCTCCTCAAGGATCAATGAGACCCTATCAAGAATCAAACAGGTGGTAGGAAAAAACCTCCCATCATGATGTGTATGGATCAAGGGATGTCCAACACAAGCATGAGAGATGTTATCCATCCTAAGATTTCCTGCATATTCTATCTGCTCTTGTGAGAAGGGAAGAAAAGCATTACATTCCATGGTGTGTCGAAGTGCATCTCCAATGAGATCTCTCCTTGAGACCTCCCTTTCATCCATAGTATTCCAAAACCAATGAAGTCTTGGATCCGAAAGTAGAAGTTCCTCTTTGAGCTGAGAGGAGCTCATTGAGAAAGTGTCATCTTGAAGGGAGAAAAGGTTTCTTACTCCAAGATGTCTACCATCAACCTTTAAATCTTCAAACCCCAACCTCCAATGTGATGTACAATCCAGCAATGTCTCATGAGAATGATGGCTTGATTCCTTCTTGAGTGTTTCCATGTTGCACTGCACAGTGCAACCAAGATGTTCTATAGTAGCAATGATATTTTACCCTTGGTCATGCAAAAGTAAATCTCCACATTGATCAAAATAATTTGCTACAAAAATGGAATGTGGAAATATTGTCATACCTTGATGTGAATTTGGAACTTCTTGTAGGGCTGCAAGAGTCCCTTCCTCGAAAGTGTTGGCTGCCCCAACTGTTGATGCATGTGGCTGCTCTTCCACGAGTGTGACAGTGTTATCACAAGCCTCCTCAAGAGGTGATGTGATCTCTTCTTTCTTTTCTCTTTCTCCATCAAAGGTTTTGATCAACCCTTGAGTGAACTCTGCAAAAGTCTCTACCCTTTCATGGCTCAAGTGGCTACACCACCAATCATAGGCTTCACCCTCCAAATGCAGCACTGAGATTTCAACAGCTTCTTTCCCTGCTACAGGATGTAGTAGGAAAAATTCCTCCAACTTTCTCACCCAAGTTCTTGCATTAGATGACCCATCAAAGGTAGACAACAAAAATCTATTGCCTTTTATTTCTTTTCTGCTGCATGGCCTCTTCTTTTCCTTCAGATGGATGAAATGAGGAAAATCTAGAGTCTCCCTGAAGGCTCTAGGTTGAGATCTATACTCAACAAGGTAATCACTGAGAATCTGATGATCCAAATATCTTCCATGCTCAATATATTCTTCTTGATGAGAATATGAAGCGCATGGTACTTCCTCTTATTTTTCTTCACTCTTATTGACCTCCTCAAAGGTGGATGCATTTCTTCTGGATCTGAAAATAGATGAGAATAAACTCATCTTTTTCAATGTTCTGATCTCCTTTGGCTTAGACTCATAGGGATCAGTGGATCCCTCATACATGGGAAAAGGTGACCTCCCAGTGGTATGCTGCAACTTTGAACTCTGCGTGCTAGATCCCTCATTGTTCCATTCACTTTCATCCTGCCCGAGCTGACAGTAATCTTTGAAAGGCAAAGCTGCTCTGAAGTATTTCCCCATGGACTGCCATTTATGGAAATAGTCTCAAAATGGTATATGATCATGTTGCCTCCCTTTCTCACTCGGTACTGGAGGTAAGAATGTAGGCATTGTGATCCTGAAGGCTGGTAAATGTTGTTCACACTCTTGTGAGATCCCCATATTTGTCACCTCCACAGGCTGAGCCAAAACTATGCTCTGATACCACTGTAATATCCCATTTCAGGGATATCTCTAAAACACGGCAAACTTGATGTAGGGGCATTAGACACTAGCTAGCAATGTAGGAGTTTTGTCCACATGTTGTGGCTAGGAGGGTTCGAAAACAGTCGAATTGTCACAGATAGGTGTCAATACCTTAGCTGATTGTATTATTAGATCAGTTAGAGTCGTAGAAGTTGAATAGCTCAGTTAGTCTATCTGTCATATCCCAGTTAGTTGAATCGTTTTAATTAGAATGTTGTTTTCTTGAAACGGTCCTCTCAGAGGAACCGAAGAGTCATAGGTTTATGTATATAATTGTAAACCCTCGCATGTATGGAGGAGGACAAGAAGAGGAGAGGAGATTTCTGCAATAAACTCTGTGTGTTACAATTGCTTCCAGTTGAATAATTTCAATTTTCATTGGCCATCGAATTATCTTGAATTCTTATTAATGAAGAATTTTTTTGATTGAGAAACGATTGTATACTGGTTCGGTGCGAAATCGTTGCGAATGGTGATTGTATCAATGACATATATCTCTGTCTGGTGTTTCCTAAATTTATTCGAGTAAACCCTGTAAAGTTATCACCACCCGCAGGCATGGTCTGTATAGAAAATCCGTTGGAATAGAATCTCATTATTGTTGATTGAAACCTGCCGAGGATTAACTTGAGGTTAAACGTGGGTTAATAAACAAAGAAGAACGAAAACCCGACGAGGAACCCTGGTTAAAAACTGTGCACAAACCGCGAGTGGTTTGGGTGAACAGTAAAAGCTGGAAGTGGTATTCACCACACCACTCTTATACGGAATGCGGTATTGAAGAATTGGTAGCGATTCGATAGAGTGCCTGACACGTGTCCCTAAGCGAAATTGGAAAACCACCTTCCCATATGTGCCATCGCACGTTATCGTTTGCGCATGTTGATCAAGCGATATACGTTGGATCGGGCAACACGATAACAACCGTCGGATAAGGAAACAAGATTAACGAAGGTATGAATCAGTCGTATGTTCCACGTCAGTGCTGGGGCCCAGTTATAAATTATATTAATTGGAACTTTTTAACTAAGGTATGGCAGCATAATACAAAGCGAAAGATATATTTAAAATTGCAATGGTTTTCAAATGATATTTATTTATCAAATTCCTCGTATTTGATAAATAAGATTCCAAGAAAAAGAAATAGACCACGTGGGGAAAAAAGAAAGAGAGACAGAGCCATGACGACGGTTGACCACTCCTCCTCAGGACTAACTTTCAGTGTTTGTTGCATCATTTGTGGTATCAGAGCAAGTCTAAAGTTTTTTTTGCTGACATGGCAATCCAAGTTGGTAGAGGTGCTGGAAAAAGAAGACCTATTGCCAACGCAGAGGTGTTGGGGATGTTGCAGAGGGTCGAGGCTAGAATGGATGCCATGGAGCGAAGACAGCCCAGAGATCCTGAAGACATCAGTGAACCTGAGACAGAAGAAGCAGAAGAAAATGTTGACATTCCTCCTGACATAAGGCTCCTTAGAACTGTTCTGTGGTCTACAGTTAAGCCCAGAATTGAAGTTTCAAGCTATGCAGTGACTGAATCCAGAGGAGCTGGTGGACTGGATTAATGAAATAAACAAGTGCTTCGATTATGAAGAAATAAGTGAAGATAAGAAGGTCAAGTTTGCAGTGACAAAGCTGAAAGGACATGCTGCACTTTGGTGGGATGGAGTGCATGCAGAAAGGAGGAGAGTTGGCAAGCAACCTATCAAGAGCTGGACCAGAATGATGGCTAAATTAAAAGGTAAATTCTTTCCTAGTGATTACCAACTAACATTATATAAGCAAATGTAGAACCTGAGACAAAGGTTGATGACAGTAAAGGAATACACAAAGGAATTCTACAGAGTAAGCATAAGGGCTAGGCTATTCCAAGACACACCAGAGAAGACTGCCAGATATGTGAATGGTCTCAAGCTGGATATCCAAGATGAGATTGGTCTCCTGTCTCCTAAGACAATGGAAGAGGCCTATCAGATGGCCTTGAAAGCAGAGGAGAAACTCCTGAGGAAATAGTCTGCCAAGAAGAGAGGTACTTTCCGAGGAAAGGGAAGTCAGGGTGGTAGAGGAAAGCCTGCTACACCCAGGGATGGAGCTAACAGTATCTCACCTCAGAATGCATCTGCAGAGGATGATGCAAGGGGAAGAAGGGGTTCTTACAGAGGAAAAGGGAGAGGAGACAGAGGCAGAGGTAGAGAATTGAGGTGTTATAGATGTCAGCAAGTGGGACACAAGCGTTATGAATGTCCAGATAATGTGGGTGCTGGTCCAAGGAATGCTGTTGTTGCCCAGACTGGAGAAGAGGCAAAAATTGAAGAAGAAATTCTTCCAGAGAGGGGAAAATCCTTGGTGGTGAATAAGGTCCTGTTGAAGCAAGCCAAAGACGTCACTAAGCCTGCACAAAGAAAGACTTTGTTTAGGAGCATATGCAGAGTCCAAGGGAAATGCTGCCAGCTAGTCATTGATAGTGGCAGCACAAAAAATCTGGTTTCCACTGAGGTAATAGAAAAGTTGAAGTTGAAGACAAGGAAGCATCCAACTCCATACAGGGTGTCTTGGCTGCACAAAGGGCACCAGCTGGTTGTGAAAGAACAGTGTGAGATAGAGCTGCAAATGGGAAAATACAAAGAGAAGGTCTTGTGTGATGTAATGCCCATGGATGTGTGTCATATACTGTTGGGTAGACCTTGGCAGTTTGACAGAGCAGCAGTGCATGATGGCAAGAAGAACACTTAAAAGTTCTTCAAGGATGGGGCACATCATACATTGATTCCCATGGAGGAAGGAGAGCCATCCAACAAAGTGATTGATCCAAAGACCTTGTTGCTGAGCGGGAAGGAATATCTACAGCAGATAGAAGAAAAAGAGGTAAGATTTGCTTTAGTTTTCAAGCCTAAAGTAGTTCTTACTTCTACAAATATTTCTAATTTACTAGTAGAGATACAATAGATGTTAGATTATTACTGTGACATTGTTGTGGATGATTTACCTGATGAGCTGCCACCTGTGAGGAAGATCATCCATCAGATAGATTTTATCCCTGGTTCAAATCTACCAAATAAGGCAGCCTACAGAATGACTCCCAAGGAAAATGAGGAAATCATGAGACAAGTACAGGAGTTGGTGGACAAAGGACTGATCAAAGAAAGTTTGAGTCCATGTGCAGTAGCAACAGTTTTGAGCCCAAAGAAAGATGGAGGCTGGAGGATGTGTACTGATTCCAAAGCAATTAATAAGATCACAATCAGGTACATATTCTCTTTGCCCAGAATTTAGGATTTAATGGATTGGTTGAGTGGTGCCAAATATTTCTCAAAGATAGATTTAAAGAGTGGATATCATCAGATTAGAATAAGAGAGGGTGATGAGTGGAAAACTTCCTTTAAAACAAATTAAGGGTTATGTGAATGGATGGTAATGCCTTTTGGCTTGCCAAATGCACCTAGCACTTTTATGAGACTTATGAATGAAGTGTTGAAAGAATTCATTGGTAAATTTGTGATAGTATATCTGGATGATATATTAGTTTTCAGCAGAACTAGAGAAGAACATTTAAGGCATCTTAATCATGTTCTGAAGAAGCTGCACCAAGAGAAACTGCTGATAAATTTGAAGAAATGCTCATTCATGAAGGAAGAGTTGGTGTATTTGGGGTTTTTTGTTTCTGCGGAAGGATTGAAGATGGACCCAGAAAAGGTTAAGGCAATTGTGGAGTGGCCTTCACCCAGGAATGTTTTTGAGGTAAGAAGTTTCCATGGACTTGCTAGTTTTTATAGAAAGTTTATAAGACACTTCAGTAAGATTAATGCACCCATAATAGAGACAATAAAGAAGAAAAAATAGCCATTTAAGTGGACTGCTGAAGCAAAAAGGAATTTCAAGCTGCTGAAGCAAAAGATAACAGAGAAGCCTATTTTGACTCTGCCTGATTTTACAAAACCATTTCAAGTAAAATGTGATGTCAGTGGAGAGGCCATTGGAGATGTGTTAAGTCAGGATGATAGGCATGTGGCATATTTTAGTGAGAAGCTGAAGGACACCAGAAGAAATTATTCCTCTTATGAGAAGGAATTCTATGCAATTGTTCAGTCACTTAAGAAGTGGAGACATTATCTGATGTCCAGGGAATTTGTATTATATTCTGACAATCATGCTTTGCAGTATATTGTACAGTAGCCCAATTTGAAACATAAGCATGCTAAATGGGTTGAGTATCTCCAAGTTTTAATTTTGTTTTGAAACATATCAGTGACCAAGCCAATAAAGTAGCTGATGCTTTGAGTAGAAGGCACATGCTTGTTCAAGAGACAATTTTTGAAGTTGTAGGGTTTGATTTTCTGAAAGAATTGTATAAAACAGATCCAGATTTTAAAGAAGAATTTGAGGCATGTAGTAACCCTGTTTTAATAGATAGAAGCCAGTGGCTAGATTATTTCTTGCAGGAGGACTTACTATTCAGAAGAAGCCAACTATGTGTACCAAAATGTTCCATGAGGGAAAATTTGATCAAAGAGAAGCATAGTGGTGGACTTGCTGGACACTTTGGTACTGATAAGACTTATGAGCAGCTGAGTCACTTTTATTTCTGGCCCAAGATGAGAGTAGAAGTGGACAAGTTTGTGAAGAATTGCAAGATTTGTCAATTTGCCAAAGGAAGGAGCCAGAATGCAGGATTGTACACTCCCTTACCTATTCCAGACAGGCCTTGGGACATGGTGAGTATGGATTTTGTTCTAGGATTGCCCAAGAATTAGAGAGGGAATGATGCAATCTTTGTTGTGGTGGACAAATTCTCCAAAATGGCACATTTTATTCCATGTTATAAAACTAGTGATGCCACCCATGTTGCTAACTTGTTATTCAAAGAAGTTGTTAGATTGCATGGGTTGCCCAAGAGTATTGTTTCAAACAGAGATACCCGATTTGTGGGCCATTTTTGGAGGACACTGTGGAAGAAACTTGGTACCAAACTAAGTTTCAACTCAGCTTATCATCCTCAGACTGATGGGAAAACTGAGGTAGTGAATAGGAGTCTGGGGAATTTGTTGAGATGTCTTGCAGGAGAGCATCCCAAGCAGTGGGATCATATTTTTCCCCAGGCATAATATGCATACAATGACTCACCGAACAAGAGCACAGGGCAGAGTCCATTTCATATTGTTTATGGAATGCACCCCAGAGGAATATCAGAGTTAAGAAATCTGGGAAGAGCAGAGCTAAGGAGTGCAGATGGTGAGGAATTTGCTTCAGAAATCCAGGCCATACATGAACAAGTGAAATAGCAACTACAAGGTAGCAACATCAAATACAAAAGCAGAGCGGACTTGAGTAGAAAAGAAGTTCATTTTGAAGCAGGAGATCAGTTTTTGGCACACTTGAGAAAGGAGAGATTCCAAAAGAATCAGTACAAAAAATTGAAGTTCAAGAAGATTGGGCCATGCAAGATACTTAAGAATTTTTCTGCAAATGCTTACGAGATTGAATTACCTCCTGATGTTGGAATATCTCCTATTTTTAATGTTGCAGATTTGTACAAGTATGAAGATGATGGTGCAGAAGAAAGAGCAGCAGACAAGAAACAGATTGATTGGAGAGAGTAGCTACCTCCAGCACAACCATTGCAACCAGAGAAAATATTGGATAAAAGACCATTCAGAAGGACCAGAGGACGAGAGTACTTTCAATACTTGATCAAATGGAAGGATAAGCCAAAAGAAGATGCCACTTGGATGGCTGAAGAAATGTTGCAGAAGATAGGCAGATCAGTGGAAGAGCTCATGGACAGGAGGCCATGAAGAAGATTGCCCTCGGGAGTCTGGTGCAGGGGCATTAGACACTAGCCAACAATGTAGGAGTTTTTTCCACATGTTGTGGCTAGGAGGGTTCGAAAATAATCGAATTGTCACAGCTAGGTGTCAATACCTTAGCTGATTATATTATTAGATCAGTTAGAGTCGTAGAAGTTGAATAGCTCAGTTAGTATATATGTCATATCCCAGTTAGTTGAATCATTTTAATTAGACTGTTGATTTCCTGAAACGGTCCTCTCAGAGGAACCGAAGAGTCATAGGTTTATGTATATAATTGTAAACCCTCGGATGTATGGAGGAGGACAAGAAGAGGAGAGGATATTTCTACAATAAACTCTGTGTGTTACAATTGCTTCCAGTTGAATAATTTCAATTTTCATTGGCCATCGAATTGTCTTGAATTCTTATTAATGAAGAAATTGTTTGATTGAGAAACGATTGTATACTGATTCGGTGCGAAATCGTTGTGAATGGTGATTGTATGAATTCCATATATCTCTGTCTGGTGTTTCCTAAATTTATTTGAGCAAACCCTGTGAAGTTATCACCACCCGCATGCATGGTCTGTATAGAAAAGCCGTTGGAATAGAATCTTGTTATTGTTGATTGAAACCTGCCGAGGATTAACCCGAGGTTAGACGTGGGTTAATAAACAAAGAAGAACGCAAACCTGACGAGGAACCTTGGTTAAACACTGTGCACAAACCGCGAGTGGTTTGGGTGAACAGTAAAGGCTGGAAGCGGTATTCATCGCACCACTCTTATACGGAACGCGGTATTGAAGAATTGGTAGCGATTCCATAGAGTGCCTGACGCGTGTCCCCAAGCGAAATTGGAAAACCACCTTCCCGTACGCGCCATCGCGTGTTATCGTTTGTGCATGTTGATCAAGCGATATACGTTGGATCGGGCAACGCGATAACAACCGTCGGATAAGGAAACAAGATTAACGAAGGTACGAATCAGTCATATGTTCCACGTCAGTGCTAGGGCCCAATTATAAATTATATTAATTGGAACCTTTTAACTAAGGTATGGCAACTTAATACAAAGCAAAAAATATATTTAAAATTGCAATGGTTTTCAAATGATATTTATTTATCAAATTCCTCGGATTTGATAAATAAGATTCCAAGAAAAAGAAATAGACCACGTGGGGAAAAAAGAAAGAGAGACAGAGCCACGAAGACGGTTGACCAATCCTCCTCAGGACTAAATTTCAACTTTTTTTTCATCAAAATTCCAACCAGAGATAGACTGGGGGGGCATTTACCGGATATTTCGCCTCTGAAAGAGGACGAGATCTGGAGGCTACCTGGCCCTTTCCAGACTCTGTATATAGAGATTATTGAAGAATCCCACTCAAAAGTGACTTGCAGCAATATTAAAATGCATATATGAGCATACCATGAAGAGACAACGCTTTACAATGAGCTGTAATATCCCAAAAATGGATTTCTCAGCAGATCATGCCTGAAAAACGAATTTCTCAGGAAATTGTGCTTCAGATACCATAAAAAGTGTTTAAAAACACTCAGAAACCCACTCCAAATACTGCAGGAACATTTACTTAGCTTTTATAGGCAAAAAGGTGGGGGAAAGTGAGGATTTTGGCCCTAAAATGAGTGTATAAGAAAATATGCATAAAATTATAGGTAAAGGTTCTGGAATATGTTATAATAGGTCAAGAGGGATATGCATGTCGAATTTCAGAAAAAAAAATGTGTTTTAATAAGTTAAACAGTTCCTCCTTCCTGACTAGTCAAGAAAAACCCTGATTTCCCATGACTTTGAGTATGCAGAAATTTACTGAAGCAAGGAAATCATATTTTATGAATTGATAAGATGTAAAACAGTATGAAAAATATTATAATGAGTTTAGGAACATGGAATATGCATTAAGCAAGGTTAAACAACAGTTTTACATAGAAAATCCCTCAAGATTGAGGTGCTGCAAGACAAGAGAATGACCCAGAAACCCTTCACCGTTATTTCCTGGAGGCTAAAGCTTATATTTATTAGGTTACAGATCTGAAACTGATAAATGCATGAAAACAAAGATCTATTATGAGACAAAATGCCCAAAGGGCTCTTTATTACATTCCCCTTGGGAATTTCAACAATACATGAAAATGTCGGAGTTGTTGGGCAGCTGCTGCAAATAAAATCTGGAACTCAATATAGAAGGCTGAAGATGATGAACAAACTGAAGTAGACCTCCTTCAATGGATCTCCAAAGTGGAAGGTTGATCCTTACACTTGAGGTCCCACCCTCAAATCAATCTGCAAACCCTCACTGCAGATACACCATGAAAATAATGCAGTCACTAAGAGGGACTATGCAGTGAGTGGAATAGAACACTTTGGCCAAGTGCCAAGATCTGCAAATCAGCTCCAATGTCCTCCAATCTGATCCTCCAAAGGGAAGAAAGACTCTCCCTCTGAAAAACAAGTAATGGAAGAGGTGTTGTGGAATCTCCACAGCAACACCCTACAACACAATATTATGCTGCTGTAGCAATAACGTTGTCCTGGAGGATGATGCTGAAAAACTAACCTTGCCTGAGCAAGCACTCGAAGTCCCCCGGGGCTAAGGGCGAGATCTCCTACCGAAGACACTCAATGCACTAAATAGTCCTGCAAACAGGCTAAACAGCCAGCATGCTTAAGAATTCAAATGTCTCACTCAAAAATCATCAACTCAAGAATGATCCAAATGAGGAGGCTCCTCCATCTTTTATAGCATTGGTTTCCCTCCAAAACCCAACATAGCCTCTCTCTGCTCCACATACTCATCCTTATCTATGGAGAAGCTTCTAGAGTGTACGTAGGCCCCCCTCCTCTACGTGGTGTTTTTCCCCCTTGACTCCCCCTTGAGTCACAACGTTGTGCTAGTAGGTGGATGTCTTAGTCCACTTAAGTGAGTTAGGCCCTCTTTACTCACTTTTTATTTATTTACAAACCATAGACGGAAAAACTATACAAAATCGAATATTCCAATTAGCTGTCACTAATTAGGAATATTACATCTCGGCACCTATATGAGGCTAAAAACATTAGCATAAATAGAAATTGGGATAATATCCTACAATCAACTGCTTTAAATGATCCAGTTGAAAACATTGGCATTGAATACAAAAATGAAACAAGTAGCGATTCAAAAAATGAAACACCAACTGAAATATGGGTACATTGATACATAGTGTCCCAGTGCATCGATTATTTCAAGGACAAGCTAATTGAAGTTTCTCCAAGTGAAGGACATTTTCCCCTTGGAATATTTGGAGAAAAATATGGAGAGGAAATGCATTTCCAATCCATTTTCTTTGGAGACGCATGCAATAGTGACGTTATATAAATATTCTACTACGAAAAAATTATGCAATGCGATTTAATACACTATACTGATGATTTCTCTTACTACACAAGTAATTCATATTTCAAAACATTACGAATAATAATTGAAAAATTCCTTTCATGAATTTCAATAAGAATAATAAAAGGGAAATTAAAAGTAATAAAGTTGCTAGCCAAAGATGTTAAATACAGGCCAGAGTTGGACAACATTCTTAAAAGAGACATTGGTTACATGGATTTCAAACACATAAGAATTTCTCCTGATTTCTTGCAACAAATGAAGAAAAATATATTCATCATGATTTGTTAAAAAGGACCACCAAATTTCTTCATCACATTTACTAGCATTGAACATTGATGGTCACCATTGATCAACACATTGACCATATTACATGACAAAAGAAGAAAATGAAAACATATTGAAACAATAGAAGATTGCAACATTGACTATCTCATAAGAAAAAAATGTAGTGACATGAACTCGTTATTTTAGGAATAGAGTTAATGCCTTAAAAAAAATGACATCACAAGTTAAAACATTGTTTTAAAACATAGTCGATCACTAGTTCATAACTGAATTCGAAAATAGAGGAAGTGAAAAAGAACATGGGTTTGTATGGGTAGAAAATGCACCAATATATGGAATCAATAGTAACACTGACATTGAAAAAGTTTTCAACAATTATTTGAATGGGAACAAATATCACCTTGAATAAGATATTACAAAAATACATCAACATCACCATAAAAAAATTTGTAAAAAGATAAAAATATCACATTGTAGATACAATTTCCCAATGACACTAATGAGAATCATGAAATTTATTGAACCAATTTCTGTAGTATATGACACAATGAATGAAAAAGTGAAATTTTTACACGATATCATTGAAACCAAAAAAATATGACAACAATAGTAATTTTGATGATTTTTTGGAAGAATTTCATTTGACTAAAGTTCATTACATCATAGCAATAAAAATTACATTGAAACAACCAATGATTTTATTAGAATGAAAATCCTCTCACATTTGGAGGAATAACTTTTCAAAGAACATGCCACAACTGTGGAATGGAAATATTGATGCCTAATTTGTCCTTAATGAATATGAAAATGCATCATATTATAGATCTTTCATGACAAAAGTTGACAAATCAATGACAAATCCATTTAAAATAATAATAAGAGAACATGAAAAGAGAAAAGTAAATGTTATTTAAAAGATATTTATTTGGAAATGATTTTCTTAATCTCAAACATATGTTAGCACAACAACTTAAAATCAGTACATATAGCACTCTCTCTTCCATTGAATGATAGTTCACGGGAATTCATATTATAAACACAAAACAAGTGGATGAACACACATTTATCCTCAAATTGTTTTCCTTGCTAACACAGGAAGATGAAAACTCCAAAAATGTAATGTGTAATTTGATTATTGATTATTACATTGGTCAACCTAATGATATAAAGCATGTATGCATTGCTTAAGTTGTCTCAAGGTACAAAAGAAAATGGCGCACCCATTTCAAAAATAAAGAAACTAAAAGTCATACGATTCATTAAATACAAAAATCATTTTTACCATGAAAACTACTGCAAGGAAACACTTTTTCTATACATTCCATTTGATAAAAACAAGAATGCATTGACACATAACTTGGTCTCATGGGAAGCTGCATATATCTTATATGAATACAAAATAAGAATAAAGGAATCTAAATTCACATATAACATGAATCCACTATGGGGAAATTCAGAAAATGCAATTCAGGAAATCCAAAAAAGTTCCATATATCCCATTGATACAATGAAGAAACACAAAAATATTGAAAACTTTAGCGAAAAAACATGATTTGAAAATATACTTGCAATGTTCCCATCATTATGGAAAAAAATACAATTGAATATTGGATTCCATTTGTCATAGAATTCATTTCTTCTTGAAAATGTAGAATATCGCAAACTAATAAAAATGCTCAATAGGAAAAAACAAGAAATTATCAAATACATTGCACTAAAAAAATGTATCAATGTGGAAAAACCATTCTATCTATTCCTAACTAGAGGATAAGGATCTAGGAAAACTTTTACAACAAAACTAGTATTCCAAATGCTCATATGGTTTTAGTATGCACACCATTCAATTGGTCCTTTGAAAACAAAGGAGTTGATACTAGCATACACAAACAAAGTGGCGTATAATGCAGGTGGTACACCTATCAATTCTACATTGCTAATTCCTTTTAACAATTCTGCACCTACACGACTTATAAATGAAACATTAGATGCACGTCAATACCTTTACAAAGAATTGAGACTAGTTTTCATTAATTTGTTCCTTGCTAGGAAGTCATTTACTGTTTTTCATTAATGGTTCATTGAGAAACATTAAACATGTCGAGACAAAATACTTTTAAAATTTTGACTTTATACTTTTTGGTGATCTATATCAAGCACAACATATACAATATTCCTTGATATTTGAACAAATCATCCTCAACAAACAATCGATTCCATATTACTTTTGGAAAGAAAGTGTAAAATGCTATGAATTGCATACTACAATGTGCCAAAAGGATAAAAAATCATATCGATATTGAATAGAATGCGAAGAAACACTCATGAGATGAAATTTTACTCTAAAAGTGTGCATGAAAGGTTCACATAATTTCCATGTCTTAATATGTAAACCAATCAAAATCCTTTAAATTTAAAAAGAGGTACATGTAAATATTTTGGAGGAAAAGAAGAAAACTATTTTTTTTTAATTGTATTTTTGTGTTATCTCCTTATAGGTTTACTCAAATTTCAAGTGTAGAAACACGTTGGATGTGGAATTAAATTTTTCATCCAAAGATTACCAATCATGCATACTTTTCAGAATACCCACATTGATGAAAATTGAATATACATTAAAAAATTGTGTTGAGCACATTTTTTTAATGTATCTTCAATTTTTATCAATGTGTGTATTCTCAAAAGTATTGATGATGGCTACTCATTGGATGAAAATTTTAATTGCTCATCCAATGAGTATCTACGCTTGAAATTTGACTAAACCTATAAGGAGATAAACAAAAAATACAATTAAAAAAAATAGTTTTCTTCCTTTCCCTGGAAAATTCATAACTCTTATTTTATTATTGTAAATCTTATTTTATTATTTTCCATAGGAGACCACTTTTAAGCATAAATTTCCTCTAATGAAAACATAAGACATTTTGTTATATTTGAACAAAAAATGTGTTAGGCCTGCACCTATTGACCCTCCTTTCCCTTATGTTTTTTTTTTTTTTTTTTTAAATAGGGATTTTGCTATGCACAATAATAAAAAAAATTCAATTGTTCCTCGTGACGAAAATTTTATCAATGCAATCGCTAAGAATAATAAAATTGTGGCAATGTCCCTTCTCATTTACATACAACAACATTTACTTCAGAAATAGTGATGGAATTAAATATGTTAGTTGAGATCTATGTTAGAAATTGATGTCATATGGATCAAGTTCTTTGATACAAACGTAGGACATCAAAAACCATGAAAATTGGCTCACTTATATAGAGAAGGAATTTTCGAAGATTTGATTCCCATATTGCTAGTAGAAAAACCAATAACACCATCAGCAAGGACATGCTATATCAAAATATGAAAAAAAATTCCTATTCAATTGGAATGTGCATGCACAATACATAGATCAGAAGTCTTGACACTAGATAATATTGTGTTTAATCCTAGTAGAATACTTACTCATGGACCAGTCTATACAACTGTGTCTCATGTTAGGAACATGCAATACTAGTTCCCGTTGAAACCTCTACAGAAAAAAAACTTCAAAGTCAAGAAAAAAATAGCAATTGAAATGCATCTTCTATGGTTAAGTGAAAAAATGGAACTATATTACACTTATCAGTTTTTGCACACACTTTCATGCACATTAGCTCTCTCTTTAAACACACAAAGCCTAGAAAACTATATGACCAATGCCCTTAATGGCTATGATATGATGGATGTTGACATTTTGTGTTTACAAGAGAAAAATTTGAAACAAGATATGTTGCAAAAAAGTTCAATACCTTCAATTTCATATCATGCAATTGAAAATATGGATTTATCACACCCTTCAAAGAAAACATAAGAATTGTCAAACATATGGAATTTCAAGAAGTCAACGTAGAACCGTTGATGGAAAGTATCATTCTACATGGAATGCAGATTATAATTTTCAATGTCTACGGAACACCCTATGCCAGATTGCCTAATATATTAAATATTATTGAAAAAAAATTATGCAATGTATCTTTTGATAAAACAATAATCATCATACTATATTTTGATGTTAACATGCATCGAATTACCAATAGAAAAAATAAATTAACATATTATATGCATAGCTACAACTTCTATTTTCTTCTAGATACAAATACCTATATGGCCACATCAATCATTGATTATGTATGGTCTAATATAGCACACAACTACAAGATTTACAAGCTATATAAATATTGGTAAGATCGTGACACAACTTTTCTCTTAATGAACCATATATATCGAAATGAATCATAAAACATATTGAACTCTTTCCAAATTTGCAATTAAATCATTTTTTCCCATTTTTCTTCCATTCAAGCTTAACCATTTATTAATGTTCTTTTGCAACCATACATTGCATCCATGTGAAAAGAAACTTCTAATGCAGTTTCCTTTCTGCTATAGAAGAAAAATGGAAAAAAATTACAACGACACAAAACATAAAAGGAAAGTATTTAAAAATAATATTTCTACTTCTCTTTCATTTCTTATTTTCACATATAAAATTGTTTCCATGTATCCATTGTCACTAATTTGATTTTTCCAAATACCTTGCATCCTTGAGCAATAGAACAATACAACATCACAACAAGAAAAGCAAGTAAAGAAAAAAAGTAGCAAGGAAAGTAAATCTATGCCCATTGATTATTTGCATTTTTCAAATCTGTAATATATATATCAACATTCCTTGTAATTGACTCTTGTTTTCATGACCTATACGCAAAAAGACTACATTTTCATCCACTCCAATATCAGTTGAAGAGCTATACATCCACAAATCATGAAAATTATTCATGGCAATGTCATGGTTGCTTACAACACATTTTTGGAGAAAGCAATAAAAACACGTCCAATACTACGTGTCAATTTGGCTGATAAAAAATGATTGATGACAATCACAATGGTTTTCCAAGTGACCTCATCGAAAAAATCAATTAAAATATATTTTTAGGAAAAGGAATTGTAGTCACAAATTTCTAGATTGTGCCAAAAACAAACTATGACCATGGCAACTATGACTGTGCTATGTTGTTAGAGAGTACACGGACTATAGAAAAAATTAACATATTTTGTATAGAATACAAAAAGTTCCTAATAACAAAAAAAACAATTGGGAGAAAGCATAGAAACATTTCCAATTAGAATGGCTTCAACACTTGTCACAATAGTTCAAAAAGTTGGAATGCAATACACACTGCAAATTAGAGATGGATGCTTTGAAAATGATAAGGCATCGGTAATATTCTCACCTTTTCACCACTCATCCATTAGTAAAAGTTATATTTATCTTATTGTATCTATGCAATATCAAAATTTGTATTTTTTTTGGTACTTTATATCACAACTATAACTATTTGAAAACTTTGCATTTATCTATACAAAAATGGAAGAAGAGCTACAAAGTGGAGATATGCCAATTATGTTATTAAAAAACATAACAAAAAATAAATAAATGAAGGGATTTTTTTTTTTTTTAAACACAAGCGACATTCATAATGCATTTGAACAATGAGATACAACAAGACCTCAAAACTTTAAACGATAGAAAGATCTAGGTAACTACACACCCAAGAGTCTACTTATCTTTCATTCCACAATAACTTATGTTTCATTATACATTTGTTGACTAGTATTTTTTTCTAACATGTGCAAGGAATAATTTTTGTTTATAATACATACTCTACACCATTTGAACATGTTCTTTCACTCTGTAGTTTCCCAATGTAATCATCTACAATGATAGAAGATATATCAATATTTTTCATTAAGTGAAAAAAACAAACACCTTTTCTCTTTATAAATTTTATCAACTGCATTATAAGAAGTCCCGATAACAATACTCTGCATTTTTTCCTTAGAAACATTCTAGTTTTAAAGAAACTACTGCCTGAATTAGCTAAGACGTCTTACCACAAATATCTGCAAAAAAAATGGCAACAATTTATATGTTGTGTAATTTACAGATTCATGGTCTTTTCATTCTCAATGGTGACAATGGGATCATAGATGATAACATCAAAAGGAAGGAAAACATAGCGAGCCGAATCTCCAACGAGCAAGTATGTCTCTTATCATCGTCATTCTTTCATGTTTAGCTTTTAATCACATAAAAATACACTACAATTTTCAATCTATGCAAACATTAATAAGAACTTTGCATTATTTTTCGTAATGTAGGTATGATCAAAATTCATAAAAAATTCTCCAGATAGTTATAGATCTCAAATGAAAATGTTGAAAGAAGAATGATGTTCACTATTTTCATCCACAAAAACATTGATGTCAAATATAAGAATTCCTTTATTTTATTAATAGTGATATTACCATAACAAAAATTTTACTTTTTAAATTGCACATATGTTTTGAAACACTATATGAAATCTTCTTGTTAATATAATATAAATTTGAAGTATATTTTCATATTCAATTTTCCCATTGCTAAAAAAAATATTTTTAGTATTTTCTTGTTTTACTTATTCCCTATTATGTTTCAGATTCACTTTTTTTATTAGCCTGAAACATTAATTTCTCTACTCATTCACATAAATGGATTAAATAGATTGCATTCAATTATGTTCTATAAAAGTATTGTCATTTGTTAAATTATGTTTCTTCCTTGTTTTTACATCATATTACCTTCCTAAGTAAGTACAAACTTTATCTACTTTTGTTTCAAACAACTACAATGCCAGTTTTTAATATAGTATCTACCTAATCAAAGTATTATAATTTGTTATATTATGCTCTCCTTCAAGCACTCATGCAGGAGATAACATGAATTTATGAATGCTTTAACATGGTTTGACATGTAGCATTGTATTTTGTGTGATGACATTAAGTCTTTTCTGACAATGAAATTGAGATAACCCAAACTAGTTTATTTAATCTCGAGAACAAAAATGAATGTAATATTTTTATTCAACCTCACCACTTTGAGGGAATTGAAATTTTGATGCACAACCATCTAGCTAATATGTATAGATGTGGTATAAATGTACCAACTAAGTTGGAAATCCAATCTATTGAAGAGATTGGAAGTTTCCAAAATAAATGAAAACATGTATAAGTGATATATCCATGAAGTTGAGACTCCACATAAAGTTAAGATGAATTAATGGATATTTTTGTATTATTTAATAAAATAAATTGAAAATAAATAATAATATTTAAGAAAATTTGATTTAAAAACTAAATCATCGTACAAAGAATAAATGATTTAGTTTTTAAAATTTTAAAATTTTATTTAGCCAAAGGACAAATTTTACTAGGCCCCACTGAAACTAATCATAGGTCGTGAGTAGTCAGAGTTAAAAATTTGTGAATGGGAAGAATTCCCTACCCCTTCCCCGACCAGTAGAGTCAACATAGTCATTGTTTCATGCATTGCAAGAGAAAGATATTTGCAACAAAGGCTCTCTCATTATGTACAATGTATATTGACGCCGTAAAATTATGCCTTTCTGTGGTTGTATTTTGTATATAATTTCATCGTCTTAACTTTTCTCTCTTATGCCTAAGTATTACTTTGGTGATGCTTTCTTCATTGATATCATATACCATTGATGTTTTTCAATGCTGAAAGAGAAATAAAATGCATAGGTAATTCTGCATATCAACTGCTACTCCTCTGACAACCAGAGGTCATGAACAATCACCGCAAAAACTAGTTGGAGGGGAAGAAGTCACAACCCCATTCTTAAGCTGTGAAGTTACCATAGTGATTGTTTCATGCATTTCAGGAGAAATATCTCTGAACCAAAGGCTCTATCATTATGTATGCATGTATACCGATGCCATTAAATTTTGTCTTCCTGTTGAACAAGGGATTTTGAACAAGGTTGTGATACTCTTGTCATATTGTGTACAATTTTTTCTACCACTATTTATGCACAATATTAAAAATGGTTTGTTAAACTAGAACATTGAAGAACCATCTATGTCTCAATGTTTAAATCTCGCTTCATGTTAATAATACAATGGTGTTTTTGGTTGTTGTACCCTATTCAGTTAGAAGCTTTACTATACAATTTTTCTGATGAATTTCATAATGTGACTGATATTTATATTTTTGGTATCCCAAACTATTATTTCGAAAACCCCTTCCAGTTCTAAGAATTTGTATCTCTTATTAGAAGAGTCATATAATGGAGTTATCTTAATTTTTCGACACTTATCACTAAACTATTATTGTTGATGCTAATAGTATTTACTAGTTAAGTTGTATTAAGACTTTATGTTTTCAGGAGTTTGAAAACCCTCAAATTTGGTAAGCTTCTCTTTTGAATTCAGATTTGGTTAATAAAAAAATTTCAAATTTGAATTTAGATTCATTTAATAAATTCAAGTTTTGCTTCAATTTGAATTCATATTTAGTTAATCTATTAATATGTCACTCACAAGAGAATATTTTTGAGCTACAAAAGAATCTCATGGTGTTTGTTCCAGACATGAGTAGGGACTTGCTCATGGTGTTTGTTCCAGACATGAGTAGGGACTTGCTGCTTCGCATTTCTCCTTGTTTAAACATAAGAAAAATTTTGCTAAAACAAATGTCTAGCATGTGGATATCAGATTTCACCTATCAAAATACTCAACTGCAATTAATTTACAAAAACTTACTCAAGTCAAAGGAATTGTTGATCCTGCACCTCTGAACAAAGTCTACTGCTCGTGAGAAGGCAACCTAAAAATGTTGCATAACTAAATTTACTCATATAAATTTAAATCGCATTAATTTAGTCCTATAAATCGCCTTAATGGAATGTGTTAGCAGCATAGAAAAATAAATATAGTGATTGTAAAATAAATGGAAAACATACAACAAGAAATCATAGAAAATGGGAGAACAGAGAAAATAGAAAACAAAGAGATAATACAACAAGAAGTCATAGAAAAGGGGAGAATAAAGGATATAGAAAACAAAGAGATAATCATCTAAAGGCAAGCGTTAGAGCTATTAAAGAAAAAGAAATATTATGGAAGCAGAAATCCACGATGCAATGGTTGAAAGAGGGGAAAAAATATTAAGTTCTTTCATAAATCCATGATGAAACACATATAGAAAAATATAATTCTTAGTATCAAATATATCAAGGATAAAAAGGTGGAGATCCATGAAGAAATAGCTTAACTGCTAATAGAACCAATTACAAAAAAGAAGTCAATCTATCATAAAAATAAGATATAATGTACCAATCATTATGATTGAACTACAAAATGACATGCTTATAATAAAATTCATTTCTAAGAATAAATATCAGTGGCAATTCCAAAAAATAGTTCACATAAGCGAGATGGATTCACAGTTGAATTCTTCCAGTAATGTTGTCAAATTATTGGAAAATATGTAGTGTAAATTAGCAAGGAAATCATCAACCTTTCTCACAGCCCTATATACCGCTTTCATAAGTCTTATTTTGAAGAAATAAAAAGCTAAAACCCCATCCGACTTCAGACCCATATCTCTATAAATCACAAGCTAAAACCCCTTCTTCATTCAAAATCGTCTCTCTCTAGTTTTATTTACAAAACAATTTCAAAATAAGTAAAATTAAAGCCTCTTCTACCTCTATAATGTCTCAAGAAAAATCAAGTTATGGAGAGGAAGCATAGGTTCTCGATAGTATCACCACTGCCCATTAACACATCCACGTCCTTTCTATTTCCAGAGGCTTGATTACTAAGCTGGATATGTTGAAAGCCTTTGGCAGTTTATATTTCATATTTTGAAATCCTTTGGCTTAGTTCATGGTTGGATTTCATGGGTTAAGTGCATGATGTCTAAATATTTCTTCTCCAATTTAGTTAAATAATCTCCCTCCTCAACCTATTTTCCTTCACAGGGAATAAGGGTAATTACAATGAAAAATAAACATTATCAATTTCAAGCATAGAGAAATTCCCTTTTGTAAATGTCGGCTCCCAAGGCTCAAGTCGATCTTAGGTTCTGGAACATTAATTAGATGGGTCTAGATCAATGCATGTTACAGCCGAGAAGGGACGCAATCTTATTCAAGATGAAGAAATGTTTTAAGTGAAAGAACAACTTCTTTAATGCAACAAATCAAGTTAATTTTAGAGTTGAAGGGAAAACATTGTAGTAAATTAAATAACACTAATTTAAAGAAGGAAAGAGACCAAGATTAATTAAATGAATTCGCATAGTAATTAATAAGTTGAATGCTATTTAATATTAAGATATGGAGATTGGTATCGATCTGGGCTGGAAGCCAACCCAACCATGTAGCACCAACTATGAGCAACCTGGTTTTCACAAAATTAAGATAATTAGATGCAACAATTAAATAAACAAAACATGGATTAAAATACTTTGATTAGCTCTTGAAAACACTGTCTTTTACATCAAGTAGACAACACTCTTAGCTTCAGCAAGAAAAATAACGATACATAGGTTATGAAATGCGTGGCACTACATTATCAAAACTCCTCTTCCCTTCTGTGCATTCCTTAGGTGTGCACTGTCAACAACTCCCTTGATCGATTTCCCGTTTCCCCATATGTATAAATTGATTGACTAATTAACATGTTTGATCAAGACAACTTATATATACATCGGATTTACAAATTGGGGCTTTCAGCGACCCAATTCAAATATAGAAGATTATTGGTTTTAACATTTTTGGGAAATAATAATTAGTTTTGCAACTAAATATTGAAAGAGGGAACAATTCTGGTGAATCATTTCTCTTTTCCTGGAGTGGATGTTGAGGTGTAATTTGACTTAATCGATTTCCTCCATGCATGAGCTCCTGACAGGTTGGAATGAGATATTCGACACATATGTCATTTGATCATATTCATATTGACCCAGAATTATTCTTTCATCATAAGCATATCATCATAGTGACTTCGGTCATAATCGAATTTTCGAGCAATGAATCCAGAATGATCACCATAAAACCAATTTCCATATTCATCACTTCTATCTGGGCATGGATGAAGCTGTGGGTCAAAGTATTTAAAATATATTTCTTCTTCTTTTTGATTTGCACCTTGTTGAAGAGAAGTCACTTCTTAAAATGCATAACAAACGGGGAGTGATTGCAGACGAACGGTGCCAGCAGTGCAGAATGTACTTCAAAGTCCGCCAACTCCCCTTCCAGAGATGCCACCCCAATTTACAACACAATACCACAATATTCTCATAACCATTGTAACCATTGTATTGTGGTAACTTCTACCAGAAATAATAAATAATATATTCCAAGGTGCCAATTTTATTTGAAATATCAATCCTACTCGGTATAGTAAAATTGAAAGCAACACGGTAATATTACTTGTCAGAAAAAGCATCACATAATGATTTGTATGCAGCACCACATCATTTAAATTTCTCCTCCGCTATTACCTTCCATCAATGAGATGAGTCCAGTGACAAGCCCTGTTTTTATTGCCACTCTTCCAATCGACGAACAATGGAATTGAAACGAGAAACATAAATTAAATGATAGAAACACTATAAATACATCTAAAGGAGACTTCATTGATCTGATGCTGCAACAGCCATAAGTGCGAAGACTACGCAAATTAATAGGCCACTTTCCCAACTGTTTGCAGTAGTCCTTGACTTGTCTCAAATCCAGTGCGTAGAACTATTACCAAGTACCCTCCATCATGAGTTAGGAAGAGCTCTTAGTCCTTCTATATTTGGAGCCAAACATGATTTTAAATTGTTCTGATTCCAGAAATTCACATTGGAGTAGCATAACATAAATGTACACTTCTAGTGAAAGAACGTAAGTGTAGTCCAGGAATCCTTCGGATTGCAAGCAACCATGAAGTGGTGCATGAATTGGTTGCATGGTGCAGGTAGGTAAGTGCAGTTTCAAAGGTTGTATAAAACATGATCAAATTAATGTTTAAACCCGCAACATACAAATTTCAATTAATAGTGTTTTGATCATGTTAAAATGAGGAAAGTAACAAATATTCGCAACAGTTAATCATTTACCCAAACAACAATATTAGAGATTTTTAGTAAATATAGGACAAAATGGAGGCCAAACATCCCCCCATGTTGACCATCTTTCTCACAAAAGCCAAAATTAAAAACATTTATAGGAATTCATAATGATGTTCTTGCAATTTTACGTGATCACACTTCCATTACTAGTTAAAGCTTGCTCTTAAAACATAGTGTTTGCTGGACTCTTTATTCGATAATAATGATTTCAAGAAAATCTAAAACGAAAGTTTTCAGGAAAAACTAAATTGAAAAGATGGTGTTGTTACTTGAAAAAAACAGCTAACTTTCAAATTTTCCAAAAGAATATCTCAGAGGCATCCTTGAACAAAAGTTTCACATCCTCATTGTAAACATGAGTGACCTGATTTAAAAACCATAGTATTAAAAGTATACATATCAATAATTTCCCATAATGATTATTTTGCCATTATCCATGTATATTTGAAGCTTCTCTTGTCTGGCACAATGCGCTACATGCACTAAGGGTCCCACGCTCATAAGAATCATTCCAAAAGATAGAACTCGAAGGTATAACAACATAAGGATTTAAAGCCATTCTCAAAAAGATTGATAGTGAGTTCAGGGAAAGGCAAAAACAACCAAGTAAATCATAGTGTAAAATTAACTTTAATACCATAGGCATAGACCTACTACCAAGAGGTTTCTATAGCCTCGACAGGGGTACCTTTTAGCCTCATGAAATGCTTTTGTCCCACCTATTATATATAGATTTAGAGTCATTTAAGAACGTTTATTTTTTCTCTTTTATAAGTTAATTGAACGTCAATGTTTTGGCTTGGTAACCACCTATCGATAGTGCCATTCATGAGAACTAACAAGAATGAACAAGCTAGATTGTGATGAGACCTATTGTCTTCCAACTTTTCAACTAAAATTTATTACCCTGGCTTGGTGACTAGTGTGGTAATGCCATTCTCCTTAGGACCCATGATCATAGTAGTTCGGCTCACAATGAGATATCCTATCTCTCAATTAATTTGTTTATGTTTAAAAAAAACTCTGATTATGATTAACCTTAGATAGGTTACTTAGAAGGTGGGGAAGCAAATCTACTCCTTAAGAGTGTAGGATTGCATGAAAAGTTTTTAATTACTATTCTTTACTGGTTGGTCATGCTACCCCAAGAACTTATTTAGAGAAATCTAATATAATGACCAAAAATATTTCTTGAGTTGATCATGTTAGGGTTCTTTATGAAAGCTTATTATATTTTTGTAGGTGTGCTACACGATGAGAGGTTTTTCATTGATCTCTTCGAAGAGGAATTAAAAAAAAAAAATTGGATGATAGTTTATTAGGATAGGAGAAAAGTATTACATGTAACTTATAATAATATCCTTTATTGACATGTTAATCGATAATCAAAATCACTTTAAAATATGAGGTATTAAGTGTAAAATTATTCTCTCAAATCTTACTACGAGATTGCATAACAATAGAAATTTCAAAAGTTGTTCTTTTAACGAGTCACAATTTCGAGAGTGTTGTTATACATCTTTATTCATTATTCTCATATTACCCTATCCTATTTTTAAATAAATAAATATCACTTTTAAGTGTAGCCATACTTCCAATGAAGCCATGTGCGTAAAAAAATGCTGATTATACTCACACTTAGTTTTAAAAAATACCATTTAATACATACCAAAATGTGAGAAACCAGTTGCTTCAATTGACATGGTACCAAGAGTTTCCGAATGATGAGGAAATAAGGTGGTTTGATGATGCTCGAACCAGGATTCAATGGAATCCACATATTTATGATTCTACATCTGATGCAAGTCTTTCACAGTTTGATAGTCACTTTCCTAGAGGCATAGAGGATCTGGTGAAAGACAAAAGATAAATCCCGCAAGTTCAAGCTCGAGTATTTGATTTTCAAATTGACAAGAATGGTTGAGAGAGACTCTAGGGTTTTTAGCATGAACAAAATTTTCAGAACAAGTTCCAATGAAATATTGCTCCTCTGGTGGTCTTTGAATTACTTTTTCCTGGGGTGAATTCTCTATAGTAATGGGGGAATTTCCAAATTCATTTCTCTTCCCAACATGGAAGGTGTAACATTTTGTTTAACATTGGAATCGATGGGAAGAATAGGTGTTTGAAATTTTTGTGCAACCTGATGATTTAGATTAGGGTTTAGAAGATGGTTTTGGGTAGGGTTTTTGTTAAGGCTTAGACTAAGGTTTGGATTTGGATTTGGATTAGGGTATGGACTAGGGTTAGGGTATGGATTAGGTTTTGAATGAGAGCTAAGGTATGGGTAAGGATAAGAAGTAGGGTAAGGATTAGGATGAGGGTTAGGGTATGGATTAAGGCTAGGGTAAGGTTGCACATGCGGCTCAGACCTTGGAGGAGGACAAGTTAGTGGTGCATTGGAAATAAATTGAGGTTTTTTTTGGTGCTCATATGAATGAATTTGCATGGGATATTTCCTTAGAGATAAGGATCCAAAAGATTATTGAGGCCATGAAGATATCTGGCTCGAGGATGAGGGCCAAGGAGAGGGCCACTACGGCCATGAAGTAGGATATTCAATTGGAGAAGGATTAAAATTTTTCCATGAAACTGTAGGATTATAAACATGTTGAGAAACCTGCTCATGGAAATAAGCATTATTGCAAGTATCAAATGATAATGGGTTTTGAGTTATACCTGGTAGTCGATTCGATTCCCTACTTGATTTCCTGAGTCCATGGAGTAATCCTGGCAGCAATGGACGATGTTATGTTGGATGATCCTCTTCACAAATTTTGCAAACTTTTAGGCTACTTAGTGAACACTTCCCAAGGAAGTTTTTCTTTCTACAGTTGGCACAAAATATAAGTGGTGGGTTTTCATCCTGATTCCACTCTTCCTACAAATCATCCAATTTCAAAATAAAATATTTTATAATATCATTTTTATGTTCAAGAAAAATGTTAAATTCTAAACTTGTAATTCCTCATTGGATTAATTATATGTCTATGTAGCAACATAAAAGCTCCTCATTGAATGATTCCTCAAAATACCATTTTCTTGTATTTAACAAGCCCATTGGTACATTTGTTAGCACATGAATATCACGTATATATGTGGGTAGGGTGCGAGGTTCTTAAAACATTAAATAAAATGAGAAACCTTAATGGAACAATGCAGGAAAGAAATAAATTCAAAGAACATAAAATTGCAAGAGAAACTAGTGAAGGGAAAAGAACAAATGCAACAGGTCACCAAGTTCAATCCCCTAAGCGTCTTTGTAGCAATGAAAAAAAAATATTGGTTGCAGTATAGGATATATAGATGTACCAATATTTATTTTTTCAATCCATACAGTTCGTGAACTTCGAGACGCAACACTCGAAATGCCAGAGAAAGCCCCCAACAACATTAAAATGAAACTCTAGCCTAACTTGCGTATTAATCTCAATAATAAATGAAATCCATCACAAAAAGAGAGTTTGAGAAAGACCAATATAAAAAATTAAAATCATGTGAGAAATATGAGGTAATACTGTACTATCAATGCAAAAGGAAATTCTAAGTACAAGAAAACAAAAAGGAAATCATAACTGGAAATCAAGCAGTGTCGACAAAATAACGAAAGACTGTAAATGATGGAATAAACTCAAACTTAGTTCAAAACCATTCTGCCTATACTAATTCTTCGTGCACTAATTAACCTAAAATCATTAACAATATAACAGGTAAATTTACTGTGTAAATAACTTATAAAGAAATTGAGTTAATATGAATCTCTCACCTTCCTTATCCCCATCTATTAGTCTTGTGAAAATTTCTAATTGCCTAAGGGTAATTACAATGAAAAATAAACATTATCAATTTCAGGGATAGAGAAATTCCCTTTGGTAAATGTCAGCTCCCAAGGCTCAAGTCGATCTTGGGTTCTAGAACATTAATTATATGGGTCTAGATAAATGCATGTTATAGGATAGAAGGTACGCAATAATATTCGAGATGAAGAAATGTTTTAAGTGAAAGCTCAACTTCTTTAATGCAGCAAATCGAATTAATTTTAGAGTTGAAAGGAAAACATTGTAGTAAATTAAATAACACCAATTTAAAGAAGGAAAGAGACCGAGATTAATTGAATGATTTCACATAATAATTAATAATTTGGATGCTATTTAATATTCAGAGATGGAGAGCAGTGTTGAGTTGGGCTGGTGGCCAACCCAACCAGCTCGCACCCTCTATGAGCGACCTAGTTTACATAGAAATTAAGATCATTAGATGCAACAATTAAATAAACACAACATGGATGAACATAGTTTGATTAATTCTTGAAAACATTGTCTTTTACATCAAGAATACAACACTCTTAGCTCCAACAAGATGAGGAGAGATCCATAGGTTATGAACTGCGTGAGGCTACATTGGGACAACTACTCTTCCCTTCTGCACATTCCTTTCGTGTGCATTGTGAAGGACTCCCTTGATCGATTTACCAGTTACCTATCTGTCTAAATTGATTGAATAATTAACTTGTTTGATCATGGAAACTTAATATACATTGGATTTATAAATTGGGGTTTTCAATCAACCAATTAAAATATGGAATATTATTGGTTTTAACAATTTTCCAGAATAAGAATTAGTTTTGCAACTAAAATATTGAAAGAGGAAATGATTATGGTGAATTGTTCCTCTTTTCCTGGAGTGGATGATGAGGTGAGATTTTACTTAATCGACTTCCTCCTTATGTGAGTTTCTAATAGGTTGGCATCATAGATTCAACACATATCTCCTTTGATCAGATTCATATTGACCCATACTTTTTTCATCATAGCCATATCATCGTAGCAACTTTGGTCATAATCGAATTTTCGAGCAACAAATCCAAAATGATCACCATAACTATGATTTCCATATTCATCACTGTTGTCTAGGCATGGATGACATTGTGGGTCACGTTGAGAATCTGGAGGGGTTATAAGTTCTCTTCTTGATAATTACTTGTGAGCTTGTTTTCTTATGTATTCTTCTTAATTTATCTTACATCAAGTCAATTACAAAAATGTACAGGACACAAATGTTTTACGGAGAAGTAATACTTTTATTATAGGAAGGTACATCAAAGATTTACCTTCCTTTCATTACATCTAAGAATTCATCACAACCCTTGCAATATGTGTACTTCAACCTTGTATGTATTCTCATTGTAATCTTCTCAAACTAGCCTCTAGTAACTTTGGGAGTCTTATAATTTCAGTCTATACCTTAAGTTACTTTATGCAATTTATACCCTTCAGAATATTCCACAATCTGTAGTCTTAAGTATGCACTAAACCCTGTCCTTTTGATCCACACTTAATCTCAGAGAAACCTTAGACAAATCCATAATTTTTTTTTTCTTTTACCGTAGCATATATATAGGGGTATAAATAGTTGTTCCTGTCAAATATTAGCCAATGTCAACATAGTTTTGTAGGTCGAATTCCTTGTAGCAATTAGACTGATCTTCAACGTTGAATATGGGCAGCCTTGAAGGCCATTCTTTCGCATTGTTTTGGAGGATATTCTTCCATTTTCATGGCTCTTAATTACATTTTCCTTTTCATAATTACATAGTCAATCATGAAAACCGACCTAGTTACATTTTTCAACACTCCCTCTTAACTAGGGAGGTATTCATGTAGGTACAAGTTTACTTTCAAACTGAAGAATTTCATAAGAAAAATCAGATTGGTAATCACATTTGTATAACATCATTTTAACCAGCATTGAACTAGTGCAAGGCCTTGACTAACAACCCCATCTCTTCAACAAGACAATGGGCTTCAATACTCGTGAGCCACATGACTTATAGACACCTTCATCATTTTCTCTCCAAGGTACATACTGCACCCGGGTGTTCCCAAAGTATGACGTTCCTAGACTATTCTTCTCTTGGGTAGCTAGCCCTCAAAGAATATCAGTCCCCGACTACTCTTATCTTGAATGCCCAAACACATTCTCAAGAGTATCGAATTCTATATGATTACCCAATTGTCCATTCTGTCTTCCCGAGACCAGAATGATGTGTCTATCTCTCCCTCCCATGGAAGACCTATTCCACAAGGGAATGTACTCATTCTTATATAAAGAATGTACCTAAGCTCATCCTTAGGAACTGCCAAGTTTCTTCCAAGTAAGGAGCTTACCATCAGGCTCCCTCTTAACCAGGGACGTCCAAAAACAATGGTGAGACACCCAACTACTCATGAAGAATTCCTGTCCTTGATTTCATGGATTTCGAAATTGAGGAATCTCCATATTTTAGCTTCATAGGGCACAGATCATCCATCACTTCCATCCTGAATCTTGTTAGCTATCAGAGCGATTCACCAGACTTCCTTATCTTGTTCACTATTGTGCCATGCTTCTTTCCTTTGAATCATCTCCCAGGATCATGCATCCTTTCTTATGACTAGCAGCCCTACACAAATTTATCTAGATAGACATTTACATATGAACCCTTTTAAAAAAAAGGTTACCTCAGTGATGATCTTTCACCATGAAATCTTCCTGTAAGCATCGACATCCTTCATAAAGATTGACACATCTCCAATAATATGTTTTTCCAAGGGTCTTCTTCTCTACCAGACTTCCATCAGAGTCTACATATTTCTCCAGGAGATCTCCTAGTCACATCTTCTTGGCCTCTAGATGATGACTGCCTCTTGACATGGTTTCATTTCATAATCTATTCCTCTCTGCACATTCTTGATTCCTAGGAATGTACAACTTTCCTAGTTTCTCGTTCATATAAAACCACCTCATTTTCCATGAGGGAATATTATGTTGATTTCATATGTCTGTGCATTGAGAGATACTCCTCCATAGATCATACTTCTACGTCCAGAAGTCCAGTACCTGCAACCACATGACATGACTTCAAAACATCCAATGTCAGCATATAAATATATACATACCTCATACCTTTTTCCCTTGAGTCATCCTGTAGCAATTTCTGAAGAATGAAGAGCTTCATTCCCTTGGCCTACTTCATTAATATGTCATCACATCCAAAAAATATGTTTCCATGATGACCCTTTCTCTTGGTGACTACTTTACATTAGTAATGTTTGTTAGAGAGGTTTTCCTGGAGCCGATTCACCAGGAGCTTCTGCCATTCCTAGATCAGGATGCTACATTGCTTCCTATTTTCTTGTAATGTCCATAAGTCTCTCACTTAAATTTTCCTTATTATTTTGTGAATGTCTGAGTATTTTATCCTCCAACATTTTTTCCCTTGATTGTCTTTTTCCATCTTTCATGGAAACCACAAGTTGAGTGAGGTAATATTCTTGTCTAATTTTTATGTTGTTCATCTTATCATCTTTTCCAGATCTCACAGTTGAGATCTTATGAGGATATCCCTTCATTCTTTTGATAATTTGATTTAGTGTAAATCTGGTCTAAGTGACATCACCTTTATTTCTTCAAGAATTGTTATTATTCTTCTCATGCAAGGAATATTGGTAACACAACCAGCATATAGGTCTCCCTGTAAAACCAAGTCATTTAAACACATTGATTATAGAATGAAAGATACTAACTTGATAAGTGAAGATAAAGTATTCTTTTCTACACTCTACTGCATTAGTCGTAGGAAAGATCGGTTCCTAGTTTTTAGGCAATATGCTTCCTTGACTAAGTCTGAGATCCTTTATAGTGATGCTTATTTTCGCACTTCTGCTTCAGATTTGATTTCTTCTCTTCAACACAAATTTACACCGACTCGCACCATAACAAGAGAGCTTGGTCTCTATTCGTATTCTTCCTTCTTTGACCTTGTCCACTTTTTATCATCTCATAATGATACCTTTATATATGGTTCTGTTCTCATACTATAACATAGTTCCCTTTTAACCAGACTTCCTACGTTTCACATTGCAATTATGAGCTTTCACTGTAAGTTAACATATACCATAAAATCATATGCCCAAACCTTGGCTTACACAATATATATATATATATATATATATAACATCTTTCTAACATCTTCAATGCGCAGCTCTGTCTCTTCTAAATGAACAGTATTTTCTTCAATAAATGAGATTTTTGCCTTTTATGATGACAACATATTTAGATTTGGCTTCCTTTATTGATTTTTATTGACACTTCTTCGGATGATCTTCTTCAATGTGTAAGGAGGGGATCCTTGCTGCAACAATAGAGAGATAATAATTCCTTTTATCCTGCTAGCCTTATAACTAAGTTAGATATCATATTTCCAGGACCAAGATCATATTTGCTATTGATATTATTAGACCTTCTCTCCAAACGTGACAAGGAACCAAAACTGTGATATTGTTATGTTAGTGTCTTTATAGAGATATGAAGGAAGCACCGAATTAGATAAGGGATAGAACTGAAAAAAAACATGTGAATGTAGCATTGAATGTGCCCTTGTCCGAACATGTGATCTACACTGGGTATTCCAAGAGCATTGCTGTCAATTCACTGATATGAGGTTACCGAAAAACACCTCTGAAATCGACCTGGGATTTCCTGAGGATGATCCAAATTGTAGGCTGTGATATTTGGACTCTGATTGCATCCCAAAATCTCAGATAATTAGATCTCTAAACTTATCCCTTTTGCAATGAAATTTGACTAGCTTATATACTTTGAAATCTTATCCTTGCGTGTCCCTTAGATGCCCTTCCTTAATTGTCACCTTAGCTCCGAAACCATGTTGAGAAACTGGAGCGGTTATAAATTCTCTTCTTGATAATTACTTGTGAGCTTGTTTTCTTATGTATTCTTATTAATTAATCTTTCATCAAGTTAATTACCAAAATGTACAATGCACAAATGTTTTACGCAGAAGTAATACTTTTATTATAGGAAGGTAAATCACAGATTTAACTTCATCTCATTACATCCTAGAATTCATCACAACCCTTGCGATATATGTACTTCAATGTTGTATGTATTCTCACTATAATATTCTCAAACTAGCCTTCAGTCACTTCCAGATTCTTATAACTTTAGTCTATACCTTCAGTTACTTTATGCAATTTATACCCTTCAAAATATTCCACAATCTGTAGTCTTCAATATCCACTAAACCCTGTCCTTTTGATCCGCACTTAATCTCAAAGAAACTTCAGACAAATCCATAATTTTTTTCTGTCTTTTACCATAGCATATAGAGCGGTATAAATAGTTGTTCCTATCAAATATTAAGATGACTTCAACACAATTTTGTAGGCCAACTTTCAGATAGATTTGTAGGATGACTTCCTTGTAGAAATTAGTCTTAATTTCAACATTGAATATGGGAAGTCTTGAAGGCCATTCTTCCGCATTGTCTTGGAGGATATTCTTCCATTTTCATGGCTCTTAATTACATTTTCCTTTTCGGAATTATATAGTCAATAATGAAGACCGACATAGTTACATTTTTCAAGAGGTCAAAGTATTTAAAATATATTTCTTTTTCTTTTTGATTGCCACCTTGTTGAAGATAAGTCACTTTTTCAAATGCACAACAAACGGGCAGTGATTGCAGATGAACGGTGCTAGAATTAAGAAATGTCCTTCAAAGTCAGCCGACATCCCTGGCGCAGATGCCGCCACAATTTCCAACACAATACCGCAGTATTTTCATAACCATTGTAACCATTTTATTGTGGTAAATTGTACCAAAAATAATATATAATATATTCCAGGCTACCAATTTTATTTGAAAGAATAATCTTGCTTGGTATAGTAAAATCGAAAGGAACAAGATAATATTTCCTGTGAGTTAAATAATCACATAATTATTTGTATGTAGTGCCACATCATTCAAATTTCTCCTCCGCTATTACGTTTCGTCAACGAGATGAGTTTGTGACAAGCCCAATTTTTATTGCCACTCCTTTTCCAATTGGCGAACAAGGGAATTAAAATGAGCAACATAAAAACATAATTTAAATGGTAGCAACGTTTTGCATTCATCTAAGGAATATTTCATTGATCTGATGTTGCAGCATCCATAAGTGCGAATACTAAGAGAATGAATAGGCCACTTTCCCAACTGTTTGCAGTAACCCTTGACTTGTCTCAATTCCAGTGTGTATGACTATTTCCAAGGACCCTCCATTATGAGTTAGGAACTGTTCTTAGTCCTTCTATATTTGGATGCAAATATGCTTTTAACTTTTATGATTATGGAAATTCACATTGGAGTAGCATAACATAAATGTATGCTTATTCTAGTGTAGGAATGTAAGTGTAGTCCAGGAATCCTTCAGAGTGCAAGTAACCATGAAGTGGTGCAGCAATATGTTGCATGCTGTCGTGAAGTAAGTGCAGGTTCAAAGGTTGTGTAAAACATGATCGAATTAATGTTTAAAACTGCAACATACAAACCTCAATTAATATTGTTTTAATCATGTTAAAACGAGGAAAGTAACGAATATTCGCAACTGTTAATCATTTATCCAAACATCAATATCAGAGATTTTGAGTAAATATAGGACACAATGGAGGCCCAACTACTATCTGCGCCATCTACTACTTCCTGATAACAAGAAGGTTCCCCATCTTCGATAATCAACGCAAAATATGAAGCAGAATATTCATACCTTTTGGTTGTTTTTATTTCCCTTGTAGACCTTCTTAGAGTGACTGGTTGCCGAATTGGTTCTGGAATTTCTCTAGTTTCATTTGCTTCTTCACCTTTTTAATCACAATTCTCTCCTTCCTTTCTAATTTTTGGAAAAGGTTTTGTCTCCAATTGATAATGCTGATTTGGCAATACCTATTCCTGTTCAACTTTTCCAACATCTGATTTAAGAAGAGAAGATTCATCAAATATTACATCTCTACTAATGACTATCTTTGGTGAAGAAGGATCCCACAACCTATATCGTTTCACTGCATAATCATACCTAAAAAAGACATATCATTTCGATTTTGGATCTAAATTTGAATGCTACTTTCTTGGAATAAGAGCATAGACATCACAACCAAAAATATTCAAATGCGAATAATCAAAACACTGACTCGACCAAACTTCTTCAGAAATTTTATAGTTTATGGCAACCGAAGGTGATCTATTAACTAAATAGCAAGTAGTAGATACTTATTCTGCCCACAACTCCTTTGGAAAGTTAGCATTGTTGATCATGCTTCTAGATCTTCCCATAAGAGTCTCATTCATACGTTCAACAATGCCATTTTGCTGAGGAGTATAAACAACAATTTTATTTCTAACAATCCCTTAATCCTTAGAGAATTGATCAAATTCTAAAGAAGTAAATTCACCGCCATTGTGAGTTCTTAAACATTTAATTGATTTTCTTCTTTTCTTTTCCACCATAGCTTTAAATTGTTTAAAAACACTAAATACATCATCTTTATTTTTCAACATATAAACCCAAAATTTTCGGGAGAAATCATCAATAAATGTTAAGAAATATAATGCACCTCCATAAGACATAGTAGGAAATGGTCCCCAAAGATCATAATGAATGTAGTCTAAAATTTGCTTATTTTTATGATTACGAACTTTGAACCTTTGTTTACATTGTTTTCCATATACACAATTTTTACCAAAATAAAACTTCAAGGATTTCAAATTAGGAAACAACTTGCGGTTCATAAGTGCTTGAAGACCTTTCTCGCTCATCTGACCCACCCGCTGATGCCATAGACGAGAACCTTCTTCATCTTTTTCTTATTCAATCACAGCTTCACTAACTTTATTGCTTCCTTTTATTCTATATATATTTGTGACAGTTTCAGCCTTCATAACAACCAAGGCTCCTTTTGAGACTTTTAGCACTCCATTCTGACCTATAAATTTATACCCATTCAAACACAAAAATCCCAAAGAAATCAAGTTTTTTTTTAGTTAAGGTACATGCCTAACATCAAAAAATGTTTTAACTATATCATCATACATTTTAATTTTTACATTTCCCATCCCAACAGTCTGACAAGATGCATTATTTCCCATAAACACATAACTGCCATTTATAGCTTCATATTAAGTAAACCAACTTCTGTGCGGACTCATGTGATGAGAAGCACCAGAGTCTAACAACCAATTTTCAACATCTTGAGAGACATTACAAACAGGTAGAGCTTCGGGAGTTAAAAATTCTTCAATCATACCTGAATCAACCTAATTTTCTTCCTTATTGAGTTTTTCCAACTCCTTCAGTTTCCAACAGTCTTTCTTGAGGTGTCAAATTTTGTTGTAGTACCAACACTTGGATTTACACTTCTTATCGCCCTTTGATTTTGATCTGGAAGAAACACTTGCTTTCTCCCCTCTTTCCTTTGTTCGACCTCTCGCTACCATGTCTTCTGGTGTAGATGCTTCAATACTACATTTCCTTTGTACTTATTCAGATAAGAGAGCAGCCACAACTGATTCAAATTTCAAAGAATCATAAGTGCTCAAACTGATTGAAGTTATGAAGTGGTCCCATGACTCAGGCAGAGAAAACAACAAGGTTATAGCCTTGTCTTATTCCTAAATTTTAACTTCCATATTTGACAACTGGCAAATAAGTGTATTAAAAACATTTAAATGTTCTACAACTTTTGTACCCTCCTTCTTCCAAAGAGTGTACATTTATCTTTTCAAATAAATTAGATTGGTCAATGATTTAGTCAAATACAAAGTTTCCAATTTTTCCCACAAACCTTCAGTTTCACTTTGTTCAACAAGATTAAAGAGAACTTCATCTACCAAGCATCATCTAATGGTATTGAGAGCTCGGGCATCCAGGTCCTCCCATTCTGAATTTGTCATGCTTACAGGTTTTTTCTTAACCCTGTCTAATGCTTTGTGCAACCATTGTTGCACCAGCAAGTCCCTAAATTTCAGTTTCCACAATGAAAAATTGTTCCTCGTGGTGAATTTCTCCACCTCAAACTTTGCATTCGAAATTTTTTCCATTTATTTCTATTATGGTTTTCTGGTTTTCCCTTCTTTTAGCGAGGTAGGGTTTCAAATTTTTGTTTTAAATTTTCTGAATTTATTTTTTGTTCAAACCATTTTAGTTCAAAATTTCATAAGGAAATTTTCTTTTTTAAAAGAAAATTTAGAAACAATTTCCAATTTCCCTACTCATTACTGTGCGATAAATTTACTACTCAAGGAATCATCAACAGCCAAAAAAAATTATGCATACAAGAAAATTGAAATACCCAGCTTCCGGCACGTATTTCATCCTCTTTGGCTCTGAAAAAAAAATTGTTGGCCAGTCTCTTTTGGGTCAACATCACTCTTGTGGTGGCCAAGAAGAGTCGGCTCCAGCGAAAAAAAATTATTGTTGATTCGTGGCCCTTTAAGGCTCTTCCCTCCTATAATGAGAGCAGAAAAACAATAGTTATCGGCCTATGCACTTACAATGTTTATCGGTCTCTACACTAACAACGTACGACACGGGCACTCTTCCCTCTCGCAGCATCTTCCCTCTGACCCAAACAACGAGCGACCCCTTAACTAGCGACTATTCCTTAAAAAATGGTGGCTAGATGCTTTATCAAAGTACGAGCTGAATTTCTTTTTAAAAAAATGGCAGCTCTTCTATCAGCCTTTGATCCTCTACAATAGCGAGCGGCAACAATATTCAATCTGGTATCCTCAACACTCTCAACTGGTGGCAACCCCTTCTCTCCGACGACAACAACAATCTTCAATCTGGTATCCTCAACCAGAGCAGGCTTTTCTCAGTAGCCAGGTGAATTTAGAGATAACATATCTTTTTTTTTAAACTTCGCAGCCTTTCTTGAGAGACCAAGCAATAAAAATTTGGACAACAAAGCGGCTGACCAGTAGCGAAATTTCAACTCGGTTATGAAGATTCGATACCACTTATTGGGTTCGGGAAAACATTAAGGGGAAAGAAATATACATATAACTGAATGATAACGGAAAATAAACACACAGTAAATGCACAAATATTTACATGGTAAAACCTTGACAGGGTGTCAAGGAAACGTCCACTGTGCAAGGGATTGGAAAATTTATTAATTAATAATGATTACTCTAAAGTTACAAGCCTCTCGGCCCATCCCAATTTAACATGGACTACATCTTTACATAATTTCCTCTTCATTATAAAACTGAATGTGCTATAAATTTCATTAATTACAATTATTTGTCATTATTTCAACACCTTTGAAAAAATTGGTAAATTAAATATTAGGGGTCTAATTTTTTTGTTGTTTTAAAAAATTGCATCTCTGGGAGTTTTGGATGTGATTCGGCTCAACAATAGGGGAATATGTATTTAATGTCCATGGAATCCCCACTTTGAGGTTTAAAAAATTTCTTTCAAACTCAGATTCTAAAGTATGGTTCATTTTGGAAATAATATAGTTGATTTTGAAAATTTGTTGTGGCCTTGTAGGAATAGTGTATTTTCTGGTTTTGTGGAAATCTTACCATTTTAGATTTACTAGTTGATATATATTGATAATAATAATTTGATGTATACTCTTTTTGTAAATTGTTGTTTTAATGTCTCAATGATTGGTACTTACCATTTTAGATTTACTAGTTGATATATATTGATAATAATAATTTGATTGATACTATTTTTGTAAATTGTTGTTTTAATGTCTCAATGGTTGGTACTGTAATATATGTTGTTTGAAAGTTGAACCATCTTTATGGAAATATATTTGATGTCCACTAACAACTTTTCAAATTCCCCAATAGTTGTAGTTTACATGGGTGAGAGCTATTTGTAAAAATTCTCCAATGACTATAGGACTTCGTGTTCAAGATGAAATTGTTTGTAGTTTTACTTGTGTGTTAAATTGAAGAATTATTGGCATTTTTGTGAGATAATGAAAAATGAGGTTATGAAATAATATAGTTGTTTACCATCATTGAATACATGATTAAGAATGTGAGAAAATGCATGGAAATGTCATTAAACATGATTGTTAATTATAGAGTTAAATTTTAGTAAGATCAATATTGAATTGCAAAGAGTGAAGTATGGCCCAATGTTTGAGAAAGAGTTTTATTTGGAAATGTTGTAGATTGTTTGATGATAAATTTGAGGTTTGTACCATATGTAAGGTCCTATATCACCAATCAACAAAAGAATAGAGATATAAAGGTCATACTAAACAAAAAAAAATTAAATTAAATTTAAAAATGATATTGCTAAAATTAAATTAAGAAGATAACATATTTCTAAAATGAAATTTAAAACAAAAAAACATAAAAACTCACTAAATTACAACTTTCTTTTGAATTATTAATATTATTAATTATAGAAAATAGTAATATATAAGTTAAACTCATATACATTTAAAAAACCATCTAATAAGATTTTAATCATGGAGATTCACTCTATTTTATCATGGAGATCCTTAATATGTAAATAGTCTCTATTACAATACCATGGCTTATAAATACCACGTGTCCAAAAATCCAAAAAAAGCATAACTCACTTCATATGACATTTCTTCATATGATTTTTTTTTTCAAATTAATCAATTTAATTAAAAGGATCAAAATAGCATAATTACTTTGGAGATAAATATCAACCTTTGATATGTGTATACAATTATGCATATTATAACATATTCTATGTTGGTTAGTTCTCACCATTCACTTAATAATGATTGATAATTAAATTAAAATTGTAACAATTCAATCCAAAATGAACATCCCTATCAATACAATAGATAGACATATCTACTTAATTGAAATGCAAAACTATTTGACCAAACCTAATTACAATATATATCATCTTTGAACAAATATAAAAATACTTAATAATAGTGTACAACATTTTAATTTACAAATAAGATAAATATCAAATTCTAAATATCGAATTGTCTGAATAAACAAACTACATCTAATACCAATTTATTTGAAAACATAGTGTAAAACCAACCACAACTAATACCAATTTATTTATAAATTCATGCTCCATTGATATTGATAATAGATTTGTATGTGAGAGCATGAACTGTAGCATCTTTCTTTTTAAACAGAATTGAGAATAAAAGATCCCTCAAGTATGAAAAAGGTAAGGGAGATTTGAAAAATTGAAGATAAGTTTTTTTCATAGTTTCCATGACTTTTACCGATTTGGAAAATAAATATTAGATTTCTTTTATTAATATTGTTTTATATGGAGAGTTTTATTTTTTAATAATATGAAAAAATATATTATAATTTAGTTAAGAACCTATAAAAAAAAATAGACAAACTCATTACGTGTTCTTTCTTAAAAAAAAAAATATCACATGCTTAAAATAGACTGTCTCATTACTCCTTTTTAAAAAAACCTTAAGCTTTTCTAACAAAATACACAAACTTCCAAAAGTTTTCTAACAAAAACAAATCTATCACATACTTTCAAATTTTGAACTGTGAACATACTTCATGAAGTAAAAACAATGAACTATTAACCAATCTAAACCAAAATAACAATGAACTATTAACCAATCTAAACCAAAATAAATTTAAATCATAAGCCGAAACCCATTCTTTTGTCTTTATTCACAGATTACATTATATTATTGTATAATTTATTTAACCATAACTATATCATCATTTGTATTTCCCAAATTATATAGTCAATTTGGAATAAATTTAAATCATACTCCAAAACCTATTCTTTTGTCTTTCTTCACAAATTACATTATATTATTTCATAATTTATTTAACCATAAATATATCATTATTCTTATTTACCAAATTATATACTCAATTTGAAATAATCTTATTAAGCTAAAATAATCCCACACATATCCTAAAGCCCTGTCGTAAATTAAATAAAATAGTTAAAGAAATAATATAAACGATATGTTACTAATACGTTCAACGATATGTTACTAATACGTCCATACATGACTTTCAGTTCAGGTAGACTTCATTTATCCATAAATATCTCCTTCCATCCTTACACGCTACCGGCTCGATTTTAGTCGATCCTGTACATATTCTGTTTTACTTTTAGAAAACAATACAATAGATAGATCAACAAGACCTCATACATACAGAAAATAAAATGAAATTAGCAAATACACCATATGTTGCGAAATAAATTCCGTAAAGGAATAGCATAGGAAAGAGTAGCGTAGAAGAAATAAGTTATTGCAGAGAAGGTGTCATTGTGAAGGAATGAAAGGTAAATTTTTCTTACATGGAAGCACGTCGTTGAGGTTTCAAATATATTGATTATAGGAGTTATCAACCAGAAAATTTTGTTATAGATATTGAAATAGGAAATTGTGGATGAAAACATATATGTAAACCAACATAATGAAATAAGTTGTTGCAGAGAAGGAGCCATCATGAAGGAATGAAAGGCAAATTTTGCTTCCATGGAAGCAGGTCGTGGAGGTTTCAAAGTTATTGATTATAAGAGTTATCAACCAGAAAATTTTGTTATAGATATTGAAATAGGAAATTGTGGCTGAAAACATATATGTAAACCAACATAATCTGTTCACATATATAAAAACATTGTTATAGATATTGAAATAGGAAATTGGGGTGAAAATCCTTTGGTGATTAATAATCCTCTCAAACAAGCATGAAACGAGCATGTAACTCAAATAAGATATTTTAAATACATTCAAGTACAATCTATCTAGCATAGATGTAAATAAAGAGAATTTTTATTAACAAAAATAGAGTTTACTCCAAGTTCATCTACATATCCGAGCTCCAATTGCATGCTTGTCAGAAATTGTATATGAAAAACAATATTCTTGGTATACAAGAAAGTGAATGTCATTTTAATATGGAGACATTTTTGGAAGAAGATATTGTTATTCATGTTATGGTTTATTTTCTTAACTAGAAACTTGGTTTATTGTTTCTCTATATACACAAGAAAAGAATACGAAGTAATTTCGCAAATTTAAGTTATAGTTTTATATTTTATAATTATAAATCTAGTTTCTTATTAAAATATTACACACATCTATTCGTTCAAAGAAATTATATTGTGAATAAGTTTTATCTTATTATTTGATTACAAAATTATTGTACTCCCTACTAAATAAAACAACTTTTTTAATAAAGAATTGAATGTCAAATTGAAATATTACTCAATCAATAACTACTATAACATATATAACTGATCATAATCCTAAAATTATAATCCTAAAATTCTCTTACCTAATCATCTTTTTAAGTATATAATTGAGTTTCATTTATTAAAAAAAAGGCAATATTAAGAACCTCGTAAAGTTATGAAAGGTAATTGACATGAAAAATAAAAATCTCCTCATGACAACATACAAATGTTAATCTTAATTGAATCTTTAAAAAAATAAAAAGTGATAATAGATTTACTAGTTATATCATTAAAAAATACCACTTTCACAATCGAATTTATAAATTATTTTTTAAAAATATTATTTTGTAATTATATATAATCATAACTCTTAAATATATTTTGAAAGCACAAATATCTAAGAAATATAGTTCAATTATTGGGCATTAGAAATTCAAAAGAGGTGAAGGTAAATGAGTTAGTATCAAGAAATATGACATCAAACCCTTGAAAAATTGCAAAATATCAGTCTCAATATGGCATAAGTGCTAGTAGGGAATTATTGACAGGTGTTGTTGGAAAAAAAACTACATCAAATTGGTTGATGTCAATGAAAACAATAATCTACAAAACATTAAGCAAAAGCTTATGGAGGCATTAAAAAATTAGGATTCAATAACATGAGAATGATGAACTTGCATGTTGGGCTAATATATGTAGGAAACCTTATCAAGATAGACTTTCGTATAATGTGAGTGACACCATGAAAGAGTTTTGGTATTGGAATTTCCATGTGTCACCAAATTAGAAGAATACCATGAGAAATTGTATATCTAGAGGGGTGTATTGAGATCCTTTCCCCTTTCAGTGACTGTTATTATTAAAGAACATTTATTACTACATAATATGTATAACTTATATATATACTTATATAAAAAAAAATCATGCTGAATCTTATGATAGTGAGGACAATATAACTAGTCCATTCATACAACTACCACATACTATCAATAGGAAAAAGGATTTTCCTGTGAAGCGATCTATGCATCTTCGTCATGAAAATAGAATCTCAACACTAAGGAGTCATCCTAATATTAAAGGTCATCATAGTAACTTTGATGTTCCAAAACCATCAATCACTTAATTATATTTCTCTAAATATCAACAATTTGACAACAATCACAATATGGCAACACTTCGGGGAATGTGTATCCATATCATAGTATAACTGTATATACAACAAATTATCCAAATGATATAAAAATATTTCATAAGCAATGCAACTGCTACATTAGATGATTTCTCATCTTATTATTGGCCACTTCGTGAGGTGAAGAGGCTATATTGTTCATAGTGTTTTTGAAATTAACGGGTTTGCTTTATTAGTATTTTAAAAATCATAAATAATGCTAGCATTAATCAATATACATTAAATGTTTGGTTTTTTTTTGGGTGTTAGTTTCTATATTATTTCTTTGAAGATGCCACATGGAACTCCACACCACATGGTTGTGCCCATGTAATGGCGTCGTGTGACTTTTATGGTAACAACCATAGCATTTTATAAACTTTCCTTTTAGGTAAGAATAAACCACCTCCCATATTGTTTCTATCTCCACCATTGTAAAATATCTCGTCCGCCACTAGTAGCGCTCGACGTCTCTGTTCTATGTCCCTCCACAATGCTGGATGCAGAACACACAGAAGCTGGAACAACTAGAATTCCTTTCGAACATGGCTATGTTGTAGAATCCCTGAGGCGGGTGTGAGGAGTAACGCATTCATGTTAGGCAACATTCCCAGGGCTTGTGTAAGTGTAGCAGCTCTAGAGCGGGGAAAGACGTACAATTACTAGCTCCATTGCAGAAGGCTTTGTGTATGATATTGCTTAATGAATATTTGAAGAAAAAAATACAAGAGTAACTTATTGCTGTAAGTGCATGCTTCTATTGCTTTTATTCATTTTAAGTGCTCACCTAATTAATGAAGCTATAGTGTCCCTGGTCTTAAGGTCTCCCTCACTCGCTTGCTTGACAGAATACAAGAGATTTTCTACTTGACCTATGTGGAGTCAAGGTAGCATCCCATAGCAGCTGCCTATAAATCCTTCATCAAGGTTGTGTACTGCCTCCAGTTTCCTTCAGAAAGCTAATGTACATTCTAGTTAGTTGCTTCCTCTCTTCCCCAGCAACCTATCTCACTCCACTAGTCTTCTTGGAACACTCCAGTCTACAGTCTCCAGCTCTCGACAATACATTGCATACTTCTGGAACCCCCATCCATCTGGCTAGAGTTAATTCCATGTAGTATTGAGAGACAAAAATTATGAAGGTAAAAAAAAGTAGTCGACGATGTTTTTATAATTTAATTTTCATTTTAATGCTTTTTACCTGTGCTTGGTTATGGAATTGTTTCATTGTTCTGTATTCAGCCCTGAGATGACCCATACATGGCTTGGACACGTGTAATGGTTCTTTCAACTCGTTCCTCAGCATATTTTCTTTCGATTTTGAAGAAGTCTTCTTCGCCATCACTTTCAGGTTCAGGTTTTGCATTTTCATATGAAATTTCATTGTCTGCACGAACTCCCCGTAACCCCTTACCCTTGTTATGCCAAGGCAATATCTCCTTTTCGAGAATTCCAACAGACCACCAGATTCTAAGATATTGTTTTCTTACTCGGTGCCCTCGATAGTATGCCTAAGCCATAACAAGAGGTCTACTCAAATAAAAAATTCAGAAATGCAATATCATGTGACTTGAGATAAAGGAGTAGTTCTATACCCAACCCAATTTAAGAGCCTTAAAACCTCACCTTCATAGAAGCATCTACCATTGGATCTCTCCTATTTCCAATCATGGTAGTCTCCAATGCCTCTCCTTTGTTAGCATGATATTCTAGTTTTGTGATCATTGATATTTCCCTGCAACTAATTAGCTAGTAACCCAAAAAGCCCATCATTCCCAGTAGTGTAAACCCTCCAAGAAAAAGTCCAAGTGCAGCTCTTAACGCACTTGTTTTCTGTTTCTTAAGAATTTCTACAACCACATGAGGGATGTTGTTTGGAACTTGCTCTCATGGCAAAGGATCAAAACCATAAACTTGAATTGGCTTTGTAGAAGGTGTTGGAGAAGAAACCAGAGACTCAACATCCAGAGAGAAATGCCCTTGATTATAAGTAGTACAGAGACATCACAAGCTTGCGCTTCGACATAAATTAGACTTGGACATCATTTTGATCTTTAACTTCTCCAGGTGAGTCGAGAAGAATTCCTTCATTCCTTGCTTTGCGCAGAATCCCTGCTTCATTCCTTGCTTTCAGAATGACTCATGGAGCAGCAAAGACCAACACTTCATGAAAAATTGGAACTGGTGAAGGCTATGGCGTGTATTAAAACTTGGTAATGGTCGATTGAGACAAATGGCAATCATGCAAGCTCAAAATGAACTTTATTTTTTATTTATTTGTTTTTAATACCTCCTTAATTTTTATGTTCACAAATCCATCGAATTATATCAACTAATAAAAATTTCAAACATAAATATTATTCTACACTTTTCAGTGTTAATACAAACCAGGGTTAATATTATTCTATACTTTTCTTGATTTGACTATTGGTGCCCAGCTTGTAAGCTCTAACTAGGAAACAAGATGGTTTACTCAGTTAAAATCCAGTGATTTGTGTTCAAGAGCACGAATAATTCAATTGGTTATAGGTTTTCATGATCTTACTTGTCGATTCAGGAACCTGTAAAAACCTTCTGAGGCATAGTGAAACCCTACACATGACAATCCCAAAACTTAATTGAAATTGTGTTTGGAAATGAGAGCATTTTGACCCTATTTTAGGTTAGCTGGCTCTCATGTGATATTTATATAGTTACAATGAGATTTTTTTACAGTCCAATGTATTTTTCTACGTTAAAATTTAATATTTTTTTTAGATTTCAATACTTTTGCATAATTCTAATATTTATTTACATTATAAAGAGGCACCCACTGTGGTTTAATGGTTGCATCAGGAATTTTTCTTCTAAATAATTCAAATTAAGGTTTACCTCTGATGAATATATCTTGAATTTAATTTAAGGTTCACATTTGCTAGATAAACACTCCTATATGTGAGAAGAAGTGTGAAAAATCTATATACATCACTGTATCCAAAAACAAATTAACAGAGTTGCAGGGATATGATAGCGTGAACTAGTTAAGTGTGTATATATATAGTTTAGCAAATAGCTGTCTAACCCACAAAATATGTAACATATTTTAATTCATTTATTTAATTACTACAATTTTATTTCATTAATATATATATTTTAATAATTTCAATGTTTTATATTAATTATATGAAGGTGAAATGTATTTAGAAGCATATCATGAGAGACTTTAACCTCTGTTATTGTTAACAAATTTGATTATACCATAGAACTTTGATTCTATACAATTAGTATTATGTTAACATGAAAACAATTGATTCATTTTCCTTTCCAAAGCTTTTCCATTGATTCATCCCTTTCATTAAACATAAATGGTTTGGTGTAGGGACTATATACACCGTTTGGTCCATTCATTAGCTCATGTTCGCTCGACGAGAGGCTTCAAATTGCTCATAATGAATTGGTGTATATTAGTAATAGTTTTTGTTTCAGTTTCAAATATTATGGACATACTAAAGTAATCAAAGTTGTAAGTAGAAAAAAAAGACAATTTATGTTTTGGTTAGCTTTTAACTCGCTACGGTGGCCAACACACCTGGTTTCCTTCGGGCAAGTTGAGGTTACCGTAAATGGTACAATCTGTATAACAATTTTCTCTTTAAAAATATTAAAATAGAAAGGTACTAAGAAATTTACAAAAAACAAATATGTCACTTATCTGAATCTTCTTAGACAAAGTTGTGGTCTGTTCATTAGATCATGTTCGTTCGACCATAGGCTTGAAATCACTCAGAATGAATGCTGACAAATGTCACTGCTCCGAATCTCCTTAGACATAGTTGTTAGTTTTCAATGGAACTATGCCAATCCTAGAGGCAAAATTTGAATCAAATATTTAGTCAATCTGGTAATGGACGGAAAAACTCAAAGCAGAGCTAACCCCCACTCAAGCCAGGGACTAGCTGCCTTGCATCCATCTTGTTAATACAGTTCTATGATGCTTGGTAACTCGTAGTTTTCTTGAATTCTCCCAAAATGGCCATAACAGAGCTAAATAAAACAAAATTGAAGTCACAGTTATCAGGATGGGAGCACATGTTTTCCATAGCCTTTCCATATTTATTTAAGGATTGGTGGAAACTTCAATGGGAGGTACTCCTAAAGCATGGTGTGAATTGAAACAAAATGATGTTTTCTAATAGATTTTCCAACCAATTATTTAAATTTTTAGTTATGTTGATAAATATTGAAATTGACATTGGAGAATTTACCACATATATAAAGGCATGACAAACAAAATTATTAGTTTTTTTATTTTGACCCATAATGAACAACAAAATGGTTTCAGAAAACTTTTTAAAAAGTTGTGAAAATAGCAAAAATTTCAAATATTATATCGAAAATAAAAAATAAAAATAGTTTATATCAACTATTTCATTAGAGTTTAGTGAATGAAACAATATTGTTATTAGATTTTAGTGAATGAAATTATATTTTTCAAATGAGATGTAGATTAACTGTCAATATTATATTTCATATGATGAGTTTTGATGTTACTACTATGATCTAGTTTTTTAATAGAAAAGTAAACAAAAATGCTTGCCTAAAAACCAAACATGGATAGTTATTATTATTTCAATTTCTTTATAAATAAATTTAACATATAATTATTATTTATATTTTATATATTTCACATTTATATTTAAGACTTTTGTCATTTATAAAGTACATAAATGTATTTTAGATTAATCACATTTTAATATGATTAATCATCATCATGTGATATATATATATAAAGTTTGGTTGGAAAATATCTTTATAATGTCTTAAGTAAGACATTGATTTAGTAACATCATATTAAGAAATTCTTTTAGGAGAAAAAAATCACAGCGAAAACTTATGAATAAAACACACAACAGAAAAACAAAAGAGAAAGAGATTTAATGTGGTTCACCCAACCAATATGGGCTATGTCCACCAAACAGAGGCATCGGCAATCTCATTCAACAAAAGGAGAATTACAACAGCAGAGTTTTTCATCTGCACATCTCTTCTAGTCACGTCACATTCCTCATGATCAGAAACCTCTACGGGCTTACATTTTATAGCTGGGAGTAGAAACTGAATCATAAATTCAATCACAATAAAATAGGATGTAATGAATCCACATCAGGATTAGATGGAGTAAATTTAGCAACAAATCCTATTTTTGTCACATTCATGATATTTTCTCCAAAATTAATTTAAGAAATCTCAACAATATCCACCTTGACAACAATTAGCCTGATACCCTATTCCATTATTATTTTTATCTTTTCTGCAAGCCAAGAGAAGCTAGACACCATCGTAGCTTCTCTAACAAAACTAGTTTCATGAACATGTCTGCACAGTTTTCCTTTGTATGTACTTTTTCAAGAGAGACTCCCCATTCAGTGATAACCTGTCTTACAAAATGGTACTTGATAGGTATGTGCTTTGATTTACTATGATAGGTCAGATTTTTAGCCAAATGAATTGTACTTTGACTATCACAAAATAACTTGATGTTGTCCTGCAACCTACCAAACTCACCAAACAAACCTTTTAACCAAACCACTTCTTTGCAAGCATGTGAAGCAGCTATGTATTCTGCTTCTGTAGTGGATAAAGAAACAATGTTTTGTAGCTTTGACATCCACCGAATAGCTCCACCTGCAAGAGTAAAGACATATCCTGAAGTTTACCTTCTCTTATCCAAATCACCTGCAAAATCAGAGTCAACATATCTGCAAACAAATTCACTACGCCTGTTATAAGTGATACAGTAATCACTTGTGCCTCTCAGATACCGAAGCACCCATTTCACTGCTGACTAGTGTTCTTTTCTTGGATTTTCCATATACCTGCTGACAACCCCAACTGCATGTGAAGTATCTGGTCGTGTACAAACCATCGCATAAATCAAACAACCCACTACATTGGCATATGGAATTCGAGACATATATTCCTTTTCTTAATTTTTGTTAGGACATAAACTTGAAGAAAGCTTAAACTGGGAAGCTAAAGGGAATGAAACAAGCTTCAAATTGTTCATACCAAACCTCAAGAGTATTTTCTCAATATACTTCTGTTGTGATAGCCACAGCTTATCATTTCTCCTGTCTTTGAAAATCTCCATGCCCAAAATCTGTCTTGCTGCTCCTAGATCTTTCATATCAAACGTCCTAACCATCTGAGCCTCTAACCTGTTGATCTCTGTTATGCTTTTGCTTGCTAAAATCATATCATCATCATATAACACTAAAATAATGAGCATGCCATTACTCAATTTCTTAAAGTAAACACAATGATCATATTCACTTCTTATATAATTTTGACTCAACATGAAAGAATAAAATTTCTTGTACCATTGTCGAGGCGACTGCTTCAGACCATACAATGATTTCTTGAGCATGCAGACAAATTTCTTGTTGCGATTTTGAAGAAACCCTTCCAGTTGTTACATGTAAATCTCCTCATCTAAATATCCATGTAAAATTGCAGTTTTAACATCTAGTTGCTATAATTTTAAATCAAGTAAAGCAACTAATGCTAACACAATCTGAATTGAAACAATTTTTACAACTGGTGAAAATATCTCATGAAAGTCAATTCCATCTTTCTGAGAAAAAAATTTTGCGACCAACCTTGCTTTCTACCTGTCCTACGTATCATCAACACCCCTTTTCAATTTGTAAATCCATTTACATCCCACAGTTTTCCTGTCTTTAGGAAGTTCCACTAGATCCCATGTGGCATTCTTGTCTAATGCCTTTATCTCTTCCTTCATAGCTTCTTTCCACTTATTACTGTTAGAACCTTCTACAGCTTCCTAATAGCACAAAGGTTCATCATCATTAGTGGTTAAAGCAACTGAAGTAACATAATCATCATACCTTTTAGGAGGACATCTGATTCTCGTGGACCTCCTTAAAGATGTTTCTGGTTCTTCCACAATTTGCTGATTATTATCTGTAGGAACTCCTTCATGATCTGCATCTAAAACATGTTCATGATCTGCATCTGAAACTTGTTCATGAAACTGAATGTGTTGAAACTTAGGTACATTATCTTGTTTCAATTTATCATCTACATCTGGATTATCGAGTGAAGATTCACTGAATTCAACATCTCTGTTAATGATGATCTTGTGAGTAGTAGGATCCCACAACCTATATCCCTTAGTCCCATTACAATATCCAACAAAGATATATATTTTTGATTTAGGATCTAATTTAGAACGCTGATGTTTCAGAATTAGAGCATATGCATCACAACCAAAAAAATTTCAGTTTAGAATAATCACATGGATGATCTTTCCATACTTCTTGAGGAATTTTGCATCCTATTGCAGTTGATGGTGATTGATTTATAAAATAACAAGCCATAGAAACCGTTTATGTCCACAATTCCTTCTGCAAATTGGTGTTACTCAGCATACTTCGTGCTCTCTCTAAGAGAGTCCTATTCATGTGTTCAGCAAATCCATTTTGCTGAGGAGTATATACAGTAGTTTTATGTCTTTCGATCCCAACTTCCTTGAAATAATTATCAAATTCATTTGAAGTAAACTCACCACCATTTTCTGTTCTTAAACATTTAATGGTTATTCCAATGATGTTTTCAACTAATGCTCTAAACTGTTTGAAAAATGTGAATACATCAGACTTCTTATTTAACATATAGACCCACACTTTTCTATGGAAATCACCAATAGAAGATACAAAATATGACAATCTTCCATATGAGATTGTAGGAGATGGAACCCAAACATCAGAATGGATATAATCAAGGATTCCCTTACTAGTATGTTTTCCAGTTTTAAACTTATGCTTGCTTTGTTTCCCAAATATAAAATGTTTGCAGAAATCTAACTTAGAAGATTTTAAACTAGGAAGTAACTTACGATCAGATAGAATTTTTAATCCTCTTTCACTCATATGCCCCAACCATTGATGCCATAGACGAATAGAATTACTGTCGTTTTTAGATACTGTAGAAGCATGATCTGACTCTGTTCTTCCTTCTAACTGAAAAGATTTCCAATCTTCTTTGCTTTCATTACTAGTAAAATTCTTTTATAAACTTTCATTACTCCACCTTGAATAACGGTTTTATATCCATTTGTGTCTAGTACTCCTAATGAAATGAGGTTTTCTCTTAGTTCAGGCACGTGTCTTACACCAATTAAAATTTTATTTGTCCCATCAAACATTTTAATCTGGATGCTTCCAATTCCCACAATATTACATGATACCTCATTACCCATGTAAAAAACTCCATCATTGATTGATTTATAAGATTTAAACCACTCTCTATGAATGCACATGTGATTTGACGCACCAGAATCTAACAACCAATTTTGATCATGATTAGACAATATGATTGATAACACTTCATCACTCATACCTGAAACGGATGCCAAACCTGTATCTGTCGTGTTTGCTTCTTTCTTCTCTGTCGAAGAGTCTCCTTTGGATGTTTGTTGTTTCTTCCAACAGTCCTTCTTCAAATGTCTTGATTTGCCACAAAACCAACACTTTACCTTACTCTTCTTCCCTTTCGATTTTAACCGCTAGTTGTTCTTCTTACTAAAGTGTCTTTCTTTAGAACGACCTCTGACCATCATTGCTTCTAATGTAGAGGTTTCTGAATTTGACCTTTTCCTTGTTTCTTCAGATAGCAAAGCTCCAACAACATCATCAAACTCAAGGGTTTCTGATGAACTAAGACTTATAGAAGTAACAAAATGATCCCATGACTCGGGCAATGAGCATAATAAAGTTACAACTTTATCTTCTGAATCAAATTTTACTTCTATACTTTCTAACTACACCAATAGAGTATTAAAGGTATTCAGATGATCATTTATCGTCGTACCTTCCTTCATGCGCAAGCTGTACAACTGTCTCTTCAAAATAATCCTATTGGCTAAGGATTTTGTCATGTACAACTTTTCAATCTTTGTCCACAAACCAGCAGCAGTTTTCTCTGACACGATGTTAAACAAAACATCATCCGCCAAACACAATCAAATGCCGCTCAGTGCTATTTCATCCATGTCACTCCATTCGTCATCGGTCATGGCAAAAGGTTGTTTGGCTTTGGCCAAAAGCGCCTTCAGCATACCTTGTTGTACAAGTAGATCGTGCATCTTCACTTTCCAGATCTCGAAGTTGTTTTTCCCATTGAACTTCTCGATCTCAAATTGAGCACTTTGTGTTTTTGCCATTTTGCCTTCTATGGATCCTTAATTTTTATTTTTATTTTTTTAATCAAATTAAGAATCTGTTAAAATTCCCTTAAAAAAATATATATGCAATTTCTTTCTCACATTCCACTGTCGAAAAACCTAATTCAAGGCCCTAGGCCCAATCTAATGCCATATTACAAAAAACTTTTAAAACAATAAAGTGCCATCTTATAAAATATATCGATTTATTAAAGTACCACCATATATATAAAAAATATATAAATCGATATATATTTGCATTTCAAAAAATCGATTTAAACCATTCACTCACTTCATTGATTATTTTTCCATTCACCTTTCACAATTTGATTTTTGATATTGGACCAACACAACTCGACCATTGACTGAACACTACCTGCAAACGGCTATGAACGCAACCTTCCACTCTTAACGTTGTCATCTAGGACAACGTCCAGCTCCAGCTCACGGGCTGTGGAGGCCAACTATTAAAAAAATCTCCCTCTGCGCGTTTGAAACTCCAGCTACTGGGATTTACCCATTCCACTGCATCTTAAACAGCAAACGTTCTACATTCACAGACCAACGCACATACCAACAATGGTCCAACAGCTTCGGTTCAACACACATAATAGTCTACGTAGAGCTGCAGCTCACGGCTCATAGACAACCTCACAGCAGACTCACTCAGATGTCAATCCGATCTGTTCTGTATTAATGGTAACACATCCACATTCAGGCATGGTCCACGATCACAGCAAACTTGCAGCAATCCTACAGCTTGATTGATGCATACGCAGATCGAGTCTCTGTCTCCTGCACGCAATTCAACAGCCACAGCTTCAGTAGTCCAATTCATGGGATGTGGCTCCACCTGCTCACGGCACCACGGTCTCAGGAAGATCTCCTCTACATCCACTGAGCAGACATGAATAGCGCTCGGTATCCATATCACAACACTCAGAACTTCATCCGACGGTCAATGCTTTCTCTCAAACGGCGGTCAATTCTTGTTGTCATACATTAACACATGCTCTGATACCAATTGTAGGAGCAAAAGATCACAATAGAAAAACATAAAGAGACAGAGATTTAGCGTGGTTCACCCAACCAATCTGGGCTATGTCCACCAAACAGAGGCATCAGCAATCTCATTTAGGAAAAGGAGAATTACAAGAACAAAGTTTTTCATCTGCACATCTCTTCCACTCACCTCACATTCCTGATGCTTAGAAACCTCTACAGGCTTACATTTTATAGCTGGGAGTAGAAACTGAATCATAAATTCAATCACAACAAAATATGATGCAATAACTCCACATCACGATTAGATGGAGTCAATTTAGCAACAAATCCTATTGTTGTCACATTCATGAGATTTTCTCCAAAATTAATCTAAGAAATCTCAACAATGCTTTAAGAAAATACCCAATCACCATTTATCCAAAATCTATAAACATTTATTTTTTTAATTTTAAATTATATTTTAATAACAAAATTTAATTATAAAATTTCAAATAAAATAGTTATAAATATAAATACATTTAAATTATATTTTAATAATAAAATTTAATTATAAAATTTCAAATAAAATAATTATAAATATAAATACGTAAATATCATTGAATAAATATAGATTGTTACTGACGAGAATCAAATAGGTACAACGTTACACGTTGAAAAATGTAATAATTACACAACTTTATAATTTCGTAATCAATATGCCTCACAGTATGGGAAAAGACATATTTTATCTCAGCAGAACAGGACTGAGAGGGGCTTGACGAAGGCAACTTCTTCGAAAAATGCATATTTTATTTCAGTTATAAGTTGATTCCAACTGTGGTAACAAAAATAAATTTCATGTGGGACAAAACTTTTCTCTAAGCGTGGCTGAAGAGATGGGTTCAAAATTTCAAACCAGCCATGCACATGACTTGTGGATGTAACGTGGTGGTCCTTTCCAAATACATTTACCAAACAGTGAAGAAAAAGGCAAATGTACATTTACCAAACAGTGAAGAAAAAGGCAAATGTGGAGATTCATTAGACCGAACAAATGATGGAGATCCTTCCCAACTACATTGAAGAAAAGATAAATGGTGGAGATCCATTAGACTGAACAAATCTCTTGTCAAATACCTGCTGTTGCTGAAGAGTAAGTCTGGAATTTATGTTCAATTTAGAATTTGTTACTTGTAAGTATGCTATGTGTAAGTGATGTTGAGAGAATATTTCAATTTCGTTATTCATATTCTATTTGGAATCCTGGTTCATATTTAAAATTAAAATTAGTTAAGTGTCACTATCACCAAATATCTTTCAATCTCTTTATTCATATCTGGAATCCCTGTTCATATTTAAAGTTAGTTAAATCTCAATGTATCATTGTGAAATAAAATAATTTTTATTTGTGCACTCTGATATTCTACTAATAGGAACTTGGGCAAATCTCCACCATAAATGTAAATGCGTGTAGCGATGTGCTTGCATGGATAAATATATCACATAGGTAAAGTGGCACAAACCTGAACATATATCAGTTGCAGCTCCAATAGAGTAAATTGAAAATATTAACATGATGTTCTTGCGGTATATTCTCATCACAGGGTGAATCAGAATTACTACTATTAATAGGAGGAGGACGTGGTTGATCGTGGAATTTGGACGATCACTAGAGTTTTGATGTTATGTAGTTTAATTTGAGCTTTTATCTTTATCTATTTTTTAAAATTGAGGTTTAAAATTGAGATTTCCCAGGGTACAAATAAAAAGTAGAAATTATAGGAGACACAATATAAGTAAAAATTGTTTTAATGTGTGAAGTGATAAAGAATTTAATTATAAAATATAGATAATATTTAAATTTGTGAAGAGATAAAGGATTTAAATATAAAATATATTTAATATTATTAGATTGGAAATCACACAGAGTGTTTTATCTAATTATTTGATTTTAGAATAATATGTAATTTAATTTCAAAAAATAAAATTTTAAAACAATATACTAAAATAGAATTTTAGGAGATTAGATATTCATAACATTTTTTTTGTTATGAGTTAATTATTTATAAAATATAAGATCAATTATTAAAATTTATTTATTAAACAAAATTAATAATCATAAAGTAAATGAGAGATTAAATATAAGTGGAAAGAGAAATGAGGTACTCTAAGTTTTATAGTCTTGAGTTTGTTGTCTAGAATTTGTGAAGGTAGGTTGATTTTAGGGACAAATAATAGTATCTCATTACTATATGTTACATATTATATAGTTTAATCATTTTTCTCAAAATAAATATACCTTAATTAAATTTTAAGGCACCAATAATCTTTCATCGAAAAAAATTTAATCTTTTTGTTTTCTCGAATTTTTCCCATACTTAATTTCCTTTTGTGATCAACAATATTATTGTATATGTTTATTTATTTAAGTCTGCATCTTCATTATTATTCTTTAATTTTCATTAATTACTTGACATATATTTTTAATTTATTTTTAATATAACACTTTTTAACAACATCTAAAATACTTGTCAACCATAATTTTAATTTTTAAATTTTTTATAAAACATATTAAAAATTAATATGATTAAAAATTTATAAAAAATTATTAACAAATTATTTAGTTATTTATAAATTTATTTTTTCATACTTACATATATTAAAACTAAACAAACATCAACTTAATAAACTTGATAAAAAAAAATATTTTAAATTGTCCTTTAAAAAATAATTTACAGGTAAATTACAACATTACTTTCAAAAATTACTTCCCTTATAAAATTGCTGAATTTGTTTCTTAAATATTTCTAGGAATCATCTTTACGAATGAAGCTTAAATACCCACATATGAAGAATGATAGATTATTACAGTACTGACAAGATAGAGATTACTAATTTCCACCATCCGTAAATAAGGTAAGCCTTTTTAAATTTTTAGAGACATATTTAAACGGTGTTTATATAAACTGTTTTTTCAAAAACACGCTCGGAATTAATTTTGTTGTGTTCGTCTGAACAGCAACAATTTACTGTAGATAAGAAAGTAATTCTTCATTTTAAACACAAAAATGTCTATATTAAAAAAAAATGTCCACAATAGCTAAATAGGAAAATGTAAATGCGAGTAGGATAACCTTACCTATACATGAATGCCGTCTTCAAATATTAGATGTCAAATACCTACTCCGAATCAATTAGTTGTCAAATAGAATGCAGGTAATTTTAATAAGTCTCATACATTTTTATTAAAGAAAAAGTATTGGAAATGCATAACTTAAATACATAATTTAATAACTTAAATATATATTTTAATAAGTTTTATTAGTAATATATAAGTTTAAGTTTGCTTTTATAAGAATGCATCTAATGTTAATAAATGTCATACGTATTTATTGGAAAAATGTATTGATCATGTATAACTTAAACGTGTAAGGTAATGATTTTTATTGATAATAAATAAACTAATACGCATATAAATTAATTATGTTTTTATTAATAAGTTTTTTTAAATAAGATTTAAGATTTATATTTAATAAAGTTTCAGAATAATATGGTTTGATGTATAACTATATATCATTCTGTTTTGGAAAATTTAATAATTATGGATAATAATAATATATTAATTTACACATTAATTTCTACAATGACATATTGGTGACATATTAACTATACATTAGAGCATACATTAATATTTTCAGTCATGGTTGGGCATTATTAAGATAGTCAATAACGGCCAAATCCATTTACCTATGAAATTTTTTTGTTAGAGCAACCCAATTTTTTTTTGCTAATTTTCAAATCTTTTTTTGCTAAGTCATTTGTGAAATAAAATCACTTTAGGGCCATTGAAGTTAATAAAATATTAGGAAACTGTAAAACATAATGAATCAATCTTTAGCTAAGTAAAAATATAATGAGATAGATAACACTAAAAAAAAAAACAAGAACAAAAGCAAGAGGAAAACGTTTGATGCATAATGATATATAGTTTTCATAAACACTTGATATTAAAATGTGAAAAAACCAATATCATGGACATTAGTAATACATTACTCTACACATTAATACATTAATATCACATTAAAATACAATAATTTACACATTAAAACATTGATAACATATTAACTATACATTGATCTATATATGAGGACATGTCAACTATGGTTGGCCATGATTAACATGGTCCTTCTTAGTGAATACGGGATCAAATTCAACCATTTCAACATAGATGCCATGGTGATCCATAGTCACTATAAGCATCATAGTCTATCTCAATTTAACATGACAATTAAACTCAACCATATCCAACCCCGCTCAACCACAATCCACTTCATTGAGGGTTGTTGACTATGATTTATTATGTTTGACATAAGGATTAAAGTATAATATTAAATAATAAGGTTATTTAAAATGCTTAATATATTTTTTTAAAGAAATATTTCATTACATTACTGGGAATTTACATAGAATACAGGCCATTAGAATCGTCGATGGACCTTCTCTAGATTAAACGTGTTCAAGAAACAAAAATGTTTATTTAACTTGAAACCACTAATCCAAGTGTGGGAAGACTATCTACCTGTAAATGGAAAACGAAATGGTCTCCCTGAGTTCCTTTAAACCATATTTTAACAAAAGAAGTAGAGTTAACATTCGAAAAACATAGAAGATACGAAAAAAAACTTTCTTCATTTTTTATAGTCCTCCTACACGTTCTATGAGTTAAAAAGAGGGGTCAGCTTGGCCTTCCCTTAGTCGTGATGGTTTATCTCACTCCATTAACATTCCTTCGAATTTAGTGTCTACATATTGTTGCATTATCTCTTTCTTTTGTTTGTCATCTGTTTTTTCCATCACTTCCCAATAGTCCATAAGAGGTCATCGAGTCTTTAAGCTCCAACTTCTTAGAACTAAGTATTTTTTCACCTTGAGATACTCAAAGAAGAGGTTTTTGAGGTACCTGAGGAATTATAAGGCATAAGAGGTGGGGTTGGTGGAGGGGACTTAATTCCTAGAGTGCCAGCTAAAACATGCAATACAAAAATAGCCTGGAAAATATGAAAGTATAAATTAAGGATTATGATTTCCACCACCATTAGAACATCTTCTCTGTATCTCAAGTTTTGTCCGACCTATTTATTCAGCTCTCACTGACCATCACTTGTAGTTCCTTTCTCATCTGCTCTAATCTCAACAATCATTCATATGATGTGTAGCGGAAGGTCCTCATCAAATCGTTATGCTCCTCGACCATGCCATGGGGGCAGAGGTCGACGACATCTTCCTCTTCCTCCTCACTTAGGATGACCACACTCATGGATCATGGTTACCATATATGAGTTTCCTCTTTTGTCTCTGGTAAACCCCGCTCATCTCTCAAATTTTCAAATGACGGGTTGAATGAATCGATGTGGAATTAACATTGGTATCTCTACCCAATGATGCATTAAATATGAATTATCTATCATCCAACCACCACACCTTCTGAAAATTATGTGGCATCAGGTGATGACAGGTGGTATGCGCCACCATCCTCTTGACATAAATATTGTAGAGAATCTTGTTATGGTGGCCATCATTGCTTGCAGTCTCCATTTGTACACCTATATATGGGTTTCTTAATAACTTTATCAATAAAAATTAAAATTTATTAATAATATTAATATTAACATGATATTTACGTGATTATTAAAAATAGTAATAATATCGATAATAAGGTTTATTAATTATATATTAATGAGGATTAAGTTTTAATTTTATTAACAATATTAACAATTTTATAATATTATTTAAATTTTAATAACTTTATAATAGTATGTTAATTCATTAATTGATACATTAATGCATTCATAATACATTTAGCTATACATAAAAACACATTAATAATATATTAATATGCACATTAAGATATTAATATATACCTTAATCTATTAATGTAATGTTAACACATCCCAATCATTATTTTCTTGGTCAACCATAGTTAAGATTATATATAGTTTTTAGCCATGATTAATGATAGACATTATTTTATATGTGTTTATAGTTAAACATAGACTTCATGGCAACCTTAGACAAGCATATCCAAAAATAAATATCCCAATGTGATAAATAAATATCAATGTCAGAATTTATTAAAAAAAAGTTAATATCACAATATGAAAAATAAAAAGTAAACCTCGTAATATGATAGACAAAAAGTCAACATCACAATATGTCAAACAAATAATCCACATTGTAATATAATAAACCAAAATTCATGCATAACCATGCGTCATTTTACTAAACAAGATCTTAAAATCTGGAAAAACGAATAATCATGGATTCTAATAATAAATTAATAAACATACAACCATATATATATTAATCTATACATTAGCACAATGACAATAAATTAATAATAGATAAATTTAAGCATTTAGACATTCATAACATATTAACTAGACATTAATCTATACATTAACATATGTCACCTATGGTTAAATATGGTTTGATAAGGTTAACATGGTTAGCCATTGTCAACATGTTTGGCATGGTGAATAATAGAAACCATGGGCACAAATATTAATATTTCTCCCAATGTGAGAAGTAACAACTAACATCACAATATCACAAAAAATGTTGCCATAATGTAATGAAAAAGAAAAAATGTGGTAATTTCAAAAACAAGAAACGATTGTTCAATGTGATGAAAAATAAAAAAGAATACAATGTCACAAACAACATTTAGTCACAATGTAGCGAACAACAAACATTGTCTCAATTCAATAAAACAATGACATCACAATGTGATGAACAATAAACAATGTTGTAATTTGACAAACAATAAATGAAATCATAGTCTTATGAATAAAAAACAATGTCATAATATGAAAATCAATAAACTTTGTCATAATGTGACACCATTGACATGTGAAAAACATCAAACAAAATTTGCAAATTACAAAGAAAAGAGAACATTACAATACGATAAACAACAAATGGCATTGCAATTTGAAAAAATATAAATGTTGTCACAATATGGCGTAGGTTTACTAGCTTGACCTAAATTTACTAGGTTAATGCATGTTTACTAGGTTTTCTAGGTTTCCGTAGACAACTAAATTTACTTAGGGTTACTAGGTTGGAATAAGTTTATTAGGTTTACTAGAGTTACTAATTCAATATGCATTTACCAGATTTACTAAATTTACTAGGTTGGCATAGGTTTACAAGGACGAGTAGGTTTACCTGGTTTACCAAAATGACTTAGGTATATTAAGTTTACTAGGTTGAACCACATTGACTAAGTTGGTGTATGTTTAGTAGCGTTGATTTTTCATTATTTTCTAGACTCATAGTTACTTCCAATGATTACTTTATTATTAGTATCGTATCACATTTATCATTAAGAAATTACACATAGAAAATATTAATTGTAAAATAATACTGAAAAAGGATCAAGGAGAGATTGCAAAAATAAAAGAGAAATAAAAAATATGTTGGGAAAAACCCAATCAATGAAAAACCCAACTACCTTTTCTTAGATAAATTTTTCCAATTCAACAAGAGATACAATCTAATTTCAATAAAATAACTTGGAAATTTCTAGGATTATACCAACCCAAATAGACCTCCTTTAATAAGAAACTTAGTCTTCCAATATTCTTCAAAACAAACACATATTTATGCTTCATTCTGCCTCATATTCATTATTCTTCATTGCGAATAATTGTCCTATTATTCCGCCTCAAATTCCTCTGTATGGTATACCTTATATTATTTCTTCTTCTTCCTCAGATGGTTATCCAAATTGGTAAAAATATAAGAGGATGAATGGAATATATAATGTATATTAGAGTGCCCTAATGAGCATTTCTCGTAGCCTGGGAAAAATTAAGTACTTAGAGCTAAGCTTACATTTTGGATGAAAAAATCAAAGTTTAAAATTCAATTTTCCTTCTTTCTAAGTCCACTTGAAATATACATTTGTATTTATCATTTATTTCATATGAAGACCGACAATAACTAAAAAAACTGTGACACTCCCTCCTAGCTAGGGAGGTATTCATAATTTACTTCTTCAGATGTTCTCTTGTAGAAAATATCTTTGTAACAACCCTCATGAAAGTTCCATGTAATAAAATTTACTAAAGGAAAAATAATAACCATGATTAGGGGACATGTGTGTGTGTATGGGGCAATGACTCAACCCACATGGAAGTATAACATTATAGCAACACAGTTTAACTTCCATGTGGTAGCTCCTTAGTGGGCCAGTTGCAACAGTGAGTTTAGAGGTTACTCGGGGTGGAACCTATCCATCAACGCAATCCTGACCCCAACTAAATTTAAGATATTAATATGTAAGGGTTATATATATATATATATATATATATATATATATATATATATATATATACCACATTGCATCTTTTTAATGGCCTATGGAATAGTATTTATTTTAACAACATCGTTTATCTACCATGAGGCAATGAATTAGTGGTCTAGGTGGTAGTAGTCGTCTCAAAGGCAAATCAGAGTCAACCATATCCATTCGCACGTACAACTTTTTTATTTCTAGGTGCGACCCCCGGCCTTCAACATAGGCGGGGTTAGTTCCTTTTTTGATACATATTTATACTTTTTGTGTGGGAAGTCTCGACCCCAACTATATTTAAAATATTAATATATAATACGAGATGGTACATCTCCCATGTGGGCGTGGCTTATTGGGATAATTGACAATAGTAAGCTCAAAGGGAAATCACAATCGACCCTATTCATCCGTGCATCCGTGCATGCAACATTATTTTTTGTAGGCTTGATCCCTAACTCTAACAATATGGCCTACTTTTGCATGCCCATTTATCCTCTATGTCACAAATTTTTTAGTGGCCCCACACAATTATTTTATTTCTAGGGGCAACCAATGACCTCTGTCCTAGTCGACATCAGTCTCTTTGCTTGATACATTTTCCTAATTTAACTGCGACCAGTCCCAATCTCAACTATCTTGGGAAATATACCTACAACCACACCACTTATTCTTCTGTCACATTGTGATAAGGTGATTCATAGGTGCCCAATATGGAGGTACCACGACTAGGGCATAGTAAAGCTAGATGGATAAGCCTTATCCGATTAGAACTACAAGGTTTGATTTCCACATATACTTTTCACTGTGAGATCCTATAGCCTTTATCATGGTTTGGTTTATGATTGGGCACTCTACCCACCTAGTATGTATTTAGATATGCTTGAATTCACTGGTTATGCAATCGCCTAGACCTTCAGTCACGTGCTGAAAAATCTACAACAACTCACCACAATGCGCACTGATGCTATACCTATGGAACTTAAGAGAAGGGAATTTTTTCTGATCCCAGGATCTTCTCAAGGAACAAAAAAGGGCACATGAATATTGGCAATCAAAAAGTGGATGTTGAAAGTATGTTCAATGTTCAAATACCAATGTGAGTTCTATGTACATGAGCGCATTAGGAATCTAAAAACATTTGTCACTTGGGTATAGGGAGTTCCAAGGATGTCTACATAGGAAATATTTTAGTCCTCCGCAAATAAGAACTTGGTGACTCCTATTGGTATACAACTCAATAAATATAGTACGTCGTGAATTCAATGCTGACATACTACACAAGATAAGGCTTTTTGTGACAAAAATTTCAACAACAATGCAATGAAAATAAATTCATCTGATTAGGTTGTGCATTATTCAGGAGAGTACATTCCATCGTAAGCTAGATACAAATGCCCTCATGTAAATACACAAATTAAAAGCTAATAAATAAGGATTCTTTCAACATTTCTAAAGCACTATAGCTTTCTATAACACAGGATTCTTACCCTTGTGAGCACACAAATCCGGTCGATAGTCTGTCCCCAATGTAACCTATTGATTACAATAAAGAATATATGTTATTCTATCATATTTAGCATCTTTTTTTTCTTGCTTAAGGTTGTTAAGATGGGAAATAATAATTTTATATATGTTATATGAATATGAATTGGATGAAAAGACAAATTAAAATAGTGTTGAGCATGGTAGAAATTAGATGAAAGTGCTCTAAATTCCATTGTAAGGTTGGAAACTGTATTAATGACACACTGCATGTTATTCAGAAAGGTATTATTAATTTTTTGTTAAAATCCCACGAAAATTTAATATAACAACACCTCTCTACTACTAGTGCTTTAATATTTTCATTTATTTTGTTTGGCATTTACATGTAACGAAAACATAAATGTTTGAACCAAATCAATGGAAAAAAATGCATTAATAAACAAGTTGAAGCTAAAAATATTTTAGGATAGTTCCACTTTGATAGGAACACCAAACAATACCAGCAAAACATTTCCCAAAGCAAGTCGAGGGTCGATAATTTTCTTCGTTCGAAATTTTGTTTCACTGGCAATTATTGACACCAGATTAGGAACAGAAACTCAGGGAGCAAAGTGAATAGTAGATTATGTGTACCTTTCTTATGAAATTTTAAAAGTTCCAAAATTTCCACATATACTTTTCACCACGAGATCCTATAACTTTTATTAAAGCTCGGTTTCTCATTAGGCACTCTAACCACCCAACATGTGTTTAGCTATGCTTGACTCCAGTGGTTCTCAAATATGTTGGACCTTCAGTAGCATGATGCAAAAGACACAACAACTTGCCACAATGCCCACAGGTTCTATACCTCTGGAAATTAAGAGAAGGTAATTGTTTTTGATCCCAAAATCTTCTCAAAGAACAGAAAAGGGCACACGAATATTGTCATTCGATAAGGGGGTGTTGAAGGTATGTTCAATTTTCAAATACCAGTGTGAGTCCTATGTAGATGACTGCATTAGGAATATCTAAACGTTTGTCACAAGGGGACAGCAAGTTCGAGGCATATTTGCATATGAAATCTTTCAGTGACCTGAAAATAGGAACTTGGTGAGTTCTAATGATGTACAACTCAAGAAATACACTACCTCGTAAATTCAATGCAAGCATACTACACAAGATAAGGCTTTTGGCGACAAAAATTTCAACAACAATGAAATGCAAATAAATTTGTGCGATTAGGTTGTGCCTCATTCAAGAGAGTACATTCGACTGTAAGCTACATACAAATGCCATCATGTAAATATACAACTTAAATGCTAATAAATAAGCATTTTTTCAATATTTCTAATGCATTATCACATTCTATAACACGGGACTTTTACCCTTGTGAACTAATAGATCCAGTCGATAGTCTGTCCCCAATGTAACCTATTGAGTGTGTTAGCCACCTATACAATTTTTTATACCAAAAGGTGGCTAAATCATCTCTTGGAGCCTTCAAGGAACAAATTTTATTGCAAAAAAGTGTTGTCTCTTGAAGACTCTTCAAGGCCTCATGCCTCTATCCAAAATTTTCTCTGCTGTGCCCATTTTACACTCTAGAATTCTGCTGATTTCATGAGAAGAAGCTGTTGCAAAATCATCATTTTTCCCCTCCTTCCACTTCCAAAACTAACCTTATTTTTACCCCTTTATTCTCCATAAAAAATCCTTCATTTTCATATTTTTTCCCTTTCCCCTCCCTCAAAACCCCTTTGATAAGGTTTAAGACTCTTTCTTTGCCTTATCGAAACCCTCACAACCATTGAAAAACTTGAAAATTTTCAGAAAAGCACATTTTTGAATTACAGACTTAAGCCTGCTTGGGCTAAGTTTTAAGCCACTTCCCCTCCACATGCCCACACCCTAGAACCACGTGCTAGACCCACAAAGCACTTATCGCATCGCAAAATCTGAGCGCATAAGTCTATTTGCCGTGTTTAAAACTCTGATGCCGATTAGCCTTGTATATTATAGTCCCTGATCATATTTCTTTTCATATAGACCAAGGCCCCGCAGTCGGGCGCCTATCCACTTTGCATATATAAAACCATCCCGAAATATGAAACCTTTGTTTATATTAATTTTTGTGTTTTTTTGCAGGGTTTGAAAAGATTTCCGTCGGTGCAAAGCTTAATTCACTCCCCATCGTCGATCTTATCTACAGATTGATAGTCCACAAATAAATCGCCCCGGTGGTCCCCATGGTCAATCACTGTACAAAACCAGAGCATTTTTTATCGCACCACCTTTGTTGGGTAAGCGGTATTTCCCATTCGAGTGCGACACATGCCACAGGCCGACACGTGGATTTGAGTAGTTTGGAGATACTGCCCTCCCTGGGAGTTAAATATCGATTGTGAGTTCAACGCGATATGAGCATGCACCCTCCAATCTGAGGCCGACTCATTGGACGGTGATCGCGCTCAAAAGAATCTCGGGGGATAGGTTAAGGTACGACGCATTTATCAAAACATCTCTGTCATCGATCTGATCTGCATATCGACGGCCCAAAAACAGTTTCCCTAGTCCCCACAGCCACGACATCAGTCAGCGGTCCCACAGAACCGGTGGTCCCTGACGCCTAGTCAACATACATATCAACGCACACGCAGAAACAACTAATTGGAGCGGGCCTTGTTTGTTTGCTCGTATGGTTGTGAAATCGAGACTCGGGGAGATTTATATAGCGGATTTCATAAGGATTTTGGGTCACAAACATCCTGACGTCAAAAAACACCTTTTGTGACCCGAAATGGTTATACAACTTAGTTTTATCAAAATTTTGAAGTCCAGGTATGTTATTTAATAAAGGGTGATTATATGGTTTTTCTGTTATATGCTGAAGAAAGGCCGAAGGCTGGGGTTTAATTCTCGCGCTTTCGATTATTTAAAAGGAAACCATCCATGCATTTAAATTTCTGCGCCTCGCCAATGATTCAAAGGAATTACTACCCCACGAGCCCTGTGCAGCACTACACACCAACAAAACACAGTAAATGAATCACAAATGAAGAGTATCAGTGACAAAGACAGAAATGCACCAGAACAGAAGATTGAAGATAGATATGGGGGGATTACGACTAAGATTGATTATCAAAAGCCTAATCCTCCCAATCAAGACACAGTTAAAAGGAAATCAAAGTGTTTATCAGAAAACAAGGCCTCCATTGCCACATCTGAGACAAATTGATTCCTCCCAGCTACCACAGTGCCACCTGTGCCTCAAAGCATTCAAACAGAGGCCGAAGTTATTGATCAAGATCAAATATTTTCCTCAGCGCAGCTAGAGAGTTAATTATGCAAATAAACTTAATGACATAATATCAGCAGAGTTACTTCAACATAACAGAGAGCCTCAAAAGTAAAAAAGAGCTCCCATCGAGCATAAATCTTAATGTAAATTATTTAATACAGAGGACACCTATGTAAGCTTCTTCATCGAGCCCCCCAAAGGCCGAGAAGCCATTAAGTCTCTATTAATTATCTTTGGAGATATTTTATTAGATCTCACCTCCTCATTCTTCTATAAATACTACTGGAGAAGATGAGAGAGGGGTTGGTTGAGTTGGTTGTTGAATTGTGAAATACAATTGAGCTTTAGACTTCTACTTGTAAATAGTGTTCATGGGCCCTTGAAGCTCTGTTTGTGATTAGATTAGTTAGGCTAAAAAGTGAAGATGATTGCTGGACTGAAACATTGGACAAGAAGACTGTAATTGGTTTGACATCAATAACAAGCTGTTTTTTGGGATCCTCGTCTATACCACTGGTGAAGTGCCCCTTTTCTTTGTTATTGTTTTTCCTGCGATGTATGTCATATTTTTCACTATTCCCTGATAAAGAATAGCATTTATAGAGTTAGGATTCATTGTTTACCAGTACCCTTCTCTGACTGATAAGCTTTATCTCAATGTTTTCCTCCAATTTGTTTACTTAAGAATGATTTAATACAGTTTAAATAGTTAGAAATGTTGGCGTTCCCTCGTCCTACTGTTTGCTTCAAACATTGTTCTTGAAAGTTATTTTCATTATTTGCTTATTAAAGTTAGACTAGAAAAGCGATGGTGTGCCCTATTTTCTAGCTTTATTTCTCCAAAGGTAGATTCTGAAGGTTTCCGTTGGTGTTGGATGAAAGCAGACTAGGTTTAAAAGTACCTTATCTGATCCTAAGTTGCACTTTGTTTCTCTTATGTGTTTTCATACTTTCTGAAGGTAATTATGTTGATTACTGGATTGTTTGTCAATTAAGCTGCTTTAATATAAACTTACCCAAGAAGTCTATGGTTAGCCCTGTCCTTGGTTGGTTTTAAATAGTTACTTAAGAGGCTTTTCTTGTTTGGACTGATTATAAATCCTTGGTAAAATTATTATCAGTTTCCACCCCTCCAATGCTTTATTGTTTCCATTCCATCATTTTAATCTCAATAATCTTGTGATATAGATGACTTTCCCTTTGGGTTACTCTTGATGTTGTTGCTCAATTAAAGCCTTATTATTACTCCATAGCCCAATGGACTAAAAAACAGCGTCATATCTATCTTTTAGCCAAAGCTTGTTATGATTTCTTGCAACTTCTCACCTTTGAAACTCTTTGCATTTAGAACTTTCCACCTCAAACAGTAATCATGCTCAACCATCCAAAAACAAAACAAAACCCTCGGCCTTCATAACTATCCTAATATCATTACCCAAAACTTCAAAGACAAATCCATCTTTGCACTTATTGGAGAGATCCCTCTCTGGATTCAGGAGGGCTAGATGCTAGAATCCAAAAGTGGTTGAAACGATGTTGTTTCTGTGATTGGACTTTACCAATATTGCTAATTACAGAAACCTAACATTTCTGGCGACTCCGCTGGGGATCGAACCCAGAATCTCTGGTTCCCCTTGAAAATTTCATAAGACCTTGTGAGTTAAAAGCAGCCTTTTCAAGAACTACCGAGAAATGGTAATCACGATAAAACTTGTTTGAATCAGAGACAAGCTAGGCAAACCCTAGGATTCTCATAAGGCTTTATCTAACCTTGAAAGATCAGCTGGCTTAGCCATAAGAGTAGACTATATTTGTCTCATCACCGTAGCTATGTTTTGAAACAGAGTTAAGACATTATTCGAAACCACAAAACTGAAAAATAACTTAGAAAAAAACCAAAATATTTCAGATTCGTATCCAATAAAAATGGTGGTGGACCATAAAACCTTTTACCTCCTTACGAGTTAAAAACTTCCACTTGGTGGCTCCACAATCCTCGACAGACCTTAAGACTCCACTCGGGAGAACCCTTATCCTTATAATATCATTCAAACTCAGTTAGAGGACTGTAGGATTAAAATTTCTGTAAATAGATTAGTTGACCTTTTTAAAGATTGTCATACCTGGTTGAACTTTTCTGTTTTATTTGGGTCTAAAAAACACTGCATAGTGGCTCCTAGAAAGATTCACACTAGAGCCTATCCTGACCCTGATCAACCTGAGATAGTTGATAACCAAGAAAGTATCCTTAGGAAGTCTCCTAGGATTAAATTATCAACTGTTATCAGATCACCCTTGAGAGCTAATTCAGTTCCTGAAAATCTTTTAGCTCTACAACAATCACAAGTTGACTTAGTAAATCCCTTTAGAACTAGGTCATTTGATGATATAACTCAGCTAGATCCCGAGTCTTCACTTTCATCCCCTGAAACAACTGAACATCCTGGTAGCAGAGAAAAAAAACCTCCTGATTTAAATTTCCTTCACAACTTAGGTGTCTCTCATCCTAGATCAGCTCGGCAATCTATTGCTGTTCCATCCACTTCTGCTCACCCTACATCCACTATTCAAACCACTCCACTTCAGCCCTCTTTTTCTTTTTTTAATCCACCTCTTGTGAATCCACCTCCACCACATATCATGGTAGCATGGTATGCTCCCTTAGTCCTTCCTGTACCATTAGTCAATCTTCCATAGGACTATCAGTCCAAAATTCCATTGTATGATGCTATTAATGCTAGAACTGCATCACAAAATGTGGATAAGATGAATGACTACTTTTACAGAAATTAAGTTGATGATGATTCTCTTAAGCTTAGATTATTTTCTCAGAGTTTGGGGGGAGAAGTAATAAAATGGTTTAAATTCCTAACCCCCCATAGTATCAATGATCTCCAAGCCTTCCATCAGACATTCCTAAACAAATGGGAAGTGAAGAAAAATCCTCTCCAAGTCCTTTCTGATTACAAGAACGTCCATATAAACACGAGGGAAAGTGTACAAGCTTATTGTACCAAATTTAACAGTGTATATAATGCAATTTCCCCAGATCTAAAGCCTCCACAAGGCTAAGCATTAAAAAAGTTTCCTGAGGGGTTTGACCCTGAGATGGCCTATCAGCTGAGAGAGAGAGATCCTGCAACTCTCGAAGAGATGCAAAAAGGTGCTCTTGCTATGGAATTAAATTTAATGGAAAAGAGAGCAAGAATGAAAAATGAGAAGAGAGTGTCCTTTAGAGAAGAAAATACACCCTCTACTTCCAACTCAAATATGGAGAGAATGATGGAGGAGATGATGAATAAAATGAGCATCCTTGAGAGAGCACAAGCCAGTCAAAACCAAAATGCTTCTCGAAATAGAAATCAGAACCAGAATCAGAATTTTAGAAGGAACCAACCTCCAAACAGACCTAGGGAAGATGATCGATAGATCACTCCTCCCTTTCATCAAAACTATGTAAGTGAGGTTGAGGAAACAGATGAAATAACAGAGGAAGATTATATCAACATGTTGGGGGTAGATAATGATGACTTTGAAGTTCATTATGATAGAAAAAAGGTCTATACACTCTTTACGATGACAAAAGAGATGATGATGAAAGTTATTATCAAGACATGGAAAATGTCATCATAGAGTCTCAAAGAGAATATGACCTTAGAAGCAAAATCAGTCAACAAGCACCCAACACCAGAACCTCTGACAAAACTTCACAAAACAGCACTGCAACCAAGCCTAAAGTTGTCAAACAAGGAAAAAATAGTGGCTGTGAATTCTGATAATGGTAGAGAGAAAGACACTCAAAACAAAGAGAAACAGAGTGCGGACATTAGTAGTACTAAAATTTCAGCTAGTACTCCTGTTAAAACCATTTTGTCAAATGTAAAAAGAACAAATCAGCCAACACAGCTTGCTGATAGAATGGCAGTTAGTAAGGCAGAGACAAGTTCTTCGAAGAAAAAAATTCCTTTCAGCCTAGAGCAAGAAATTTCAAATATTAAAATCTCTATTCCCCTGACTAAGTTAGCTACCCAAATTTTATATAGAAACCAAATTTTGAAGGCTTTAAATATAGAGGAAAATGAGGATACATTCAATCTTAATGATGACTAGCCAGAGCTTATTTTCGGTCCAAAGATTGAAGGTAGATATCAAGAGGGACATGTTCCTCCCTTTAATGTGAGTTTAAACGTTCATGACGAAATTTTGTACAACACTATGCATGACTCAAGGGCCTCTCACAATTTAATGCCAAAAGCTGTGATGGAAAGCCTGGGTCTAGAAATCACCAGACCTTATAAAGATCTTTACTCCTTTGAATCAAGCAGAGTAAACTGTTTAGGATTAATCAAATACCTCTGCGTTAACTTAGCATAGATCCCAGCCAAATGCTTAGTCATGGACATTGTTGTGGTTGATGTGCCCCCAAAGTATGGAATGCTATTATCTAGATCTTGGGGGGCTAAATTATAGGGGACTATGCAGATGGACATGACCTATGCGACCATCCCTGTTTTCAATCAGACAAGAAGACTTTACAGGGAGTCCCATATGCAATACATGGTTACTAGTCAAGACAGACTGCAAAAATCTCCCCTTTATTCTGTACACACAGGCCTTGATTGATTTATCCTCTTTAATGATGACATATTAGATGAAAAAGTCACTTTAAATGAACTGATGGCCGATAGAAAGAAAGAAGAACACAATGCAGGAGTGTCAAAACAGTTTGTTGCATTTGAAAATATTAGCAAACCCAACACATGTTTTGAACTACAAATCATACGTCCATCGCTCTTTAACCTTGATGGTCAAGAAAGCATTCCTAAACATATTGAAAAACTTGAGGAATTAAAACAAGCCCAGTTAAGCGCTAACATTCAGGAAACATCTGAAAGAATTTTAGTTGGAGAGGACAAACACCAAACAGATGAAACCAAAAATAGTCCTCTGTGGAGTATGTATTTTGATGGATCCTGCACTAGGAACAATGTTGGTGCAGGTGTCTGGATTTCCAACACTGAAAAAAACCACACAGAAAGCATTTCCTACAAATTAAACTTTCAGTTTTGTAACAACATAACGGAATATGAATCCCTTCTCTTAGGCTTACGATTGTTGAAGAAGTTAGGAGCCAGAAGAATCAATGTGTATGCGGATTCAGAGTTATTTATTAGGCAAGTCAATGGGGAGTATAACACAAATCATCCCAGACTTAGGGCCTACCAAAACGATGTCATGGACCTTTTAAAGACTTTCGAGGAGTCCAAATTGATTTTTGTCCCAAGAAAAAGAAATATTGTGGCCCACAATTTAGCCTTTGCAGCTAGGACATGCTTAACGCCATATGGAACCAAAGACTGCACAACTCAGAGAAAATTTAGACTAGCCGTTCCCGATAACGAAAAATACTGGCAAGTGTTTGACAAAGAAAAAAAAATAGAAGACTTCATGCAATTCAGAAATGAATTCGAACTACCGAGTTTAGATTCAAATTATGAAACTGACTACCCTAGTGAAGAAAATTTTCTTGCTAAAGAAGAAAGGTCTCCTAGACTTGCTAATATAAACCTGTTATCTAGAAAACTTGAAAATGAAGCAGAGATGAATGCAGAGTTAGAAATAGAGGATTTAGAAACTATGCACTCTAAAACTGAAAGTTTCCCAAGCAGTCTGGCACCTTTAGAAGGGTTTTTTGATTTTAACGATGTGGCCAGGAAGCCAAAAAATGGAACCTTTAGAGTCTAAAGTGGAGGAGTGCAATATAGGCAGTGAACTTAAACCTATGATGATTAAACTGTCTAAAAATTTACCAGCTCACATTAAACTCAAATACATAGAGCTGTTTAAAGAGTTTTCTGATGTTTTTGGGTGGAGTTATGAAGATCTGAAATCCTATGAAACTGAAATAATACAACACAAAATCCCTCTCAAAGAAAACCAAAAACCATTCAAACAAAAACTGCGTAGAATAAACCCTGTTCAGTTACCTTTGGTTCAGAAGGAGATCATGAAAATGTACGATGCTAGTATTATTGTCCCTATTAGATATTCTGAGTGGGTTTCTAATCTGGTGTCAGTTAGGAAGAAAACAGGAGAAATCAGGCTTTGTATAGACTTTAGAGACCTAAACAAAGCTTCATTAAAAGACAACTACCCTTTACCTAAGATGGATCATATATTGCAAAGGGTGGTAGGGTCTAGAAGAATTTATTTGCTTGATGGCTACTCAGGGTACAATCAGATCTTAGTTCACCCTGTTGATCAATTAAAGGCCACCTTTACTACACCATGGGTCACTTTCATGTATGTGAAAATCCCCTTTGGTCTAATGAATGTTGGAGCAATGTTTTAGCGAGCGATGGACATAGAATTCTCGAAAGAACTGGGCTACTTCATCATTATATACCTTGATGATGTCACTGTATTTTCAAAAACAGATGAAGAGCACTTAAAACACTTAAGAAAAGTTTTTGAGAAATGCAAAAAGTTCAGAATATCTTTAAACCCTAAGAAAACACTATTCGGTCTCCAAGAAGGTAAAATTCTTGGGCACATCATTTCAGAAGAGGGTATTAAGATAGATCCTGAAAGGATTGAGGCCATATTGTAAATCTCTCATCCTCGAAACATCAAGGAGTTGCAATCTTCCATTGGAAAGATTAACTTTTTGAAAAGGTTCATCCCCAACTTGGATGAGCTCCTTATAAATATCAGAAACATGTTAAATAAGGAGCAAGGGCTAAAATGGACCTTGGAAGCAAAGAAATCATTTTGACTGGTGAAACAAGCATTAACCAAAACACCGGTTCTAATAAGTCCCAATTTTTCAAAAGATTTTTATATTTTTTCATTTGCATCAGAACATACCATAGTTGTTGTCCTTTTACAGAAAAATTCATAAGGACAAGAGAAACCTATTGAATTCTTTATCAAGGCATTGAGGGATGCCCCTCTGAAGTATAATATTATGGAGAAGCAAGCTTTTTCTTTGGTTAAAGCTTTGAAATATTTCAGAGTTTACATCCTTCACTCACACATCGTTGCCTTTGTCCCAAACTTAGTTGTTAAAGACATTCTAACACAGGACCCAGATGGTAAGAGAGGTAAGTGGATTGTTGTTATTCTTGAATATGATTTAGAGATAAAACCCACTAAACTCATCAAAGGGCAAGGTCTAGCTAGATTGATGGTTGAAACCAATTTTGAAGTTCTTGATATTAATATGATTAATGCTTTAGATGATCAAGAGGAAATCCCAACTCCCACTATTGAAGACCATTTCATGAATTCCTCTTGGTATGCTGATATTATTTATGTTTTTCTTAATTTGAATACTCCTCCCGGTTTGACAAAAACAAAGGCAAGGTTCCCAAAGTTAAAAGCTGTAAACTATTGCATTATAGATAGATGTCTTTATTGGAAAAATGCAAGTGGTATATTGCTTAAATGTTTGCCTGAGTTTGATGCAGAGAAGGTTAAGCATGAGTTCCATGGAGGAGAGTGTGGAGGTCATTTGTACTGGAAGACAACCACCAACAAAATTTTGAGGGTTGGTTTCTATTGGCCTACTTTTTTTCCTGATATACACAAGATGATCATTGCCTGTCATAAATGTCAAATTTTTGAAGGCAAAAGAAAACTGCTACCCCTACCTCTGCATCCAATCACTGTTGAAGTTGCTTTTCAACAGTGGGGACTTGACTTCATATGAGAAATCCACCCACCATCTTCTTCTCAGCATAGATGGATTCTCAGTGCCACAGAATATTTCACTAAGTGGATAGAAGCCATACCTTGTAGGCAGGCCAATGATTCTTTTATTATAAAATTCATAGAGAATAATATTCTCTGTAGATTTGGTTGTCCTACCAAGATCATCACTGATAATGCAACATCATTTGGATCAAAGAAGATGGTTGAATTCTGCCACAGATATCAGATAACATTAGGGCATTCCACGGCCTATTACCCTCAAGGTAATGGACTTGCAGAATCCTCAAACAAGAGTTTAGTGAACATAATCAAGAAACTGTTTTAGGACAACAAAAAGTCTTGGCACACAAAGCTGGTCCATGCACTTTGGGCTGACAGATTGACTTTGAAGAAATCTATTGGCATGTCACCTTTCCAGCTTGTGTATGGTACTGACACAATTTTTCCAACCAGCCTTGGTGTACCAGTGATGAAATTGATTCAAGAGTTGAAAACTAACGATAATGACATGATCAAAAGAATAAATCAGACCATCCATCTTCAGCAAACCAGGGAGGAGGTTTATAAAAAAGCATTACAGAAGCAGGACAACATTAAAAAGATTTTTGACAGAAGAACAAAGGACATCAATTTCAATATTGGGGACAAAGTTTTGAAGTGGGACTAAAGGAGGGAATACAAAGGAAAGCATGGAAAATTTGACAACTTATGGCTTGCCCCTTACTCTATCCATTCAGCTACTAGTAATAATGCCTATTTCTTGCAGGAGTTGAATGGAGCAGAATTGTTTGGGGGTCCTGTCAATGGCAGGATGCTTAAGCATTACTTCTCTTGATACGTGTTATGTTCTAAAAGCCTTTTTATATTTTTTCTCATCGTAAATACTTCACCCATAATTGCATTCAAAGTTATAAAAATCAAAAATACAAAAACAAAGAAAGAAAGAAAAGGGGGCAGATTGTAAAAACAAGAAAGGTACAGCCCCATACCAAAAAGAGAAAAAAATCTGAAAGTGTGCAAGCTCAAATGCCACTCCTAAAGAACACACTTCTAGTTAGTCAAACAACTTAATCTTGACTAATTAGTTTTAAATTTTTTGCTGATAGGATAGTGAATTCAATTCGCCAAACTGTTTAATCTTGGCTTATTAGTAGATAGTTTAGGATATAAATCAAAGGTTCAAACATGCTCAAAATATGAACCTAAGTTTCCAAAGAGAATGACTCAAATCTGTTTCAAATTCTGAGCCAAACAAGATGTAAATATGGTTCCATTAGCTCAAAATCTAAACCAGTTTACAAAGGAAAGACAGCTTAAACCAAAAGTCAAAACAGAGTTGTAAAAAAGATGAAGGAAATGCTTTGAAAGTTCAAATCCTAAGCCTTCCATTTTGTTTTAATTTCTGCAAAATAAGATCTATGTGCAACTTGTTTTTTATGCCATAGATCAAAAACAAGTTATACTGTTCAATCCTGACTTGTATGCTTTTAAATTTCCATTGTAGAATGTAGAGAATAAAAATCTGATTGGACAGTTTAATCCCAACAGATGGTAGATTAGGTAGAGAATCATACGGGCTCAACTGTTTAAACTGATTCCATGGAGAAATAAGGAGTAGAAATAGATTATATTTCCTGTTTTCAAAAGAATAAAATGTTGTAAAAGAGTTTTCCAATCCAAGTGCACTCTAATGAAGAAAAAATGTTAGATATGTAGGATTGGGTAGGTAGAAAGCTTGTTGATGAAAGATCCATTGTTTTTTTGGCTGCTAACCTGATTTCAAACTGAAAGAAGAACATCCAAGGAAAGAAAGGCATTCCAATGGATGAGGCACTCATCAGCCTCCCAAAGAATGCAAGTCTGAAGTTCTTGATGCCTTCAAGAAGGTACCATCCCCAATTGGAGCCACTGTTAGCCACCTATACAATTTTTTATACCAAAAGGTGGCTAAGTGATCTCTTGGAGCCTTCAAGGAACAAATTTTATTGCAAAAAGTGTTGGCTCTTGACGACTCTTGAAGGCCTCATGCCTCTGTCCAAAACTTTCCCTGCTATGCCCATTTTACACTATAGAATTCTACTGATTTCATGAGAAGAAGCTGCTGCAAAATCATCATTTTTCCCCTCCTTCCACTTCCAAAACTAACCTTATTTTTACCCCTTTATTCTCCATAAAAAATCCTTCATTTTCATATTTTTTCCCTTTCCCCTCCCTCAAAACCCCTTTGATAAGGTTTAAGACTCTTTCTTTGCCTTATCAAAACCCTCACAGCCATTAAAAAACTTGAAAAATTTCATAAAAACACATTTTTGAATTACAGACTTAAGTCCCCTTGGGCTAAGTTTTAAGCCACTTCCCCTCCATGTGCCCACACCCTAGAACCAGGTGCTAGACCCACAAAGCGCTTATCGCATCGTAAAATCTAAGCGCATAAGTTTGTTTTTCGTGTTTAAAACTCTGGTGCCGATTAGCCCTGTATATTATAGCCCCCGATCATATTGCTTTTCATATAGAACAAGGCCCCGTAGTCGGGCGCCTATCCACTTCGCATATATAAAACCATCCCGACATATGAAACCTTTTTTTATATTAATTTTTGTGTTTTTTTGCAGGGTTTGAAAATATTTCCACCGGTGCAAAGCTTAATTCGCTCCCCACCATCGATCTGATCTGCAGATCGAAGGTCCACAAATAAATCACCTCGATGGTCCCCACGGTCAATCACTATACAAAACCGGAGCAGTTTTGATCACACCGCCTTTGTGGGGTAAGCGGTATTTCCCATTCGAGTGTGACACATGCCATAGGCCAGCACATGGCTTTGAGTAGTTTGGAGATACTGCCCTCCCCGAGCATTAAATATCGACTGTGAGTTTAGCGCGATATGAACATGCGCCATCTGATCTGAGGCCGACTCATCGGACGGTGATCGCGCTCAAAAGAAGCTTGGGGGATAGGTTAAGGTACGATGCATTTATCAAAACATCTCCACTATTGATCTGATTTGTAGATCGACGGCCGAAAAAAAGTCGCCCTGGTCCCCACATCCATGACAGCAGTCAGCCGTCCCACAAAACCGGTGGTCCCCGATGCCTAGTCAACATACATATCAACGCACATGCGGCAACAACTGATTGGAGCGGGCCTTGTTTGTTTTCTCGTATGGTCGTGAAATCCGGACCCGAGGAGATTTATATAGCGGATTTCATAAGGATATCGGGTCACAAACATCCTGACATTAGCAAACACATTTTGTGACCCGAAATGGTTATACAACTTAGTTTTATCAAAATTTTGAAGTCTGGTTATGTTATTTAATAAATGGTGATTATATGGTTTTTTCGTTATATGTTGAAGAAAGGCCGAAGGCTGGGGTTTAATTCTCGTGCCTTCGATTCTTTAAAAGGAAGCCATCGATGGGTTTAAATTTCCGTGCCTCATCAATGATTCAAAGGCATTACTGCCCCACGAGCCCTGCATAGCACTGCACACCAACAAAACACTGTAAATGAATCACAAACAAAGAGTATCAATGACGAAGACAGAAACACACTAGAACAGAAGATTGAAGATAGATCTGGGGGGATTAAGGCTAATATTGATTATCAAAAGGCTAATCCTCCCAATCAAGACACAATTAAAAGGAAATCAAAGTGTTTATTGGACAGCAAGGCCTCCACTGCCACATCTGAGGCAAATTGATTCCTCCTAGCTACCACAGTGCTACCTGTGCCTCAAAGCATTCAAACAGAGGCTGAAGTTATTGATCAAGATCAGATATTTGCCTCAGCATAGCCAGAGAGTTAATTCTGCAAATAAACTTAATGATAGAATATCAGGAGAGTTACTTCAACATAACAGAGAGCCTCAAAAGTCAAAAAGAGCTCCCACCGAGCTTAAATCTTAATGTAAATTATTTAATACAGAGGACACCTATGTAAGCTTCTTCATCAAGCCCCCTAAAGTCCGAGAAGCCATTAAGTCTGTATTAATTATCTTTGGAGATCTTTTACCAGTTCTCACCTCCTCATTCTTCTATAAATACTACTGGAGCAGATGAGAGAGGGGTTGGTTGAGTTGGTTGTTAAAATTGTGAAATATAATTGAGCTTGAGACTTCTGCTTGTAAATAGTGTTCACTGGCCCTTGAAGCTCTATTTGTAATTAGATTAGTTAGGCTGAAAAGTGAAGATGATTGCTGGACTGAAACATTGGACCTGAATACTGTAACTTCTTTGACATAAATAACAAGTTGTTTTTTGGGATCTTGGTCTATACCACTGGTGAAGTGCCCCTTTTCTTTGTTATTGTTTTTCCTACTATGTATGTCATATTCTTCACTATTCCATGATAAAGAACATCATTTATAGAGTTAGGATTCACTGTTTACCAGTACCCTTCTCTGACTGATAAGCTTTATCTCAATGTTTTCCTCCAATTTGCTTACTTAAGAATGATTTAATACAGTTTAAATAGTTAGGAATGATGGCATTCCCTCGTCCTACTTTTTTCTTCAAACATTGTTCTTGAAAGTTATTTTAATTATTTGATTATTAAAATTAGACTAGAAAAGTGATGGTGTGCCCTGTTTTCTACCTCTATTTCTCCAAAGGCAGATTCTGAAGGTTTCCCTTAGTGTTGGCTGAAAGAAGACTGGTTTAAAAGTACCTTATCTGATCCTAAGTTGCACTTTGTTTCTCTTATGTGTTTTCATACTTTCTGAAGGTAATTATGCGGATTACTGGACTGTTTGTCAATTAAGCTGCTTTAATATAAACTTGCCCAAGAAGTCTATGGTTAGCCCTGTCCTTGGTTGGTTTTAAACAATTACTTAAGATGATTTTCTTGTTTCGACTGATTATAAATCCTTGGTGAAATTATTATCAATTTCCACCCCTCCAACGCTTTATTGTTTCCATTCCATCATTTTAATCTCAATAATCTTGTGATATATATGACTTTCCCCTTGGGTTACTCTCGACGTTGTTGCTCAATTAAAGCCCTATTATGACTCCATAGCCCAATGGACTAAAAACCAGCATCATATCTATCTTTTAGCCAAAGCTTGTTCCTATTTCTTGCAACTTCTCACCTTTGAAACTCTTTTCATTTATAACTTTCCACCTCAAATAGTAATCATGCTCAGCCATCCAAAAACAAAACAAAACCCTCGGCCTTCATAACTAGCCTAATATCATTACCCAAAACTTCAAAGACAAATCCATCTTTGCACTTATTGGAGAGATCCCTCTCTGGATTCAGGAGGGCTAGATCCTAGAATCCCAAAGTGGTTGAAACGATGTTGTTTTTGTGATTGGACTTTGCCAATTTTGTTAATTACAGAAAACTAACAAAGTGAAATAAAAAAATATATGTTAATCTATCATATTTAGCCTCTTTTTTTTCTTGCTTAAGGCTGTTAAGATAAGAAATAAAGAAATAATAATTCTATATATGTTATATGAATATGAATTTGATGAAAACACAAATTAAAATAGTGTTGAGTATGGTAAAAACTAAATGAAAGTAGTATAAATTCCATTGTAAGGTTGGAAACTGTCATTTGGATTTCTTTTGATTATGCTTGATTTGTATTTATGACACAATCCATCTTATTCATGAAGGTATTATTAATTTTTTGTACAAATCCCACGAAAATTTAATATAACAACACCTCTCTACTATTAATGCTTTAATATTTTCATTTATTTTGTTTGGCATTTCCATGTAGTGAAAACATAAATGTTTAAACAAAATCAATGGAAACAAATGCATTAATAAACAAGTTGAACCTAAAAATATTTGAGGATACTTCCATTTTTATAGGAACACCAAACAATAAAAAAAATGGCCCACGAAAAATTTCCCAAATCAAGTCGACGATCGAGAATTTTCTTCATCGAAAATTTGTTTCGCTCGTGATTCTTGACTCCCGATTACGCACAAAAACTCATGGAGCAAAGTGAATCACACATTATGTGTACCCTGTGTATGAGATCTTAAAAGTTCCAAAATTTAGGAAGACACTGTCAATTGCATTATCGTGTTTTTACTTGAACGAAGAAACAAAGAGGAAAAAATAAATAAACAAACCAATGGTAGATACTAAATATCTTTATAAAAAATCAATAAAACATTGTAATTTTAGGGTAATGAAGAAAATGCTATAATTTTGTAGGTTCATATTTTCACTTACTTTATATGACTAAAAAATTATTATTGAGGGCTACTCACAAAAAATCCTAATAACATAATAATTAAAATAATAATAATGACCAAATATCAATTTTTTTGAAATCCAGATTGGACTGCAGTTTTCAATAAATTCTATGCAATTCTATGCATTGAACGAAATTACTTACAACTTTAGAAATTCATAAAGTTTTTCATGTTGTTTCCAAAAAAGAAATTTTTAAGTTTACAAACATTCATGACTGTTACAACCATTCTGGTGGCGAATACTTAGGATAACATTTGAACAATAGTTTTCCTGAGTTCAAAACACCTCAAGGAGCTCGCGGAAAGGATTTTCAAAGAAAAGTTTGGGAAATTCGCTACAATTGAATCTGTTATGTGCCAAGATAGTGTCAATAAGGTATATTACTATCCCAAATTGTTTATTTTCGAACTGTAATAGATTGATTGTTTGTTTGATTTTCCTTTAAAATTTAAGGGGTGTTGATTGTTTAGTCAATCATTTTTTTTTGTCATTTTCACAGTTTTTTTGCCTTTATGGTTCAGTTTGTATTGTGAAGAATATGTTAATGTGAAATTTCATCGTTTTGCTTCGCAGTTGTGGAACACTCTCTATTGTGAGAAAAAAACTAATAATACATTAAAAACTTTGTCAAAATTATATTTGGTGTCATTAAAATATTGTCCATAATGTTCAAAATCTAAGGGGCTAAATTAAACATAGATACTAATCTGGAATTTTGAAGAAGATTTTCCCATTTCATTATAATTATAATGATATGTAGCTGGATTAATCAACATCCTCTCTCATATGAAAGCCTTTTTGATTTTATAATTGGCTTTATTCAAGTTTCTCGGTGTTCGCTTTAAAACATTGTTATTGAAATTTAGTTTTCTTGCGTTTCATTTAAATTCCCCTCACATTCTGAAATGTGCCACACTTTACATACTTCTTCACCCATTCCTTTACAAATAAACTGATATTGGGTTCTATAATTTCATATAAACAGTAACACGTTGGTTTCATGTACAATATGTTACACTAGTGAACTATATTTATGTAGTGATCATTATGTTTAATTATTTGAATAAGCATTATTTCAATTTATACATATGATGTGACATGTTCAAAATTATACTAATATATTAACTATTAATTTGCATATAGAAAACTAGGTTGTGGGACTGAGCTTGTACTTGGTCAACTGCTTTTGTCTACATTGACTAACATTCTCCTTTTAGCGTATACAAAAGATAGGTACGAAAAATTGTGTCGTTTTCTTCCAATAGTGAACACATTGTTTTAATAATTTCTTTAAAAATTTGCTTTATGCTTCTTTCTTTCTTTCATTCTCCTGAATATAACCATTTTCCATGTTTGTTTTGATTCAAATGTAACAGTTCCGTTAACAAACATTGTAAACATTAACTAATGGTTACACTCAAAAAAATGTAGTGTTAATTTCATATAGTATAGAGAACACCATTATAATATATTTATAGTATCCACTTTACTATCCATACATATCCATATCAGTGTGGAAAATCGAAAAATAGAAGTAGAAACAAACAATAAAAGATCAAAAAACATATGCCATAAATAAAGGTGAAATTCCTAGGAATTGCATATTTCGACAAATGCGATAAGGAATTGAAAATGAGCAATAATGTCTTTAATATACTAGGAAACACAAACTAGAGAAAGCATGATAGTATTAGTCCAATCACTAATTATTATTCTTCTTTCTTGAAGTTTTATTCTCTTTTGTTATAGGACATAACTTAATGGTTTCACAGATAGAAACTCATATGGAAACTGCATTGTATCCTCTTGCATGGGTGTTTTGCAAATTCGTGAAAGTAACAAAGTTAGGATAGTTGCACATTGGAGAATACAATTCGTTTTTCTATGTTCCATTGCGAATACAATTTCTCCTTCGTTTCCAAGTTTCACAACCTTGCAACCACAATACTATTGCATTTAGATATCCAATTTCAATGAAAAATTTCACCAAAAAACTATACAAATATGGCTAGAGTAATTGACATCGATAGTTTTCAAATGAAAAAAAAATGTAAAAATGATATGACTATTGATGATGTCTTCAACACAAATAATCTTTTTAGACTCCAAGCATTTTCATACACTCTAGGAGATTTTATTTTCAATGCAATTGAAGTGCTTTTTCATTTTTGTTATACGTCTATTGAATTAAAAAATGGAACAATTGACCACTTCTTCATATGCCTTCAACAAGGGCATAAATAAGAAATATAATCTTTTAACTATGATCTAGCACTTTCTTTCTTCTATCGGCATCATGGAATTCATGACGTTGAAAAATACTTGTGCGGGATGTGCCTCCCTTCTTCAAATGCTGCTACTAAAAATAAATGAGGACTATGGGGAAATAATTTTTTCATACACTAGTTGCCCAAATAGTTGAAATTCCCAATAGGAATTTGGTTGAGCACAACATGCAAAAGATATTTTATCTTCAGCTCAACCAAAACAATAAACCCATTTAATATATTGTTCCATGATTAGAACCCTCTCAACACGCACTATGAACCATTGTTCTATAGGAAAATAGGCCAAAAATTTCTCACATGTTGTGAATACTTTTCTCCTTGTTCCAAAGATATGCAAAGCTATTTCCAAACAATGAATGATAAAACGCAATCCCACGGATTTCATAAAGAAAAAAAATACTATATCCATTTGTGGAGATAACATTTTCTCTGCACTTTGTCATTTGGTAACACCTGACTTTGATGTAGAATCCATGAGAATTTACATTCTCCAATCATTTTTCAATTCAATAATGTAAATTCACAAGATTCATTGCATTGGTTACAAAAATATCTATCAAATGATGTAATAAAAACTCAAAAGAAAATTGCAAATTGGAAATCATACCTTATTAATTTGGCAATTTCATATGAAAAATATGGGGCTGAAGGTTGACCTTTTTGCTTTCCATGGGAAGAAATAATTTTCAAAGTAAACATACAATAATGGTCCTTTCTAACTAGAAGCATTGTCAATTATTTCCAATGCAATATTTGCTCAAGGCAAACATACAATATAGGGTCATTTGAAAGAGATACATTGCATAGTCATTACGCACCTCTGTCAATAGACAAGCATAGCAACAAACACAATGTAAATTGTTGAATATTACAAATAGAAACAACCTCCTTGCACACACAACACGCACCTATGCCAAAAAATTCACATAGGAATGACACACATAAAAATAGTAAGATCAATGTCAATAGATCAATTGTGTATCGCCAATGAAAAAACATAAAAATAGTAAGATAAATGTCCATAGATTAAAAAAAATAATGCTTTTAGAATCCAAAAACCATAGAAAATCATATAAACAAAAAATTCAAATTCAATGTTGTTTCTTGTCCACAAAAAATTCCTTGACAATTTACCTAGAAAAGATACAAGACACACCTGAAACAAAATTTCCAATATGTAAAAAGTTGCAGTTTCAAAATAATATGGAAAGGATTGGAAAATAATTGGGAAAAAGATATGTAAATTTATCTCATAACCATATAAATATATATACAAGAATAATATGTAAAGTTTGCGAAAGAGCACTTCAAATTGGAAAATTGTCACAATTTGTTGCCCCTGAGAGGATTAGGTGAAACAACTAATTGTGAGTTGTAACCACACTATATGATCTTGAAGAGCATATTGTAGCATTAAGAATTACATTTGCATAAATAATGCAGTTGGTCCATTGTTGACTTGAGGGGTCCTGACCTAGGTTTTGTTTTAAGGTTTTCCAACAAACCCCTATACTATTGGCCCTTTCAGAAATGGCCTGCTTACGAAGGTCAAGGTCTCATGCGAAGTAGTATGGTAGGGTGCTGGAACTAGGTTTACGCACCTTGAGAGAGAGAGAAAGTTAATTGAAGGGATTCCATTTAGATCTATTAGGCCTGCGCTAGAGGAATCTTAATATAGAAACCCTTAACAGTGTATCAGCGGAATATCTCCAATAGAAAAGAAAACATCCAAATATAACCAGATCTATGTATTCACCATATAATACAGTATCACATCCATGTGCGCATAAATAATCACCAGTATGCAGTAGATAGATATAAATAACATAGAGTGCAACCAATAATCATAACGCATACCACTTTAGTTATCCCAAACAATATTCTCTTTCATTAACATCTAGAACTAGCTTACAAACTATATTTACTAGCCTGCGCACACAGCAAGTGGGGTTCGCACACAACAAGACTCAGGGTCTTTGCACACATAGCCAGCAGGAGCCCTTACCCAGACAATCGACAAAATATCCATGAGTTCATATCCAAGCTTAGTCACTTCTTTGCCTTTTCTAGACTTGGTCAATCCATATATTTATAGCATGTTTGCTTGCACTACCCTATTGTCCACAAACCATGGTTTTTAGAACTTTAGTCTACCCATTGACCCATTATAATTCTTTGGGGGGTTTTACCTACCCAAAACACCCAGAGCTTAGACTAGATATTACAAAATATTCAAAACTAGAAAAAAATATGGTTAGGGAACCTCGTTCCAATAGTCCCCCAACACAATCTTATGACTCATCCTGAGTGACAGTGTCGGCACGGTCTTCATTATTTCGTTGAGTTGTTTGATTGTGGCATTTAATGGGGCCAGAAGACAAAGGCTCTCCACGGCGACGGTCTACGCAATATCTACCAGTTTCTGTGATGTTGGTCCTTCAGTTGCAGTAGTGATACTATCCAAGGTCTGGTTAAAATTTCGCACAACCCCCTCTAATTCATGTGAAAGCCTGAGAGCTTCATCAGCCCAGGGTGTCAAGTGGTCACTGGGTACTTGTTTCTTGCGCCGGAGTCCGACAATTTCTCTGTGAAGCACGTGGCTAGTATGAAGGTGGGCTAACCGTTGGGCTGGAACAAGGGTGGTCATCGTGGCTTCCATCTATTCAAAATCTTGTTCCTTCTGGTGGAGCTCTTGGTCGATTTAGCGGAGGAGAGGGTCGTGTTGTATCTGGGAGCATAGTTCAATAGCAGTTTCAATCAGAGTGATGCCCTAACATATTTGCGTCGTAATAGTGGTTGTGGCTTCTGTAACCTAGGCTGCTCGTTGGGCGTGCACTTCCGGAGGGGTCTCGTGCTGGAGCTTGGCCTTGAATGACGCAATCTGAAGTTCAAAATTAGCCTTGACAACCTATACCTCAGTCTGAGACACCTTCAAAGCAGCGACCAGTCCCTTGACCTTGTCTTGCAGCTCAGCGGAGGCAGGAATTAATTCTGCCATGTATTCACAATTCCGGTTGATAAACTACTCTAAGGCAGCTTTTTGTGCACTGGAGGCGACCTGCGTGACCTAGACATGGGTGGCTTTGGAAACTTGAGTCATAATGTTCTGCTTGACCTTACTGAGGTGCTTCTGTGCACAGAGTTCACAGTGCTGAATTTCGCTGGTGATGGGAGTAAATGATTCATGCAATTGCGCACCCTTCAGTTGACCAATATCCAGGTTGACGGACGAGCATGCCTGGACTTGGGTGAACAATTCAACGGGTTCCATTGTAAAATCAGCGTCGGGGAGAGGGAAGACTTGGCTATCCATGATGATCGTCAGGGATGTAACTAGGACCGACTAGCCCACGTGAGTCTACCTCGCTTGATCCACGCCTGCTTGATTCTGTCTCGCTTGATCTACACTCGCTTGAAGGGTGTCCACTTTGAGTCAGAGTGCTTGTAGGTCTACTTGCAAAAATTATACAGCTGCCTTATGCTATTCTTCCCAATTAGTTCACCGATCAGCAGATGCAGTGATGACAACGTTGGCAATCTGGTCAAGGTCGTCCTCCCTCAAAGTAACTTTTGTGTTGGTGTCGGTGTTACTAGCCTTACGCTTCTTCCTAGGCCCCTGAGGTAGCCTGCAGGTGCACTTGAGACTATGCAAGACTAACGTACCTACATCATCAATATCATTTATGTGATGATCCAGCAGGGATTCTGATTCTGGCTGTGTGACAGTGCTTTTGGGCGTCGGCTGCTGTGTGGAAGCTAGAAGCACCAAATTCATTGTTTGTCCAAGCAGAGTGGTAGCTTTTGATACTGCATTGCGGCTAGATGTTCTTGCCGCATCCGAGTCAGCTAGCTGGGCTGTGACCTTACAATCCAGATTCCAAGTGGCAATTATGCGTTCAATCTTGGCCTTGGTGGTCATATACGGGAGGCTATGCCAGGTGTGATATTTACGGGCTCGAATTTGCACATTGTGCATGGTCACATGAAGTGCTGAATAGGATTATATTTTCTGTAGACTGTTGGGGACAGGCATGGATGGGAACCAATGGGTGAAGGTATTTGTCCCAATATGTGAATAAATCTTTGGAACCATTCATTCCCTATACCTTCATTCCATACCTCTAGCTAGAGATCCACATGCCCCGAGAAGAGCTCTATTGGTGGTCTAACTAGTACGTCGAATAATAAGGTCATCATTCTTTGGCATTCCCCCAAGTCCTGGAAATCTCCTTTATGAGTTTCCCACCAATGCGCAGGGGTTGCCCGCATGGCTAAGTCCATGGTCCAAAATCTCCATTCCTTAGGATCGTCTGCTTCTATTGCTCAAAGGAAATTTTCAACATTACCAGAGCCATCAAAGTGGGGTAGTTCTCTTAGCTCTGAAGAAATACATAGGAAACATTTAGTGATCTTAGGAAACCTCAGTGGAGGCACATCATGCAGTCGATTTTTCCAAATTTCTATTTCTCCATCTGAATCAGATAAGAAATTGCTATATTTTTCCAAACATAACATGCCATCGACTGTGGGGTTGATCGAGTCATCGTTTCAAGCTGACAGTTTGTATATGTGATCAACATCTTCTTCCTCCCGTATTGATTTAATGTACTGCTCTACCTCTGCTGGATCCAACGGGACTATCACCCTTGTGCCTTCATTTTCAAAGATCATGCTCCTCCTTTTTAGATTAGTGATACCTCCCATGTCAATATCCCAATCCAGACCTAAGGGCACAGGATAAGGGTCTGTGTCATCTACTATCTGTATTACCTCACAATCATCGTAAACCTTAACACCTGCAATATCTACCACCACCTTCATCATTATTCCTAATGGGATAATCTTCTACTGATTAGCCATCTATAGTTGAATGGTTGGCCATTCCAACCTAGGTTCTCCCATTTGTTGCCAGGTCTACTTGGGTAGGACATTAGCATCTGAGCCCAAGTCAAGGATAAATTGGTCCATTTCGTAATCTCCAATCTGCTCAGCCATGTGCATTTCTCGTCCCATCCTTTTTTTTGTTGTTGTCTATCTTGTTCAAAGTTTTGGTCTCGGGCTGCAGAGAAATGTTTTCTGTGCAATTGTCTATTAGGGCTTGGATATTTTCTATAGCCTTTTGGTTGCACAACAAGTTCATACATGCCTGAAGGGATGGTTTAATAACTTCGTCTTCTTGTGGATCTTTGCACCTTTCGCAATGTTTGTTTCGTTTTTGGTCATCTCCCTCTGGGCTTCGATGAAGGTTTCTTTTTCCTTTTTTTAGGTCTAAACCTTCCGCTTTGTCCTTAGCCTTCCGTATTAACAATTCAGTTTCAACCTTCTCTTCAGCTCCTCCAGTGGAAATGTTGTTGCACATGATTACATTGATGCATGGCCCATCATCTTGTAGTTCGTCATTAACCCTTTTCACATTCTGCGTAGGTGTCTATTGCTTCTCTTAAATTTTCACGATTATTAAACGACAGTCTTCAATGACGTGATCGAATTTCTTGCAATATCTATAGGACTGGCATGCTAGGTTTAGGAAATCTCGTGTGAAATGTTCTACATCGCCATAGTTGTAACAGATCAACTATCTACGTCCTCGACCAACAGTCCCCTCTCTGGATCCTCCCCTTCCTCTCATGAGGGATCTCCCTCATCCCAAAGGATACGGTGGTGATGAGGGCTCTACCTGCACCCTATATAAATTTCCCCTATCTACCATGAGGCCGAGGGTTCGGAAATTTTTCTCGTCATGAACCATAGACGAGCAGAATATGCACCACTTTTGTTTCAATTCTGGAACATAAGCACCCAACCATGGGCAGTGATCTGTGTCATGCCCTCCTACCACCCGACAGTCAACAAACCATAGCATAGGACTGCTAGGGCCAGCCATTTCCCTAAGTCTTAGAGGGCTTGGTCCCAAAACGTGCATGTAATCTGCTAATAGTGGACATTGATCCTTAGTGTGACCCGATACCTTACAACGTATACACTAGACGTCTGGGCTATCTTCCTTACCATGATCGTTCCGGTAGCTCTGAATTTATCGTGCGTATCATCCCTTGGCGCAACTTCTAATTTCATTGCTACTTCCAGAGCTTCCTCTTGGGAGCTGATAATTTTCCGTCCCATGGGCCCATGCAAGTGTGGTAATAACATAGCGATAAACCATTCTTTGTGTTTCTTATCTTCGTACAAAAATCCCCCCATCATTGATGACCTTTTTTAACCGTTGGTCAGCTTCCCAGATGGACTCTGTAGATCCCTGCTTAAAGTCCTTTAGTTCAACTACACACTAAGCATACGACTTAGGTTTCTGAAATTTTTGCTTTAGGGCTTTATTAATATCCTGTATGGATGTGTTCGTGTGCTTACCAATATACCCCATAAACCAATATATTTCACTCCCCTCGCAGGCTATGGATAGTTTTTCTCATTTGATAGCATCATTGTTAATGTTTTGTGCGATCCATACAAACTTTTCTATGAACCAGAATCGGTCCATGTCTTCATCCCCTACTCCTTTAAAGGTAGGAAACTTCATGTATGTAGCCATGTCTTCCTCTAGTGGTGGCGAAGGAGTTGTAGGAGAGTTCTTACCCTTGTGTTGGTTCAATGCAGGTGTGGCCAGGGGGTTGGTTCCACCTTGCACAGCCCCTCCTTGGTTAAGATCAGATGATTCCCTTAAGGGAATGTATATTGATCTATCTCCTTCTTGATTAACCCGGTAGTATTTACCACTTTGGGTCATGCTCCCACTCTGAGCAGAGGTCATCCACTCTGTGTGGCCACACAACACACCCTTTTCAGTCAATAGCATATTAATCAATAGTGATAAGGTTTTTAGGAAATTATCTCTAAAATCCTTGAAGAACCTTTGTTCTTCTTCTGAATATGTCACAAATTAATCAAGAGAAAATATTTTCACGAATCTTCCCAATATACTGTCAAAAATAATGATCGACAGTTATGGTGATCTTATTATTAGTATTTTCTAATTTTCGGATCAACTTGGGGGCCCATTGTGTGACCCGATCATCCCTCGAGCAAGTTTGCAATTATACCAATCGATCCAACCACTCTTGCAACTCATGTGCGAAGGAAACAAAGAATATTTCATGTACTTCTGTAAAAATATATCTCTCCTTCCACTCTTCCATGGAAATCTTTTCATTCCTATTTTCTTTTAGGGAAAATTCTTGAATCTTCTTTTTGAACCGGTCTTCTAACTCGGGTTTTAATGGTTTCCAATGACCTGGTAGCATTACACACTCCCTCTCTCAAAATGCTCCCAGTCTTGGCAACGAAACCATTTGTTGGCTTGAGGGGTCTTGACCCAGGTTCCATTTTAAGGTTTTCCAACAAACCCCTTTACTACTGGCCCTTTCGGCAATGGCCTGCTTGCGTAGGTCAATATCTGTTACACAACATTTTGTCACTGTCCATGCAATCCCCAACTCGCACATTGGAGGGTCGTTTCTATGACCAACAAGCAGTGTCATGCTTTGCAAATATCATCCTTGCATCCCTTTTGATGAAAGTAACATTATTCTTGTTGGCATTTCCCTGAGCAGAGCTGTAAAAACCCTTATTTTTGCCTTGGCGCGAGTAGCCAATTACACCCTCGCACCAACCAGGAAATTTAACACTGAGCCCTCGCCAGTTGGTGCTCTGTGCTAGTTAGACACCCACGCCAAGCTTTTTATGGAATGTTTTTTAAAATTAGAGGCGGAGGTTCCATTCCAACCACCTCGATGATGAGTCATTGGGAGTGGTTGAACTGAAACAACCACGGACTCCTTCCTTTATTTAGTAGTTTCCACCTCCCTTGGAACTCTCCTAAAGGATAGGACTCCCCCCCACCTCTGTAGGGATCCCAGCCTCCTCCTTTTCCTCTATAAAATAAGCTATCTCTCTTAGTACTAGCAAGATGAACTGGGAGAATTATACATACTATAGCTGAGCTACTAGAGAAGATAGAATAAGAAGGAATTATGTTGAGGAATATTGAGTCGATGATTTCTAAAAGAGCTTGAGTTTGTGCCTTCATCCTGTCCCAATTCCCTGACGAACCTTTGAGACGCGCTTTGCCTGAACCCCGCTGGAGGAGACTGCGGCGTTAAAGAATTGGTTGTACTCTTCCTTCTATTCATTAATATACATGAATATTTTTTGGTTTCACTATTGTGTTATGATGTGTTTTGATGCAATATGTTTAGCCCTGTTTTACTGGCTAATAGTTGTGAGTGAAACTATTCTGTCATATGTTGTCTTTGTTCTTCATCTTTTGTACAGGTATCTGAGCATGACAATGAACAAATTAGGATTTTCCAAGGCAAGAGTAAGAGGCCACTACTCTTTCTGTAATGAAGACAGTGTTGGATTCAAGCTAGGTCAATCTACCATGTATTTTGTTCATTCATTAACTAGGAAGCAACACTTTAGTGTGTCTTTTTGTTACAAGACCCACCCTAGGCCTAGCGGGATCGTCTGTGTCTGTAGAGAGGATTTACCTTCATAACAATGTCTCACCCGAAGTAGTATGGGAGGGTGCTCGATCCAGGTTTCCACACACTGAGAGAGAGAGAGAGAGAAAGTTAATTTAAGGGGGTCCCTTCATATCTATTAGGCCTGTGCTGGACAAACATTAATATAGAAACCCTTAACAGTGTATGAGCAGAATATCTGCAGTGGAGCTCGTAAATCATTCAATAGTATAATAACATAAGCAAACATCCAAATCTAACTAGATCTATGTATTCATGATATGATGCAGTATCGCATTAGCGTGTGCATAAAAAATCATCAGTATGTAGTAGATATATATAAATAACACAAAGCACAACCAATAACCATAACATATAACACTTCAGTTATCCCAAAGAGTCTTCTCATTCACTAAAATCCAGATCTAGCTTACAGACTCTATTTATTAGCCCATGCACATAGCCAACGGGGTCTGCACACATCAGGACTCAATATCTCCACGGACATAGCTAGCAGAAGCCCTTACCCAGACAATCGATAAAAGATCCAAGAGTTCGTATCCAATATTAGTCACTTCTCCTTTTCTAGACTCGTTCTATCCATATATTTATAGCATGCTATCCTGTGCTATCCTATGGTCCAAAAATCATGTTTTACGGACCCTTAGTCTACCCATTGACCCATTATAATTTTTTGGGGGGTTTGGCCCACCCTAAACCACCTGCGCTTAGACTAGATATTACAAAATATTCAAAACTAAACAAAAATGTGGTCAGGGAACCCCATTCCAACATCTATAAACGATCATAAATGGGTTTAATGACATCGATTATCAATTTTCATGTCCAAATAGACATTGTTCAAAATTCATTTCCATAATCTATGGAAGACACAACAACAGTTGTTGTCTCATTGAAAATACACTTAGAATATAAGAATTCACTTCAAATAGGAAACGTTTGTGTGCACAATATAATGAAGGCATTGAAATAACTATGTTGTCGGTACCTATATAAAGCTGAAAAAATTAACTAGGATGACATCCTACAATAAACTGCTTTAAATGATCCAAATGAAAACATTGACATTGAAGACAAAAATGAAACAAGTAACGATTCCAAAAATGAAACTCCAACTGATTCATTGGTACATGGAAACGTAGGGTCCCAATGCATCCATGATTTTCAAGACAAGCTAACTGAAGTTGCTCCAGTTGAAGGACAATTCCCCCTTAGAATTTTTGGAGAAAAATATGCAAAGGAAATGAGTTTTCCATCCTTTTTATTTGGAGACCCATGCAATAGTGACATTATAGAAAGATTATGCCACCAAAAAATTTTGAAATGGGAGTTAATACATTATAGTGGTGATTTCTCTTACCACACAGCTAATTAATTTTTCAAAACATTGCGAATAATAATTGAAAAAGTCCTTTCATGCATTTCAATAAGAATAAGAAAATGGAAATTAAAAGGAATAAAGTTACTATCAAAAGATGTTAAATACAAGCCCAACTTGTGCAACATTCCTAAAAGCGACATTGGTTACATGTATTTCGAACACATAAGAATCTCTACTGATTTCTTGCAAAAAATGAAGAAAAATATTTTTGTCATGATTTGTCAATAAGGACCACCAAATTTATTCATCACATTGAATACCGTTGAACATCGATGGTATCCATTGTTCAATACATTGACCATATTACATGAAAAAATAGGAAAAATAAAACATATTGAAGCAATAGAAGATTACAACATTCACTATCTCATAATAAAAAATGTAGTGACATGTACTAGGTATTTTAGGAATATAATTAATTCCTTAAAGAAAATGACATCTCAAGATAAAAAATTCTTCTGAAATGTAGTCAATCACTACTTCATAGTTGAATTCAAAAATAGAAGAATTGAACATTAATAGATTTCTGGCTTCTGTGATCCATCGATGAATTATGAATTAATCTTTCGGTAATAATCACATTACAATGAACAAAATCGACGCGTTTCGAGCCAACCAGTGTGGTTCATCATCAGGACTAGGTGAGAGATCAGATGAGACGTTGAGTTTAAATAGATGTATAAAAGGCAAAGAAAACCGCTAGAATAACAGCTAATTTGACTTTGAAATCCATAATGGTTAGTTCTATTAATTTAATTATTTAATTAAAACATCGTAGCGGCTAGGTCAATTTAATAGTTTAATTTATATATAAAAATCATTTTATTTATATTAATATCGTTAATTGATTATTCAAAATACAAATAATAATTTATTATAATTATATATTATTTTATAGTAATTCTATCTTAAAAAAAACAAATAAAGAAATAAATAAAAATAAAAATAAAAATAATATATATATATTTTTATTATAAAATATATATATATATATATATATATTATTTTTATTTTTATTTTTATTTATTTGTTTATTTGTTTTTCTTTAAGATAGAATTACTATAAAATAATATATAATTATAATAAATTATTATTTGTATTTTGAATAATCAATTAACGATATTAATATAAATAAATTGATTTTTATATATAAATTAAACTATTAAATTCACCTAGCCATTACGATGTTTTAATTAAATAATTAAATTAATAGAACTAACTGTTATGGATTTCAAAGTCAAATTAGTTTTTATTCTAGTGGTTTTCTTTGCCTTTTCTACATCTATTTAAACTCAACGTCTGATCTGATCTCTCACCTAGTCTTGATGATGAACCACACTGGTTGGTTCGAAACGTGTCGACTTTGTTCATTGTAATGTGATTATTAGAAGAATTGAACATGAACAAGGGTTTCTATTGGTATAAAATGCACCAATATATGGAATTAATAGTAGCACTGACATTGAAAACTTTTTCAACAATTATTTGACTGGGAACAAAGATCACCTTGATCCATATATTGAAAAAATACATCAACGTTACCATAAAAAAATTTGTAAAAAGAGAAAAATATCACATTGTAGATATAATTTCCCAATGCCAGTCATGAATGTCAATAAATTTCTTGAACCAATTTCCTTAGCATATGACACAATGAATGAAAAAGTAAAATTGTTAAACGATAACATGGAAACCAAAAAAATATGACAGCAATAATAATTTTGATGATGTTTTGGAATAATTTCATTTGACTGAAGTTTATTACATCATAGAAATACAAACTACATTGAAACAACCAATGATTTTATTATAATGAAAATCCTCTCACGTTTGGAACAATAGATTTTCAGAGAACATGCCACAACTATGGAATGGAAATATTGATGCCTAATTTTTCCTTAATGCATATGCTACTACATCATATTCCACATCTTACATGACAAAAATTGGCAAATCAATGAAAAATTCATTTAAAAGAATAATAAGAGAACATGGAAAGAGAAAAGTAAATTCTATTTATTTGATATATTTTTTGGTAAATTCTTTGCTTAACCTCAAACATATGTTAGCACAACAACTTACAAGTAGTACATATAACACTCACCATTGAACCATATTTCATGAGAATGCATATTGTAAACACAATATCAACGACAAACACACATTTATCGTCAAATTTCCACCCTTGCTAACATAGGAAGATGAAAACTCCAAAAATATATTGTGATATTTGATCATTGATTATTACATTGGTCGACCTAATGGTATAAATAATGTATGCCTTCCTAAATTTGTCTCAAGGTACAAAAAAAAATGGCACACCCATTTTAAAAATAAAGAAACCAAAAGTCATACGATTCATCAAATAAAAGAATAATTTCTACTATGAAAACTATTACAGGGAAACAATTTTTCTATACATTCCATTTGAAAAAAACAAGAAGGAATTGAAACATAACTTTGAGTCATGGGAATCCACATATATCTTACATGAATACACGATAAATAAATTAATCTAAGTTCACATATAACATCAATCCACTATGGGGCAATTTGGAAAATGCAGTTCAAGAAATCCAAAACAGTTCCATATATCCCATGGATACAATGAAGAAACACAAAACCATTGAACAGTTTGGTGAAAAACATGATTTGAAAATAAACTTGCAATGTTCCCATCATGATGGAAAAAAAAGACAATTGAGTATTCGATTCCATTTTTTCAGAGCATCCATTTCTACTTTAAAATGCATAATATCGCAAACTAAGAAGAATGCTCAATAGGGAACAATAAGCAATTATAAAATACATTTCACTAAAAAAAGGTATGAACATGGAAAACCCGTTGTCCTATTCCTAACTGGAGGAGAAGGAGCTGGGAAAATTTTTACAATAAAATTAATATTCCAAATGCTCATATGGTTTTAAGAGGCACACCATTAAATTGGTCCTTTGAAAACAAAGGGGTTGATACTAGGATATACAAATACATTTGCATATAATGCAGGAGGTACAACTATCCATTCTACACTGCTAATTCATTTTAACAAGTCTGCACCTACAAGACTTATCAATGAAACATTAGATGCACTTGGAAAACTTTACCAAGAATTGAGACTAGTCATTTATGCAGTTCCCTGCTATGAAGACATGTATTGTGTTAGATAATGAATGATTGAGAAACATTAAACATGTTGAGCCAAAATGCTTTGGAAAATTTGACATCATATTTTGCGGTTATCTCTATCAAGCACAACATATACAATAGTCCTTGATATTTGAGCCAATTATCCTTAACAAACAACCGATTCCATAATACTTTTGGAAAGAAAATGTAAAATGCTATGAATTGCATACTACAATGCGCCAAAAGGACGAAAAATTCATCTCAATATTGAATAGAATGCAAACAGACACTCATTAGAGGAAATTTTATCCTAAAATTGTCCATGAAAGTTTCACATAATTTCCATCTCTTAATATGTAAACCAATAAAAATCCTTTAAATTTAAAAAGAGGTACATGTAAATATTTTGTAGGAAAAGAAGAAAAACTACTTTTTTTAATTGTATTTTTGGGTTATCTCCTTATAGGTTTACTCAAATTTCAATGTTATACATTCATTGGATGCAAAATTACATTTTTCATCCAACGAGTACACAACATGCATACTTTTCAGAATACCCACATTAATACACTACAGGGAAAAGACCCTCTAACAGATGTTCTTGAGTAAACCCTTATAAAAATAGCCCAGATATTTTTTTGTAGTGGAGTTCACTAGAGGAGGTTGGCAGGTGGAGGTTTTTGCAGTTGTTTTTTTACCGTGTGTTTCTAATCATAAAAGGCACCGATGCATTTTATGAAAAGCGCACCGGTGGATACTATCAATTGGCACACCAAGACCTCATGCTCTCCCTACAAACTAACCCGATGCATCTAAGCACTCCAACGCACTGATGATCTATGTACAAACCGGCTCAGTGTGTCTCCATAATACCGCACACCATAACAATGTGTGGTGCGCCATTGATAAAACTGCCCCATGCATTTCAAATTTGGGAGCACCGAAAAAAGGGTTAATTTAAAAAAAAATTATCGGTCATAAGAACTTCCTTTTTACTTTTTCAATTCTCTAGACCTCTCATGTGCCAATGTGATTTTGTCTTCTCTAAGGCACCCTGCCTTCGGTGCTCCCATTGCTTGCATTGTTGTCATGCATTTTTCATTATGTGGAGTTTGAATTTTCAAAAACAATGGGAATTTTTTTTTTTTGAATTCCTTAGCAAAGATGCATCCTTGACACACAAATGAATAGGTAATATACTTGTGTCTCTTAATAAATGAACCTTTTAGAAAATTAAATTTCAAATTAACTTAAAATTTACCATTTAAAAAATTAAAATTATTCCTGCGTGGTGCATTCGAGCCGTTCTACTCACACTGTTCGCGATGTTGCCAGTAAATTTATAGGTTGTACCATGAACGATGTTAATGGAAACCACACCGGGTTCCGGCATGGTATTGAGAAAATTCGCACTGATAAAATTTTTAAAAATAACACAGCGGTGCAGTCGTTTAGAGGACCGTACCATTGACTATTTACTTATGTCAAGTGGGGTGGTACATTGACCAAACTAATCGCCCCAGGGTGGATAGTTTGGTCAACATGCTGCCCGATATTTGTACATAATTAATAGTGCGGTCATTTACAAGACCACACCATTGACTATGTACTAATGTTGGGCGGTGCGTTGACCAAACTATCTGCCCCATGGTGGTTAGTTTGGTCAAGGCACTGCACAAAAATTTTTCCTATTTGGATGGTGCACGAAAATTTTTCATGTGCACTAGGCATGGTGCGTGATAAAGAAGTATGTACCAATAACGATGCGTTACTTTTTTTTTTGGGTGCACCGAGGGTTTTTTTTTCAATAAAACTTATATATATATATATAGATACATTGCTCATTTAATAAAAAAATATATTTTTAATATGTTAATCATTCAACAATGTCAACAGAGAAAGTAAAGGGAACAACAAGAGATTAAAGAAAACTGTTATAACATGATTTAGCTGTGGGAACCACGAGAGATTAAAGAAAACTGTTATAACATGATTTAGCTGTGGGAACCACTGAAAGTCTTTCCAGGTTGGTCCTCACCACTTGTACGAGCCAATTGAGGATGACATATATTTTATTACTATCCTATCTAGGAGAGGGTAGGATTTTCCCCAATTCCAAGATGTCCTTATCGGTTATGCATCAAGGAGTCAGTTGGCGTACTCCCATAGATACATTAGGGATGATATACTTTCTCCTACAGATTTTCAGGTGTCTGGTGGTCAGTTATGCATTGCTTCATTTGGTCCAAAGGAGGTGAGGTGCCTCTCACTACTAATGATGACCATTGCAGACTATACTAGTCATAGGCAACGCATTAGTTACCAGCTTCTATTTTATTTTTATTCTTTAATCTAGACACTATGACTTGTGAGATGGTTTATGATTGTTTTGTGGCAGTTTTGTATAGCATTAGATAGATGTCGTTCTTAGGCACGTGGTAGGTTTACCTTCCCTTTTGCTTCAAAGTTATTTTGTTTACTTTTTGAGAGGTTTCCAGTGATGAGGCCTAATTTTGTTCGGAAGCCTCCTAGGCCAATGTTGCATGTACGGATGCAAATGTGGGGCCAGATGACACCCAAGAGGGGTCTGCCTAACAATGCAGCCAGAATATCTACTGATGCACTAGAGTTCTAGCCAATTCTGGTAATCACTGATTCGCGATTGTGCCTTTTCTGTATGTCGGTTTCGATTGGCGAGGGTGTACCAACATCCTCTTTACACAGGATGAGCCACCTGATGTGAGAGGTAATATTAACGTTTTATTTAAATCAATATAGTTTCATTTTATTGTCCTAATTAATTAATTAGAATAAAATTTATTCTAACACGTTCTTTAACTTGTTTTATAAATTTGTTTAATGAAATTTTCTAATTATTGTTGTGTACTATATATTTTCTATATATTGGCACATTCGTTAGAGACATTATTGCACTACCACTGGATGATCTGGGTCTAGATCGTGACGAGGAGATGGAGGAGACAGTGCATCAGAGTGACATACTTGATCCTTGGGTACAGATACCCACGGGGGTGCGACTTATGGTTGACACTCGATTCATGATGGATTTGGGCGATCGACTGTGTCAGCTCCTGGTTGATGAGGGAGTCTGCTCTACTACGATGAAAGAGACCCAAGATGATCATAGGCTCACAAAGCTCTAGAGAGACATGCCCTGTGATATGATGTCCCTTATGTGTCATATCATTAGAGCTTCCTGAGTACTGGCGGCTAGGTGGGATAAGCGTCGTGGAGATGCACGACAGAGAAACTCATATGATGATCATGATCCCGAGGGGAATGATCATCATTCTAGTACTCCACCTCCTCCTGCTTCACCTCACGTCGGAGATGAGAAGCCAACATCGAGTCCCCATCAACAGACATATTTTGAGTAGTCTACACCATCTCAACATGCACCTAGTCATGAGAAGACACAACCATCAACTGAGCAAGCACTTGATCCTAAGCAAGCAAGTCCATCTGATCAGGATAAACCATCCACTAAGGAGGTTGTACCATCGACGACTCATTAGTAGGCAGTTCCTTCGCGGACTACACCATCTTATCAACAAGCATCTTGTGAGAAGACTGCATCATCTGTTCAGCAGGTACCTCCAGAGCACGTACGTCATCCATCTGAGCATGAGGCTGCAACATCAACTAAGAAGACCTTGACTATTAATAGTATTGACGTAGTACCACTAGATATTTCACATTTATATGTAGTTTTATTACAGTTTTATATATACATACATACATACATACATATATATATATATATGGTGCATGTATTTTATGGTCATGTTGATGTATTTAATTTACATGTTGGTTTTCATCATGATGTGTATATTGTTAGTTCATGTTAGATATGTTCATTTAATGTGCTTTCAGATAGATGTGTATGTGGCAGTATTTATTTGACATGAGATGTATATTTTATGTTTGTGTTGCGATGATGTCATACAATGCTTGTGTTTTGTTAGGTTATCATGTTCACGATGATTAGATGATGTTAGCGAATTTGAATGTGTATTTTATAAAATGATGTTTGTACGATGGTTATTGTTGGGCCTCGAATATGCCCATTTTTCCATCATACAAAACCATTATTCATAACATAAATTTTGATACTTTTACACTCATTTCAGGCCATAATTCCATCACTTGTCTCCAATTCATGACTTACACCTCCTCGTGGTTGATTATAATTATTTTTCTTAGATTTTCTATGATCATATATGACTTAGTCATAATTTTCTAATGACAGGTTTTCCAGGTTAATTTTTCACAGGGTTCCATTGTTGAACTTCTTCACCAACCAGTTAAACTAGTTACTTCAAGTAGAGTACATAAATATCCAATTTGGAATTTTGACATCCCGATACGCTTCTAAGGAAAACCGAGGGAGGTTTTTGAAAGAAAAAAAAATTGATACCTTCCTATGCATTAGATTGCATACAAGTCGCACATGTGGGTCCCTAGGAGCTGATTAACAAATCTGCTCAAAATGTGCATAGTTTCCAAACTGCCAAGATTGACCTCGATATGTGTGCAACTGAGGTGAATATCCAATTATTGTTTCTCCATATTCAAATTATTCTCAAATTTATACGCGGGTCTTGGAGGCAGTTTGGTAAAACATTACTATGTATCCAGAGTTCTAGAACCTTGCAAAAAGAGCTAGACAACAAACTTTGGGTAAGATTTCGTAGGATCTCGATTTGAATGAGACATATCGAAGAGAGGTGATTGTTGAAAATATATCCAATTAGTCTCCCTCCTAACCATTTTCCAAAATTCTCCATGGGTAGCAACATATGCCAATATCTCTGAGGTCAGTTTACTAAAATTGTTCAATTTTCCATAATTGAGGAAAATGAATAATTCGCTTTGCAAATATTATAAATGGATCAGCCATGGTTTGTATGGAAACATTTTTAATTTATTGAAAGAAATATAAGCGTATAAGGAATAATGGATGGATTGAAGATTTGTTGTAATCATACTTGCATCTTAACTGACTTTTGCTCCATCTCTAAATTCTTTGCAAGTATTATGTTCGTATTTTTAATTACATCTTACTGAGATAATTTTTCCTGCTCTAGGCGTGGCAAGGATCCACCACCACCTAGAATAATATTTTATATTTCATTTTTAATCATAGCAATTATGCTTGTAGAGTAAACCTTGTTTAAATTATTGTTTAGATCTTTCATGATCTCATATTATGCACTTAAAATTCTTGCTCTGTTTTGTATTCGAATGTTGTAGATATGGTTTCTTAGTTATCAAATAATGAAAAATAATTATGTTGAGCAATGACCTGTGATCTGAATAATACTCTTGGTATAATTTCATGGCATGAAACAAGTAACAAACCAATGTTAATCACCATGTCACAAGAATAGGAACAAATTGATTATATTGTGCTTATTTTCTATTCGAAATCCATGATGGCTATGGGAAATGTTCTAAAAAATGAATGTGCCCAAATATAATCTATGGTTATGGAGTAATTTATTTAGGAACATGATTTAGTTATGAACTATTATAAGGTTTGATTGTTACCATTTAAATTGAGAACAAAGTTTATATTTTTTATTACTTATTCAATACTTTCAGTGTGTGAATTTGGTGTGAATGGTGTAAATTATTTGGAGTTGATTGAAACATTTCTCACTTGGGATTTAGCTTAACATTTATATCTCTTTTCAATTAGAATAACTGATTTTTATAGCATAAACATTTATTTGTAAGAAAAATTCTAAGTGTTAATTCAATTGCAAAAGTAGAGATATCATTTTAATGTATATTGATTTAGATTTCATTTACTTTTCACTTTTGATTATGATTTTCTGGACAATGAAGAGTGAGCTTGATTTGAATGATTTATTTCATCTATATTATGAGTCTTAAATTGAATGGTTTTCGTAGATTAAGTTGCAATAAGTTTCTTTTAATAGGATATTTCATGTTAGAATTTCTATCATAGGTATTCTTTTCCAGCAAATGAATGGTGTGTTCTTTGAATGATTTTGTACTAGAAAAAATGATTTTGTACTTAGACAGTAATTTGATTTCATAACCTAGTTTAGGTTAGATTCTTTGGTATTTTTTTACCTGCGCTTTCCCATCGAATTTTACCAGCCTGGATTGATAATTTAATGTTCGAAACTATAGCAATATATTTCCCCAACATTTTTGGTGTCATTGCCGCGGGGTTTCTAAAGGGATTAGAGTGTAGCTTCTTTCACCAGCTTCTTGTGATATTTGTTGCACGACAATCAAAGGGTGGAGAGTGTATGGTAAGGCGTGAGTGAAGGGCCACACATCCAATATGGTGGGGTTGCTCCAATGTTTGGTCGTCCAACTAAGCATGTTTCCTGAGTTTTACTGTAATTAGTTTTAATTCATTTAGATTAAAATTTCAATCCCTTTAAAAAATATTTTTTGGGATGCTATAAGAACCCTTTTTACTAATCCATGTTGCAAGACAGGTATCATCAACCGGTAGGAGAAATTTAAGAATTATTGAGATCTTGAAGAATGTCCCTCGAAGCACTTTCTCCAATCCTAGTAGTATCTGGGGTGTCTTCTTCATTGGAAGAGTTCATCCTAGCTGCATTTAGGAAATTATATATCTCTCCACAACCAGAAAAAAAATTTCGAGGTCTCCATAGATTCCGCTTGCCCATCTAACAAGGATCGATGAATCATGTACCAAATTTGATAGGGAGCATCTAGTTGAACATGAGATTGAATAAATTTCACCATGTCCATTAGCAAGCAATTATCTAAGTTTGCATGGCATGATCTAGGAGGACTTTCAGCGTAGTCCGAATGAATAAATATCCAATACCACCAGGATTACATCAAACATTGGTTCCATATCACAATCCAGTCAAAGTACCACTCTCCTCTTCAAATACTATTTGTATCACATATTTCAACGTTGTTAATTATTCATGCTCATATACCTTCTAAAGTTTATATGTTAAATCTCGACATGATTACATATTTGTACCTGATATTCACATGGCTTCATTAGAAGTTCTCTTTCACTTGAAGAAGGACATATTTTCTCCAGTATAGTAGGAAATTTAGTATTGTAATAAATAAATTTAAATAGTAAAGAGAAATAAATCTTTTTGTGACTTTTCTTCAAAATCAGGTAACTGGAGGGAAAGGTTCCCAATAAAGTTTATAAATTTGTATGAGTTCTTCAAATCATGTATTTATGTTTGTAATAAATTTGGTTGATGTGGGATTCCTTAAGGCCCACCTACCAACTAGCCTCACCCCATCGACATAAGCACATTATCTAGGACCAAGGTTACAGTTATATAAGGTACTTGGGAGCCTGCATTCCTTAATGGCAACATTCCTTGTCATCTACTAAGGAAATACATCAATGTTTCTTGGTGGATGAATTCTGCAGTCTATTCCAATTCGAAAAATCCGTTCAGGGCTAGTATAATGTACCTATTTCTTTGATTCCCATTGACATCAAAGGTGGGATATATCGTATTGGTTAACGATCTCCTCAATGGTCGGTAATCCAATAATTATTTCTTCTGTTCGACATCGACACCATTTTTTCCCATATGCAAGATTGAACATGGGTGTGTAGCGGTTAAAGACTATATGGTTTTGAGATCTTAACACAGATTGTAGCACTTTGTATCTTTGTATCATTAGTTCCATTTTTTATTTGTAGCAGTTTATTTGTTTCAAGAAAGTTTGCCCTATCACAACATGTTCAGTCATGTCTCCAAGTTCCATAGGTATGTGCAACTCCCTAGGCATGGGGGACATGAGGACCTTCATCATATTTTTCAGCCTTCAGTTCATCCTTTAGCTATTCAACTTCCTTCAACAGATCCAGATAAACACCCATTTCATCTCTAGTGCTTCCTCTTAGGTCCATATCAGTACACATAAACTCCAATGCATCCTCCACTTCATCTTGCAACACTGGGAACATTAGCGACAAAGGTAAAAATTGAGGTAAATTTGGCTTATGATTCTTTAATTCATTAGAAGGTTAAAGAATCTTAATTATTCACCACTTCTCATTCCACACATTTCATCTTTCATATACCATTATCCTTCTATTTTCTTCCATTCATTATGCATATAATCTGATTACAAGACCTTTTTAAAAGTAAATGCCTTATGGTGAATTAATAAAAGTAGTATCTATGGTGTCTTCTCCTTCATGATAACAAGCATTAGGATGAAGTGATTACTGCCATGAAATGATAAACGAAACCTCCTATAGACATTGGTATTATGAAGACAGAGTATGAAATAACCCATTCACCATCTCCATCACCACTTCTTTTCATCTGTGATCTCTCCCTCATCCATCTCTTTCTTGTCCTCAATTTGTATTGCTCTGAAATAATTATGAAGAGTGTTTCACCACAAGAACCAACACCTGACGGTATTCAAGTAGTGCTACTCTACAAGAACTAGCACCTTCAAATATCCAAGCAATGTTATCCCACAAGAACCAATATCTACAAAATAATGTTAACAATCCATGAATGAGAAAGATATTTGTTTTCATGAGGAAATGCAAACCCTTTGGCATGGGGGGATTTTGGGCCTCAAATATGCCCATTTTTCCATCATACAAAACTATTATTCATAACATAAATTCTGATACTTTACACTTATTTCATGCCATAATTCCATGACTTGTCGCCAATTCATTACTTACGCCTCCTCGTTGTTGATTATAATTATTTTTCTTAGCTCTTCTATGATTAGATATGATTTATTCAAAATTTTATAATGAAGGATTTTGTAAGTTCATTTATCGAAGGGCTCTGTTGTCGAAATTCTTCACGAGCTAGTTAAACTAGTTACCATAAGTAGAGTACGGAACTATCCAATTTGGATTTCGACATCCCAACACGGTTCTGGGGAAAATCGAGGGATTTAATTGACCAAAATAATGTTTTAATACCTTCCTATGCGTTGGATTGCATCCATCTCGCACATGAGGGTCCCTAGGAGATTATTAAAAAATCTGCTCAAAATGTGCACAATTTACAACTTCCAAGTTTGACCTCGATCTGTGTGCAGCTCGAGGTGAATATGCAAAATAAAAGAAAATTTGTTTGTTAAAAATATAACCATTTATTTATATCCAAAAGGGTTTCTCCAGATTCAATTATTCTAAAATTTATACGCGGGTCTTGGAGGAAGTTTGGTAAAAATTTATTGTGTTTCCAGGGTTGTAGAACCTTGCAAAAAGAGCCTGACAACCAGATTTTGGCACGATTTCCTAGGATCTGGATTTGAATGAGACAAATCCAAGACATTTTTTTTATCACAAATATAACCAATTAGGTCCTCTCCGAACCGTTTTCCAAAATTCTCCTTGGTTAACAGGATATGTCAATATCTCTCAGGTCAGTTTTTTGAAATTGTTCATTTTTCTAGAATTGAGGAAAATGAATAATTCGATTTGTAAATATTATAAATGTCTCACCCATGGTTTCTATGGAAATATTTTTAATTTATTGAAAGGGATAGAAGCACAAAAGGAATAAAGGATGGATTGATTCTTTGTTGTAATCATAATTGTATCTTAATTGTATTTTGCTCCATCTCTAATTTCTTTGTAAGTATTATGTTTGTATTTTAATTACAGATTACTGAGTTAATTTTGGTTTCTCCAGGCATGGAAAGGATCCACCACCACCTAGAAGCAAGTTTTGTAACTCATTTTACTCATAGGAACTGTGCTTGTAGAGTAAACCTTGTTTAAACGATTGTTTGATATTTCATGATTTCATATTCCGCACTTAAAATTATTGCTCTATTTTTTATTCGAATGTTGTATATATGGTTTCTTAGTTATTAAATGAATAAAGAGAATGATGTTGAGCAATGAACTATGATATAAATAATACTCTCGGTATAATTGCATGGCATGAAACATGTAACGAATCAACGTTAATCACTATGTCACAATAATGAGAACAAATTATTTATACTATGTTTATTTTCCATTCGAAATCCATGATCGCTAAGGGAAATGTTCTAAGAAATTAATGTCCTCAAATATAATATATGGTTCTAGAGTAATTTTTTTTGGAAAAAGATTTAGTTAAGAACTCTTTGAAGGTTTAATTGTTATCATTTAAATTAATAACATAGCTTAGATTTTTTATTACTTATTCAATACTTTCAGTGTGTGAATTTGGTGTGAATGGTGTAAATTATTTTGAGTTGATTGAAACATTTCTCATTCGATATTTAGCTTAGCAGTTAGATCTCTTTTTAATTAGAATCTTTCTTGATTTTCATAGAATAATAATTTTTTTGTAAGAAAACTTCTGAGTGTGAATTTGATTGCACAAGTAGAGATATTATTTTAATGCAGATTGATTTGGATTTCATTTACTTCTGAGTTTTGATTATGATTTTCCAGATAATGAATAGTGGGCTTGATTTCGAATGATTTATTTCATCTAGATTAGAAGTCTCGAATTGAATTTTTTTCATAGATTAAGTTGCAATAAGTTTCTTTTAATAGGATATTTCATATTAGAATTTCTATCATAGGTCCCCTTTTCCAACAACTGAATGGTGTGTTCTTTGAATGATTATGTACTAGAAACAATGATTTTGTACTTAGACAGTAATTTGATTTCATACCCTAGTTGAGGTTAGATGCTTTGGTCCTACGTTATTTTTTTTTGTGCCTCGAATATTATGAGCCCCAAATTGATAATTTTGATGTTTGAATTATAGCAATATATTTCCCCAACAGTAATCATGATTGTGATGTTTATTTTTAATATTAAATCATAGTATTTATTAAATATTGTGTATTGGTAATTGTAAAATTGTGTAATTGTAATTGTAATTGTATGTATCGTGACTGTAATTGTAATTGTAATTCAAATTGAAATTTTAGTTGTAATTGTATGTAAAGTTGTAAAATGTAATTGTAATTTTAATTGTGATTTTAATTGTAATTGTATGTAAAATTTTAGAATTGTAATTGTAATTGTATGTAAAACTATAATTGTTATTGTAATTCTAATTCTAATTGTAATAGTAACTGTTATTGTGTTGTGAAATGATTGTAATTGTAATTTTAGGTGTAATTGTATGTAAAATTGCAAAATTGTAATTGTAATTGTATGTATTGTCATGATTCAATTTTATTAAAGTTGTAAAATTTATAAAATTGTAAATTTGTAAAATTGTAAATTAATTGTTAATTTTGAACCATAACTACCGTAAGTCAAATGTATACCGTACATATTGTTAAATTACCATTATTGCAAAATTGTAAATTTGTAAATTTGTAAAATTGTATGAATATAAACAACTGTAAAATCATAAATCTAGAATAATATCAGTTTTTGTAACCTAATAAAGTTTAGAAAATAATGCAAATAAAATCATATTTAGAATTATCATTATTTTATTATGATCTTACATACCAAAAACAACAATATACATTAATACATTTTTTTTTTTTTAATTTTGAAGATATCATTCACACTCATTTAAAGCAATCAAGTAGTTGTATTATTTTAGGAGTTGGCATAAAAAAAAGAACTTGATACAGTGCATTATTTTCGAGATCAACGTAATTGCAAATTATCAAGTGAAATGATTTTAACATTAACACAATGCAAACCAATTAATTAAAAATACATATTATAATGTTTTGAAAAACCGAGCCCTAGTTATAAGGTTAAGTCCTCTTCTTTACAAAAATCCATCTTAAATAGTATAAATGATGAAATAACAGATGTGCCATATCACTCTCTATTCTCATGATCACCCTCATTATCTTCCAGCTCACTTGGCATGATAACACTATTGTTCTCAAAATATGTTATGATCCAGGGTCATCTTTCAATACGAACCACCAATCGCTATCCAGCACATCTAGGTAGAAAAAACACCTGGTTGTAGTGCTTGGGGAAAACATAAGGCTCCTTAACTTCATCCCACATCTTTCTAGAGTTGATAGATATCATCCTACTGTCGCGATATTCCTTCACATTATTCCTATCAATGGTGTCCCACCACTTTCACCTAAAAATAACACATTGGAAAGAAGAGAAAACAACTTCAATGATCTCTTGTATCTTTCCAACATAACCTAACGTCCTTCGTACGGGGTTTTGATCATGGTGGCTAGCTGAAATAGATTGCTCGAACTCGACTTCCACTCCACAATATTGTGTCATGTGTCCATCATCAACATTTTCTATGATAAAATGCCATCCATATGCTCACATAGATGAGAAAAAATGCACCTATAAAAAGGTTAAAAATCATAGTGCCATGTATCTTGTAATAACCCAACTGTTAAAATATGAAATATAGATCTTACATTTCAAAGGGGAATTATTAAATTTAAAATGTACATAGATATATTATTACTGAGTTTCTGCACCCAATCCCTACGTTTAGCGCATCCTCTTCAGCACATGGGTAAAAATCGGTTGCACCGTATTTCTCTTTGAGTTGGTTAGCAACCCAACTGTTGGGGCATATAATTGGCATATTTTCTTCTAAATGATCAAGATAAGGCACAATTCTACCATTCAACCGTCTGAATTTTTTCCTGTCACTATCCCATTTCATCCTCTTTTGTTCGTACAATGTGACCCACGGTTGTGTCATTTCGGAATTGTAAACAATGAATTTATTGATTGCTTCAATTTTTGCATTCGATGATGAAATAAAACCAACATTTAGTACATATGAAATAAAAATATAAATTATATTGAAGTTCAATGTGAATATTTAGTTTCTGTAAATTTGGAAATTATAAGTCGCTTACTCTTTATCAAGCCCTTTTTTTCATTCGTTGTTAGAATCTCCATTTCTCTTTTGTCTTCATCCCTTTCATCGTCCCAAATCACCGCACCTGGTATATTTTCGGCCTGCTCGATGTACTCACTGGCATAATAGAAATACTCATATGATATGTACCCCTCTACCATAGACCCCTTAGGTTTTGCCCTTTGTCAAACAAAACCTTACAATTTCTTCATGTACCTTTATAAGAATAACATCCAGCGACAAGAAACCACCCCAAGTAATTTAACCTCATGAACGAGGTGGATTAGAACATGAACCTGCAAGTCCATGAAACTCATCGGCAGTTCCTTCTCAAACATACAAACAATCTCAACTATCTCTTGATGCCACCGTGGAATTCTAGCCACATGCATCTCCTTTGACATGATCCAATGTAAAAATGCAGATAATTTAGATATGGCATGTCTCGGACCTTGGGGTAAGTCACTTTTCACACACCTACACATGAAAAAAGGATAATGACACTGCAAAGTTATAAACACATGCAATAATATACAAAATTAGTTAATTTTTATGATCCTTGTATGGGATAAAGATTTATTAATATAAAAAATAATAAAATGATGCTTCTGACATTATACATACTGTAGATAAATGTATTTCAGATTAATCACATCATTATGATTAGGTCAAATGTCTTAGGTAGGATTATGCGTACTCTTAGAAGATTCAAATGGTCATGCGATTTCAACCCAGAAAAATGGTCTTCCAGAGTGAAGCAACTTCGTAGTAAAGACCCATATGAATATGACACACTCACACCTACTATAACTTCCTTTTCCAAATAAATATCATATTTTTTTAAATCCATGGGACATCACCTTGTTTCAAATACAAATTAGATGGACCACCTACCTCTGATCCTGTAATTTCTAATCGTCTTGGCCAATGTTTCATTTAAGTTTTTGAGGTAATAAGATATTTACTAACAACCAATGTTTCACTTCGTTTATATGATATGTGCCTCCATAAATAATATGAAACATTTTTAAGTATATGCATGGGATCTAATAAGTGGGTAATTTTAAGATGCTCCAAATATGGGAGGTTATAAAAGATAGATTTCCTTTTCATCCCAATGGGAAATTTGTCAACATAGGTGTCGAAGAATTCTGGATCATTAAACATACGCTCCCCATTTGAATTTAGCATCTCTATGAACTCCTTCTCCTTCTCTCTCTCATATTCTCTAAGCCATTCAGCTAGTGTCGTTGTTGTAGGCCTTTGGGTTCTCTCTCATTTACCATTGAAAGTGGATGTTTATATTATTTAAGGGTGTTATTCTAGGAGGAATACCCTCGAGTAGTCATACACTCGCTTTCGCAAGTTATTGGACAATCTAGATTTCAAAGAATGTCCACAACATTTACATCCATAATACCCTTTTGTTACAAGACCTGCAAAATTATTGTATACAATATGCATGGCATGTTAAATAAAATCATGAATATCAGAAAAATGAGAACGAATTAAATAATTAATATGACAAAGAATATTATTACATATATAAACAAATAAATAAACATGTAATTTACCAGAGCAAAGTTTTAAGCCTGGATAATCATGTGTTGTGTAAGAACATATGCTATACAACATAAAAATCCTCTATGCTGTGATGGGTTTTGATACATCTTATACATTTATCCCATCCCATAATTCCTTCAATTCATATACCCGTGGTTGTAAGCAAGCATCCATACTCTTCACTTGTCTTATACCAGGGACTATGAGATCCAACATAAGATGTTCATTCTTCAGAGACAAACATGGGGGGGAATTGCTATTGATCACTAGTACAAGACAAACATAATAGTTGGTGTTCTGGAGGGAATATGGGTTGACGCCATGCATGGCTATGCTAAGTCATAGAATTCGTACTTAATCCTTGAATTTTTTGGGCCATGTATCCTCTATATGCTTCATGGCTATTGAATCTATTGGGATTCACATAACTCCCAAGTCACTTCTATGTGAGGCATGCCATACCTACAACATATCTAATTCTTTGCAACAAAAGAGATTTTGAATCCTTGGGATTATAGGCATGTGCCTCAATATCCTAAAATGAGGATCACATAATTTACGCTTCTTTTTCAATTTATCATACCTGTCATGCCCACATTTTGGACATATATCTTTGTCTCTGTATTCTCCTCTATGTAGAATACAATCATTTGTACATGCGCGATATGATATGTACTCAACACCCAACATTTTCAACAATTTATTTGCCTCTTTGCAGCTACCGGACAAGACATTATCACATGGAAAAACATTATCTTTGAATAACCTGTAGTTGGGCATGGATAATATTAAATGTACATTAATGACAATAATTATTAACGTCCAGAAAATTTAACATTTTTAATGTTGATTGTGTGATTATATTTCTCAAAATATAATAGACTGGATGGTCAGTTACCTCAAAATTTCCGAGAAACATGTGTTCAACAAGCCAAACTTTTCTTTCGACTTGTACAGTAACATTGATGTCCCCAACTCGGTAGACTTTGACTAGCCACCAGATCCAAAGAGAGGGATGGTGGAAGAAAATTCAAGGCTTTCGAAAAAGGTATCAATGATATGAGTATCATCCCTTAACTGATCATCGTTATGGAATGCATCTAACAAAATTATCTCCATGTCAGTCATATTCCTTAAGTAATCATCCATACCAACCTCTATTTGATTACCTCCATTGCGAACTTTTGAAGAACTACTATTGTTGTAGTAATTCCTAATTAGTGAATCTCGACGTAGTAGGAATTGAATAGGTGGTTGATTCAACCATTCTTGGTATCGTTCCTCTCTGATTTTTTCTCTTAATTCAACCTTTGGGGTGCAACAAAAGATGGTAGGTAGGTCGATCATCATAACTAGAACCCTAATAATTTCAAAAAATCTATTTCAACATGCTTAGTACAAAATTTATGATATGAATTAGTAAGCACATCAATGTTTGATTAATTGGTTTGACATTGAAATAACTAAATTATACCAAAAAAATATTATTACCATCACTGTCCCATGATTATCGCTAGAAGATGGCATGTTACAATTTGCAGGGTGAAGCGAATGTCCATTTTCATCTACAACTACGCCTTCCGGTATGCTACTCCTGATAAAAGCTTCCGATGTTTTGGAACTGTTCGAATATTTTATGCATATGAAGTCGATTCTGAATTTGCATGAAACTACAAATTTGTATACATTATTTTATTAAGGTAATTGACATGGATAAAAAAAAATCAGTTAGATAATGAAAATATAAATAAAATATGACGTAATTATGTCTGAAGATGGATAGGGAGAACTCTGCGATGGAATTTGAGAAATATTATGGAATGAGATGGATTTTGAAGAAATTTCCATTTGATATAATTATGATATTTTCTCCCTTCATTTGAGAAAAATCAATAATAAATTTTTGTGTACATACCTAAAAGTAATTTAGGTGCATTAAAAATGGACTTATTGTTATCAATGCTCGTGTGTTGTTAACCACATACGTGTGGTTTTATTAACGAGTGCACAGGTGTTGTTAGTTAACAAATTCACCGAATATGGGGAAAAAGTGCAAATTTATTTTTTTGAAGTGAAAAAAAAGAGGTAAATTGAAAAATGGGTGGAAAATTATTTTCAGAAATCTAATTTCACAAAAAAGTTCTTTAGATAGTAAAGTGTGCATTAATTCATTATTTTTGCAAAATTTTTCATGGAGGGATTTGCATAAGAGACATACCTGGAGCAAGAGAGAAAAAGAGCATTGTGGAGTAGCAAAATACTTTCTAACATCAACACTATTCAAAGAATCAGAATTTGAAACATTTGGCGATTCACACAAAAACCTTGTAGTATATTAAAATTGTTAAATTTTATTGTAATAATTTTTTTTTACAATTTATGTTATATTCAATACATGCATAGTAAAAAATTTAAATTTTATAGTTAATTTTACTAATAAATTCATTTATAATCTCTATTCCTATATACATTTAATTAAAATTCAGATAAAAAAAAAAAAAAAAACTCCATTCATACGTTAAGCCCTTTCTTCTTCTTGTTTATATGAATTCACAATTAGAGATTTTCATTTTAGATTTAAAGGTTTTGTATTACTATATATATAGGAATATGACATCTAATGCATTAGACCAATTCCATAGTCGAATCCCAATCCACGTTGGCCCTTGCACGATTTAAAAAAGGAAAAAAATTAATCAGTGCACACTGTTTAAAATAGCACACTGGTGCAAGATCATACTATAGCACACCGGGCACATACTAAAAAAAAATTTTTTTTGATAGAAACATTTTTTATTAATTTTTTTTTATGTTAATCGGTGCACTGGTTTTAATACAACGCAACGGGTCTCCTTGTTGACAAAGAGAACCGTACGATGTTGAATTTTTTTTTTTTTTTACATGAAAAGCATGTGATTTATTTATAAAATATATTAATGAATGGTATAGGTTTCATATTTATAAATAAATGGTTAACAAGAGTTCAAATAAAAAAGATACTAATAGAACATCCAGAAAAGCAAGAAAGGCAAGTTTTCTGTAAATTCTTTACAAAAATTATTATTTTAGAACTATATGTAAGTTTAACTAATATTATTTGTTTAGTATGTATCATGCAGAGGCACAAAATGGCGAAGCTTGATAATATTATTTCTAATATAAGACCAGAAAAGCGTAAAAGTTTGATGGAAAAATTGCAGAAGGATGAATCAGGTGAATGAAAAAATACTATCAATCCAATATGCGTTTCTTTTTTTAATTTTAATTAATAATATACTTAAAAATATTAAATAACATGTTCCAAATAATCTATTAATTTAGATATGTTTAATGTTCTATAGTGACCAAAAACGAAGAAAAGGAATGGTGTTCTAAGAAAAGAAAAAAAATAGAACATGCAAATGAAAATGAATTTCTCCTTAGTTCATTAGGAGTGGTGCTAGAGGTTAAAGAAAGGGGGGAATATTTTAGAAAAATTTGAGGGATGTAGTGGAATGAATGTATAGAAATTCTTTCCACTTACAATAAAAAAAAAATCCAATGATTGGACAAGGACCAAATTTTATTTAAACTACAGGATGAGCTTCAGCATAATTAGTCAATGTGAAATGTTAGACTTTTAATAGCAAAAATGTTCAACAACAAAAAAGAAGGATTGAAAAAAAAATATTCCTTTAAATGTTTTTCTATAGTTATATGTATATATTACTACAAATAATCATTTATAAATATCACTTTTGTTATATTTACTTTCCATATATCAATATAAAAATTAAATAGTTTATTTTTTGGTTATATTTTCAGGAAGATTATGAAAATATCAAAGGATGAACAAGGTGATACTATAAATATGCCAGTAGGAATGTCCAAAAATGTGTACAAGGAGATGGTCAAAGAAATGGAGATAATTTCATCGCACGAGGAGTCATCTCAACAACAATGTGCTTCAAATGTAATATGTAATCATTGAATTTTTTCGATTAGGTGCAATAAATAAAGAATTTAGCATTAAATATTAATTTTCAGGTATTTTCTTGTAGAAAATAAAATAAAATGGAACCCATTCAACAAATAGAATGGGATGACATGGAAGAAAAGGGTTGATATCTACTTTTGTGAGTAATTGTTACTTACTTATAACAACTTAACTAGATTTCATTTTTTTTTTTTTTTTTAAGTTGTTTTAGAAAAATCATCATTGAATGTCTTCAAACAAGTGCTAACATACAAAGAAGAACCATCAAAAGAATTGATTGACATTGGGTTAAATATGGGTTGTTAGTATATGGTTGCATATCATAAAATAATTGTGGAATTTGTAAGCATATATCTTGTTTTTCTTAGCTCCATCTATAATTAATAGAACAAAAAAATATTTTATATTAAATCTATGATTTGTTATGGGGTATAAAACTTGCAGGAAAGAAAGTCTGGAACTGCGCTAACAAATGAATTATTGAGAGATTGCATGAAATTTGGTTTTCAAAGAATGTGTATAGTTCACGAGTCAGTTCTTGCAATCGTATATTTATTTTTTATTTACATTGATGTATATTAGTTAATCTTGCATTTTTCATTATTCTCGCCAACGTATATACAGTCATTGCACTTTATTTTTATGTTTGTAGATGGAACTTGAAGAAGAAGAAAACAATCAACACAATGAAAAAAACATTCCTCCAAATAGCCCAAGTCATGGAAATAGTTTGAGTAGTGACAGCAATTCCAATGAAGAATGATGATCAATATGTTTGGATATCAAAGCGAGGCATTGTATTTTTTTAAATATTTTTCTGTGAAATCAGACAATTTGTTTAATTTAATGACATAGTGTCCTAGTTGAAAGACAAAGGGATACCAGTAAATCTCACATTTTTTATGACAGAGTGTCTTATATATATATATATATATATATATATATATATATATATATATATATATATATATATATATATATATGATAAAATATGTTTTAATTTATTTTATTGCGTTCTCCATTGTCGTTGTAAAATGTTACACCAAAGAAGAAATATATGGATGATTAAATATTATAATGAAGAGATGTGAAATTTGATGATATCATATAAAAAATTAATCAAAACATCATATTGAAATGCACTAATAAAAAATTAATTGATATGAATATTGTTATAAGGTATGTGTCGACTTTTGATGAATAATGAATTTTAAAAAATCATAGTAATTGCACTTGCATAGGTCAATGTTTCTAAAAAATAAAAAATTAACATCGTTGCATGTTAGTCACTGTGCACCGGTTCATTTGTATGATACTATGCACCAATGCATTTCTACGACCACTGGAAACCACACAAATACCAGTACCAATTAGAATGCCCGGTGCGCTTTATCGATGACTACCACCCGGGCAGACGAATATAAAAAATTAATCCAAACATCACATTCAAATGCACTAATAAAAAATTAATTGATATGAATATTTTTATAAGATATGTGTCGAATTTTGATGAATAATGAATTTAGAAAAATCACATTAATTTCATTGGCATAGGTCAATGTTTCTAAAAAATAAAAAATGAACATTGTTGCATGTTAGTTACTGCACACCGGTGCATTTGTATGATACTGCACACCGATGCATTTCTACGACCACTGGAGACCAAACAAATACCAATGCCAATTATAATTCCAGGTGCGCTTTGTCGATGACTACCTCCCGGGTAGAAAGATAGGCATTGCATGCACCGGTATGGTTTGCCTTTAACACATCAGTGTGTTTTTATAACTTAACGACCTGGTGCGTTTTAACACCTAAATGGCCTAGTGCTTTTTTACACCTTAATGGAGACAATGCATGCACCTTCCATCAACCCAATGTGTCTTTATGGGTGACATGCAGCAGGACGTTGCTAAACGTTGTTGGGCTTCCGAAATGTGTTTTCCATCTCAGTGCTTGGTATATTTACATTATCAGTGCATAAAGGGTAAAATGCACTAGGCCGCTCAATTTTTTTAAGTTATGTTGAAGTTCTGTTAGAAGCTCCATCAAAACCTCCATTACAAAAAATGGATGTTGTAGAAAAATGTTTTTTTTGAAAATTTTGTCCAATGTTTTAACACTACAAACCTCCTTTCTAACCTACGCTAGAGGGTTTTTTCCTTGTAGTGATAAAAATTGAAGATACATTAAAAAAGTGTGTTGAACACAAATTTTTTATGTCTATTCAATTTTTATCAATGTGGGTATTCTCAAAAGTATGGATGATGGGTTCTCATTTGATGCAAAATTTAATTCCTCATCCAAAAAGTATCTAAATTTAAAATTTGAGTAAACCTGTAACGAGATGAACCGAAAATATAATTAAAAAAAGTAGTTTTCTTCTTTTCCCTCCAAAAATCATAACTCTTATTTTATTATTTTAGCTATTATTTTATTATTTTCCCTAGGATACCACTTTTAGGCTTAAATTTCCTCTAATGCAAACATAAGACAATCTATTATATTTGAAAAAAAATTGAGTTATGCCTGCACCTATTGACCCTGCTTTCCCTTAATTTTTTTTTTTAAATAGAGATGTTGCTATACACAATAATAAAATTTTGGCAATTGCTCCTTGTGACGAAACTTTTATCAATGCAATATCCAAGAAGAAGAAACCCATGGCAATGTCCCCTCTCATTTACATACAGCAACATTTCCTTCAGAAATAGTCGTGGAATTAAATATGTTAATTGAGATATATGTTGGAAATTAGAATTCAGAAGATGACCTTGTTAATGGAGCATATGTAATCATTAAATCATACAAAAAAACAAACGAAAATGATGTCATATGGATCAATTTCATTGATAAAAACATAGGACATCGCCAATTTAGAAAATTAGCTCAGTTATATAGCGAAGGCATTTTTGAAGATTGGATCCCCATATTGCCAATAGCAAAACTAGTAACACCATCAACAAAGATGTGCTAAATAAAAATATGAAAAGAAATCATGTTCAATTGGAATGTGCATGCACAATACATAGATCAGAAGTCCTGACACTAGACAATCTTACATTTAATCCTAGTAAAATACACACTCATGGACTAGTCTACACAACTTTGTCTCATGTTAAGAACATGCAATCCTTGTTCTTGTTAAAACCTCTACAGAAAAAATAATTTCAGAGTAAAAAAAAAAATAACAATCGAAATGGATCTTCTATGGAAAAGTGAAAAATAGGAACTATATTACATTTATCAATTTTTACACACCCATTCATGCACATCAGTTCTCTCTCTAAACACACACAACCTAGAAACCTATATGACCAATGTCCTCAATGACTATGATATGATGGATGTTGAAATTTTGTTTTTGCAAGAGACACATTTGGGAAAGATATTTTGGAACGAATGTTTGATACCATCAATTTAATGTCACACCATTGAAAATATGGATTTCTGACATGCTTCAAAGAAAACATAAGAATTGTCGAACATATGGAATTTCAAGAAGAGAATGTAGAACCATTAATGGAAAGTATCGTTCTACATGGAATGAAGATTATAATTGTTAGTGTCTATTCAAAACCCTATGCCACATTGCCCAATATGCTAAATATTATTGAAAAAACATTATGCAATGTATATATTGATAAAACAATAGTCATTTTAAGATGTTTAGATGTTAATATGCGCCAAAGTACCAATAGAACAAATATATTAACATACTATATGAATAGCTACAACTTCTATTTTATTCTCTATACAAATACCTATATGGCCACATCGCTCATTGATCATGTATGGTCTAATATAGCACACAACTACAAGATTTACAAGCTATATACATAATGGTAACATCGTGACAAAATTGTTCTCTTAATGAACCATATGTATCCAAATGAATCATAAAACATATTGAAATCTTTCAAAATTTGAAACTAAATCAATTTTTGCCTTTTTTCTGCCATTCAACCTTAACCATTTATTAATGTTCTTTTGAAACCATACATTGCATCCATGTGCAAAGAAACTTCTAATGCAATTTCCATTCTGCTATGGAAGAAAAATGGACCAAAGCTGCAACGACCCAAAACAGAATAGGAAAGTATTTACAAATACTATTTCTACTTCTCTTTCGTTCCTTATTTTCACATATAAAATGGTTTCCATGTATCCATTGTCACTAATTGCATTTTTCCAAATACCTTGCATCCTTGAGAAAAAAGACAATACAACATCATAACAAGAAAAACAAGTACAAAAATAAGTAGCAAGGAATGTAAATCTATGCCCATTGCTTATTTTTATTTGTCAAATCTGCAAATACATATCAACATTGGCTCCTTGTAATTGACTCTGGTATGCAGGATCGATACGCAACAAAACTGCATTTTCAGCCACTCCAATATCAATTGAAGAGCTATACAACCACAAATCATGAAAATTATTTCATGGTGATGTCATGGTTGTCTACAACACATTTTTGGACAAAGCAACAAAAATAGGTCTAATACTACATGTCAATTTCACTGATAAAAAATGATTGATGACAATCACAATGGTTGTTCTAAGTGATCTCATCTAAAAACACAATCAAAATATATTTCTAGGAAAATGAATTTCAATCACAAATTTCTAGATTATAATACAAACAAACTATGATTGTGGCAATTGTGACCGCGCTCTATTGTTAGATAGTACAAGCACTGTAGGAAACATTAACATATTTTGTATAGAGTACAATTTTTTTCCTAATGCAACCAAAAAACAGTTGGGAGAAAGCACAGAAACATTCCCAATTAGAACAGTTACAACACTTATAACAATAGTTCAAAAAGTTGGAATGCAATAGACACTAGAAATTAGAGACAGAAGCTCCAAAGATGATAAGGCATCTGTAATATACTCACTATCTCACCACTCAGCCATTAGTAAAACTTGTATTTTATCTTATTGTCTCTATGCAACATCAATATTTATATTTTTTTTTGGTACCTTATATCACAAATTCAACTACTTGAAAACTTTGCATTTATCTACACAAAAATGGAACAAGATCTACAAATTAGAGTTATGCCAATTATGCTATTAAAAAACATAACAAAAACAAAATATCTCAAGGGAAAAATATTTCATAAAACACAAGTGACGTTCATAACACATTTGAACATTGAGAAACAACAATGCCTCAATAATTTAATTGATATACACATCTAGATAACTACACACTCGACAATCTACTTATCTTTCATTCCAAAGTAACTTATTTTTCTTTATACATTTGTTCGCTAGTCTTATTTTCTAACATGTACAAGGAATAATTGTTGTTGAGAATGCATACTCTACACCATTTGAACATGTGTTTTGCACTTTGTAGTTCCCCAATGTCATCATCTGCAATGATAAAAGATACATCAATATTTTTCATTAAGTGCAAAAAACAAACACTTTTTCTTTTTATACATTTTACCAACTACAATATAAGAACTCCTCGTAACAACACTCTTTGTTGTTTCCTTACAAACATGCTGGTATTAAAGAAATTACTGCTTGAATTAGCTCAAAAATTTTACCAAAAATATTTGCAAAAAGAAATGGCAACAATTTATGTGTTGTGTAATTTACATATTCAAGGTATTTTCGTTCTCAATGGTGACAATGAGATCATAAATGTTGACAAGAACAAGAAGGAAAACTTAACGAGCCAAATGTTCTTATAGGAATTTTGTCTCATATCATCCTCATTCTTTCATGTTTAGTTTTTAGTCACATAACAAAAAGCTACAATTTTCAATCTATACAAGCATTAATAAGCACTTTGTATTATTTTTCCTAATGTAGATATAGCAAAATTCATAAACAATACTCCAAATAGTTATAAATCTCAAAATGAAAATGTTAACAGAAGAATGAACATCACTATTTTCATCCACAAAAGAATTGATGTTAAATAGAAGAATTCCCTTTTTTTCTCAATACTAATATTACCATAACAATATTTTTACTTTTTAAATTGCACAGATGTTTTGAAACATTGTCTGCAATATTCTTGTTACTATAATATGAATTTGAAGTATCTTTTCATATTCAATTTTCCCATTATTAAAAAAAATATTTTTAGTATTGATTTGTTTTACTTATTCCTTTTTATGCTTCAGATTTACCTTTTTTAAGTCACCTGAAAATTGATTGCTCTACTCATTCACAAAAATAGATTAAATAGATTGCATTCAATTATGTTTTGTCAAAGTATTATCATTTGTTAAATTATATTTCTTCCTTATCTGTACAACATATTACATTCCTAATTAAGTATAAATGTTATCTACTTTGGTTTCAAACAACTCCAATGCGGATATCTATCTCGCCAAAGCATTATAATTTTGTTATATTATGTTCTCGTTCAAACACTGGAAGTGCAAATTCCTAATTAAGTATAAATGTTATCTACTTTTGTTTCGAACAACTCCAATGCGGATATCTATGTCGCCAAAGCATTATAATTTGTTATATTATGTTCTCCAGTGGTTATATTATGTTCTCGTTCAAACACTGGAAGTGCAAATTTACGTTATGCTTTCTGAATTTAAAAAAAAAAAAAAAAAAAACTTGAATAGTTTAACATGCTTTGACATGTAGCATTGACGCAGAATTAAGTATTTTTTGACAAAGGAATTCAGATAACCCAAACTAGTTTATTTAAGCGTGGCAGCAAATGAGCAATTGACAAAAATTAATGTAGTATTTTTATTCAACCTCGCTACTTTAAGGGAATTGAAATTTTGACGCACAACCATCTAACTAAGATGTATAGATGTGGTATAGACGTACAAACTAAGTTGGAAATCCTATTTGTTGAAGTGATTGGAAGTTTACAAAATAAATGAAAATATGTCCAAGTGATATATCCACGAAATTGAGAGTCTTCATAATCTTAAGATGACGAAATTGAGATTCTGCATAATCTTATGATGAACTAAAGGATGTTTTTGTATTCTTTACTAAAATAAAGTGAAAATAAATAAGAATATTTAGGAAACTTATATTTAAAAAATAAAGGATCGTACCAAAAAAAGGATTTATATTTTAAAATTTTAAAATTTTATTTAGCCCAAGGACATCTTTTATTAGACCCCACTGAAACTAATCATAGGTCGCCAGCAGTCACAGTGAAAACTTGGTGAATGGGAAGAAGTCCAAACCCCTTCCTCGACCTACATAGTCAACACAGTCATTGTTTCGTGCATTGCAAGAGAAAGATCATTGCAACAAAAGCTCTCTCATTATGTATCAACTAAAGCCGTAAAATTCTGCCTTCCTGTCGCTGTCTTTGTAGATAATTTTCATCGTATAAACTTGTCTTTTTTATGCTTAAACATTACTCCAATGATGCTTTCTTCATTGATATCATATACCATTGATGTTTTGCGGTGCTGACGGAGAAATAATGTGGACAAAAAATTTAGCATATCAGGTACTACTCCTCGGAAAACCAGAGGTCATGAACAATCACCGCAAAAACACGGTGAACGTGAAGCAGTCCCAACCCCGTCCTTGACTTGTGAAGTTAACATAGTCAATGTTTCATGCATTGCAAAAGAAATATCTCGGCACCAAAGGCTCTGTCATTATGTATGAATGAATATTGATGCCGTTAAATTTTGGCTTCCTGTTGAACAAGGTTATAATACTCTTGCATATTGAACAAGGTTGTGATACCACTAGTTATGCACACTTTTAAACATGGTTTGTTAAACTGGAACTTTGAAGAACCATCTATTTTTCGAAGTGTAAATCTTGTTTCCTGTTAATAATACAATGGTGTTTTTGGTTGTTGTATCCTCTTAATTTAGAATGTTTCCTATACAAATTTTCTTATGAATTGCATAGTGCAACTGATACTTATATTTTTGGCATCCCAGACAATTATTTCTAAAACCCCTTCTAGTTCTAAGAATTTGTATCTCTTATTATAATAGTCATACGATGGAGTTATCTTAATTTTTCGACTTGTTATTATTATTGTTAATGCTAATAGTATTTAGTAGCTAAATTGTATTAAGATTTTATGCTTTGAGGAGTTCGAAAACAATCAAATTTGGTAAGCTTCTCTTTTGAATTCGGATTTAGTTAATAAAAAAACTTCGTTTTTTAATTTAGATTCAGTTAATCAATTCCAGTTTTTCTTAAATTTTGAATTCATATTTAGTTAATCCTTCAGATATGTCACTCACATGAGACTCTATTTTTTAGACACATAAGAATATCATGTTGTTAGTTACAAACACAGGTAGGGACTTTCTGCTTCCAATCTCTCCTTGTTGAAGGATAGGAAACATTTTACTCACACAAAGTTAAGCCTGAGCCTGAACAAAGTCTACTGCTCGCGAGAAGGCAACCTAAAAATGGCATAAGTAAATTTACTCATATAAATTTAAATCGCGTTAATATACTCCTATAAATGGCCTTAATGGAATGTGATACCAACATTAAAAAAAAAAAAAAAAATAGAGATTGTAAAACTAAATGGAAAACAAACAAGAAGAAATCATAGAAAATGGGACAACAGAGGAAATAGAAAACAAAGAGATAATACAACAAGAAATCATAGAAAAGGGGAGAACAAAGGAAATAGAAAACAAAGAGATAATCATCCAAATGCAAGAGCTAGAGCTATTAAAGCAAAAGAAATATTATGGAAGCAAAAATCAAATATTATGTTCTTTTATAAATCGATGATCCAACCCACGTAGAAAAATATAATTCTTAGTCTCAAATATATCAAGGATCAAAAGGTGGAGAGCCATGAAGAAATAGCTTAAGAACTCAAGCAATACTTTAAAGAACTCCTAATAGAACCAATTACAAATAGAAGTCAAGATATGATAAAAATAAAATATAATGTACCAATCATTATCAATTATTATTGAAGTACAAAATGGAATTCTTATAATAAAATTAATTGCTAATGAAATAGAATAAATATCGATGGAAATTCCCAAAAATAGTTCCATAAGCCATATGGATTCACAGTTGAATTCTTCCAAGAATGTTGTCAAATTTCTGGAAACTATGTATTGCAAATTGCCAAGGAAATCATCAACCTTGCTCACAGCTCTATATGCCACTTTCATAAGTATTATTTTGAAGAAATCAAAAGCAAAAACCCCACTCGACTTCAGATCCATCTCTCTATAATTTTATTTAGAAAACAATTTCAAAATAAGTAAAATTAAAGCCTCTTCTACCTCTATAATCTCTCAAGAGCAATCAATTTATGGAGAGGGATCATAGGTTCTTGATAGTATCACCATTTCCAATAAACACATCCACCCCTTTCTATTATTTTCTATATCCAGAGGCTTGATCATTAAATTGGACATGTTGAAAGCCTCTGACAGTTTATATTTCATATGTTGAAATCCTTTGGCGTAGTTCATGGTTGGATTTTCTGGGTTAAGTGCATGATGTTTAAATTTTTCTTCTCCATCCTAGTTAATGGATCTCCCTCCTCAACCTCTTTTACTTCATAGGCAATAGATAAGGCTATCCTTTATCTCCTTACATTTTCTTTTCGATGATAGAATATTTGGGGAGAAGATCTCTTTATTGAACATTCTCTCTAAAGATTCTCTTAATAGCCTTCCCAAAGAGCCCTCTCTTAATAGCCTACCCAAAGAGCCCTCAATTGTTGCTTCACTGATCAATTTTTATTCAAAAATAGTTTGCTAATGGTAGGATTTGCTTTGACGATGGGTCTTGATCGAGACCCAAAACGTAGATGCAAAAATGATTACTGTGGAAATTCTGAATTCCCCACCTCAAAACTCACACCAAATAAACCTTCAAACTATTATTAGTTTGCTAATGGTTGTTACAATCAAATAAGCTCAAACCTTCTAAACCATCCTCTCAGAAAATGTTGCTTCTTTGATATTTTAAATTAGTAATATCTCTTATAATAAGAATTTTGAAATGAAATGATAAATTAAATTAATGATTATAATAATTTTTTTGATATAAAATATTAATATAAGCAATAGTTAAATAATCTCTTAAATAATTTTGATTTATTCATATTTATATTGAACAACATTTATTAAAATCAAATAAAGAATTGAATCATAATAATTAATTTATGAATTTCTAAAATGACCCAGTTTGGAATACATTTCTTTAAGTTACTTCCCTTAACACAATTAGACAAACTTAGATTATATATATATATATAGTCTAAGTTTGTCCAATTGTGCTAAGGGAAGTAGATTAAATACATGTATCCCAAAATCTGGTCATTTTAGAAATTCATAAATTCAATGCACAAATCATAGTAGCATAATTCTTACTTATATTTTTTCATATAGAGTTGTAGTTGAAAGTTTGCATTCGATGCGTTTGACAAAAAATTTAAATAAAATATTAGGGGTCTAATTTATTTTTTTTGTTTTTTTAAAGAATTGCATCCCTTAGAGGTTTGGATGTGAATCAGCTCAACATCATGGGCATATGTATCTCATACCCATGGAATCCCCACTTTGATTTTTAAAAACTGGGTTTCAAACTTAAATATTAGGGAACTGTAAAACATAATGAATCAATCTCCAGGTAAATATATATTGTAAAAATGTAATGAGATATATAAGATTAAAAAAAATAAATAAGAACAAAAGCAAGAGGAAAAGGTTTGATGCATAATGATACATAGTTTTGAGAAACACTTGATATTAAAATGTGAAAAAACCAATATCATGGGCATTAATAATATATTACTCTACACATTAATACTTTAATATCACATTAAAAATACAATGATTTACACATTAAAACATTGATAACATATTAACTATACATTAATCGATATATTGGTATGTGTCAACTATGGTTGGCCATGATTAACATGGTTATTCTTAGTTAACATAGATTACATGGTGATCCATAGACACTATAAGCATCATGGTTTATCTACATTTAATATGACAATTAAATTCAACTATACTCAACCATGCTCAACCACAATCCACTTCATTGAGTGTTGTTGACTATGATTTATTGTGCTTGACATAAGGATTAAAGTATAATATTTAATAATAAGGTTATTAAAAATGCTTAATAGATTTTTTTTTAAGAAATATTTCATTGAATTACTTGGAATTTACATAAAGTACAGGAAAGGATAAATTTTGATGGACCTTGCTAGATTAAACATGTCCAAGAGACAAAAATGTTTATTTAAGTTGAAACTAGCACTAATCCAATTCTCAGAAGACTATCTACCTATAGATGGAAAACTAAATGGTCTCCCTCAGTGTCTTGACACCATATTTTAACAACAAAAATAGAGTTAACATTCAAAAAACATAGAAGATACCAAAAAATATTTCCTGATTTTTTATAGTCCTCCTACACGTTCTATGAATTAATAAGAGGGGTCATGTTGGCCTTCCCTTAGTCGTGATGGTCTTTCTCACTCAATTAACATTCCTTCGAAGCTATTTTCTACATATTTTTGCATTATCTCTTCCTTTTGTTTGTCGTCTATTTTTTCCCTACTCCTAGTGGCCTGCTCGTTCCCATCACTCCCTAATAGTCCTTATTTCTAGGAGGTCCTCCCTTCTTTAAGTGCCAACTTCTAAGAACTAAGTATTTTTTCACCTTTAGATACTCAAAGAAGAGGTTTCTGAGATACCTAAGGAATTATAAGGCACAAGAGGTGGGGGTGGTGGAGGGGACTTAATTCCTAGAGTGCCAGCTAGAACAAGTAATGAAAACTTAGCCAGGAAAAGATGAAAGTATAAATTAAGGATTATGATTTCCACCACCATCAGAACATCTTCCTGGTGTCTCGATTTTTTTCTAACTGATTTCTTCAGCTCTCAGTTACCATAACTTTTATTTCCTTTCTCATCTACTCCAATCTCAACAATCACTCATATGATGTGTAGCAGAAGGTCCTCATTAAATCCGTATGCTCCTAGACCATGCCATGGAGTTAGAGTTCGACGACGTCTTCCACTTCCTCCTCACTTAGGATGACCACACTCATCGACCACAGTTACCATATATGACTTTCCTCTTTTGTCTCTACTAAACCCTGCTCCTCTCTCAATGTTGGAAATGACAGGTTGAATGAATTTTTGTGGAATTAACATTGGTATCTATGCCCAATGTTGCATTAAATATGAATTATCTATCATCCAACCACCACACCTTATGCAAATAATGTGGCATATGGTGATGGCAAATGGTATCTACCGCCATTCTCTCAACATAAGTATTCTAGGGAAACTTGTGATGGTGGCCATCATTGCTTTCAGTCTCCACTTGTACACCTGTATATGGGTTGATTAATAACTTTATCAATAAAATTTAAAATTTATTAATAATATTAATATTAACATGCTATTTATGTGATTATTAAAAATAGTAATAATATTGATATTGAGGTTTAGTAATTATTTATTAATAAGGGTTAAGGTTTAACTTTATTAATAATATTAACAATTTTATAATATTATTTAAATTTTAATAACTTTATAATAGTACGCTAATTCATTAATTGATACATTAATGCATTAATAATACATTTAACTATATATAATAACACATTAATAGTATATTAATATACACATTAAGATATTAATATATACCTTAATCTATTAATCTAATGTTAACACATCCCAATCATTATTTTCTTGGTAAACCATATTCAATATGATATATCATGTTTAGCCATGATTAATGATACACATTATTCTCAATGTGTTTATAGTTAAACATAGATATCATGGAGAATGCACCCCTAATCAACCGTATTTTACCATATTCAACTATATTCAAGCATGGCTAACCATGGTCAACTATAGTCAATCAATTTCAACCATATTCAAGGTTTTAAAAGGTCTAATAATAATAGTATTAATGCTTTTATAACTATTTTAAATATTGTATCCATATTCAACCATGATCGCCATGGTTATCCATGGTTAACATGGTCACCCATTGTGAATATGGTCAACCATATTCACCTATAGTTAAAGATTCACAACCATAGTCAACAATGTTCACCCATACTCAACGTTAGTTGACTGTAGACAACCATATTCAAAAATTAACATCCCAATGTGATAAATAAATATCAATGTCAGAATTTATTAAAAAAAAACTAATATCAAAATACAAAAAATAAAAAATAAACCTCGCAATATGATAGAAAAACAATAAACATCATGGTACGTTGAACAAATAATCCATATTTCAATCTAATAAACCAAAATTCATGCATAACCATGCATCATTTTACTAAAAAAGATCTTAAAATGTGGAAAAACGAATAATCATGGATTCTAATAATACATTAATAAGCATACAACCATATACGTTAATCTATACATTAGCACATTGAAAAGAAATTAATAATAAATAAATTTAAACATTAAGACATTCATAACATTTTAACTACACATTAATCTATACATTAACAGATGTCATCTATGGTTGAATATCGTTTGATAAGGTTAACATGGTTAGCTGTTGTCAACATGTTTGGCGTGGTGAATAATAGAAACCATGGGCACAAATATTATTATTTCTCCCAATGTGAGAAGTAACAATTAACATCACAATCTCACAAAAAATGTTGCCATAACGTAAGGAACAAGAAAAAATTTGGTAATTTGACAAACAAGAAACCATTGTGCAATGTGATGAAAAATAAAAAAGATACGATGTGATAAACAACATTTAACATGGCTGGACATGATTAGCATGGTTATTCTTAGTCAACATAGATTACATGGTGATCCATAGACACTATAAGCATCATGGTCTATCTACATTTAATATGACAATTAAATTCAACCATACTCAACCATGCTCAACCACAATCCACTTCATTGAGTGTTGCTGACTATGATTTATTGTGCTTGACATAAGGATTAAAGTATAATATTTAATAATAAGGTTATTAAAAATGCTTAATAGATTTTTTTTTAAGAAATATTTCATTAGATTACTTGGAATTTACATAAAGTACAGGAAAGTATAAATTTTGATGGACCTTGTCTAGATTAAACATGTCCAAGAAACAAAAATGTGTATTTAAGTTGAAACTAGCACTAATCCAATTCTCAAAATACTATCTACCTATAGATGGAAAACGAAATGGTCTCCCTGAGTGTCTTGACACCATATTTTAACAGCAAAAATAGAGTTAACATTCAAAAAACATAGAAGATACCAAAAAATATTTCCTGATTTTTGATAGTCCTCCTACACGTTCTATGAATTAATAAGAGGGGTCATATTGTCCTTCCCTTAGTCGTGATGCTCTTTCTCACTGAATTAACATTCCTTCGAAGCTATTTTATACCTATTGTTGCATTATCTCTTCCTTTTGTTTGTCGTCTATTTTTTCCCTACTCCTAGTGGCCTGCTCGTTCCCATCACTCCCTAATAGTCCTTATTTCTAGGAGGTCCTCCCTTATTTAATTGCCAAATTCTAAGAACTAAGTATTTTTTCACCTTTAGGTACTCAAACAACAGGTTTCCGAGATACCTGAGGAATTAGAAGGCACAAGAGGTGGGGGTGGCAGAGGGGACTTAATTTCTAGAGCGCCAGCTAAAACAGGTAATGAAGACTTAGCCAGGAAAAGATGAAAGTATAAATTAAGGATTATGATTTCCACCACCATCAGAACATCTTCCTGGTGTCTTGATTTTTTTCTAACTGATTTCTTCAGCTCTCAGTTACCATAACTTGTATTTCCTTTCTCATCTACTCCAATCTCAACAATCACTCATATGATGTGTAGCGGAAGGTCCTCATTAAATCGTTATGCTCCTAGACCATGCCATGGAGTTAGAGTTCGACGACGTCTTCCTCTTCCTCCTCACTTAGGATGACCACACTCATGGACCACTGTTACCATATATGAATTTCCTCTTTTGTCTCTACTAAACCCCGCTCCTCTCTCAAAGTTGCAACTGATAGGTTGAATGAATGTTTGTGGAATTAACATTGGTATCTATGCCCAATGTTGCATTAAATATGAATAATCTATCATCCAACCACCACACCTTATGCAAATAATGTGGCATATGGTGATGGCATATGGTATCTACCACCGTTCTCTCAACATAAATATTCTAGGGAAACTTGTCATGGTGGCCATCATTGCTTTCAGTCTCCACTTGTACACTTGTATATGGGTTGATTAATAACTTTATCAATAAAATTTAAAATTTATTAATAATATTAATATTAACATGCTATTATGTGATTATTAAAAATAGTAATAATATTGATATTGAGGTTTAGTAATTATTTATTAATAAGGGTTAAGGTTTAACTTTATTAATAATATTAACAATTTTATAATATTATTTAAATTTTAATAACTTTATAATAGTACGATAATTCATTAATTGATACATTAACGCATTAATAATACATTTAACTATATATAATAACACATTAATAGTATATTAATATACACATTAAGATATTAATATATACCTTAATCTATTAATCTAATGTTAACACATCCCAATCATTATTTTCTTGGTAAACCATATTCAATATGATATATCATGTTTAGCCATGATTAATGATAGACATTATTCTCAATGTGCTTATAGTTAAACATAGATATCATGGCAAATGTACCCCTAATCAACCGTATTTTACCATATTCAACTATATTCAACCATATTCAAGGTTTGAAAAGGTTTAATAATAATAGTATTAATGCTTTTATAACTATTTTCAATATTGTATCCATATTCAACCATGATCGCCATGGTTATCCATGGTTAACATGGTCACCCATTGTGAATATGGTCAACCATATTCACCTATAGTTAAAGATTCACAACCATAGTCAACAATGTTCACCCATACTCAACGTTAGTTGACCGTAGACAACCATATTCAAAAATTAACATCCCAATGTGATAAATAAATATCAATGTCAGAATTTATTAAAAAAAAAGTAATATCAAAATACAAAAAATAAAAAATAAACCTCGCAATATGATAGAAAAAAAAACAACATCATGGTACGTTGAACAAATAATCCACATTTCAATCTAATAAACGAAAATTCATGCATAACCATGCATCATTTTACTAAAAAAGATCTGAAAATGTGGAAAAACGAATAATCATGGATTCTAATAATACATTAATAAGCATAAAACCATATACATTAATCTATACATTAGCACATTAACAAGAAATTAATAATAAATAAATTTAAACATTAAGACATTCATAACATTTTAACTACACATTAATCTATACATTAACAGATGTCATCTATGGTTGAATATCGTTTGATAAGGTTAACATGGTTAGCTGTTGTCAACATGTTTGGCATGGTGAATAATAGAAACCATGGGCACAGATATTATTATTTCTCCCAATGTGAGAAGTAACAATTAACATCACAATCTCACAAAAAATGTTGCCATAATGTAAGGAACAAGAAAAAATTTCGTAATTTGACAAACAAGAAACCATTGTGAAATGTGATGAAAAATAAAAAAGATACGATGTGATAAACAACATTTAGTCACAATGTAGAAAATAACAAACATTGTCTCAATTCAATAAAACAATGACATTACAAAGTGATGAACAATAAACAATGTTTTAATTTGTCAAAAAATAAATGAAATTAGAGTGTGATGAATAAAAAACAATCTCATAATATGAAAATCAATGAACTGTGTCATAATGTGACACCATTTACATTTGAAAAACATCAAAAAAAAATTCCAAATTACAAAGAAAAGAGAACAATACAATACGACAAACAACAAATGGCATTACAATTTGATAAACAATAAATGTTGTCACAATCTGGCATAGGTTTACTAGGTATAACTACATTTACTAGGTTGATGCAGGTTTACTAAGTTCACTAGGTTTCTATAGTCAACTAGGTTGACTTTGGGTTACTAGGTTGGAATAAGTTTATTACATTTACTAGAGTTACTAATTCAATATACATTTACTAGATTTACTAAAGTTACTAGGTTGGCATAGGTTTACTAGGTTTACCAAAATGAATTGGGTATATTAAATTTAATAGGTTGAACCACATTTACTAGGTTGGTGTATGTTTAGTAGGGTTGATTTTTCTTTTTTTTTAGACTGATAATTACTTCATACGATTACTTTATTATTAGTGTTGTATGACATTTATCATTAAGAAATTACACATAGAAAATATTAATTGTAAAATAATAATGGAAAAAGGGTCAAGGAGAGACTGAAAAAGAAAAGAGAAACAAAAAATTATCCTGGGAAAAACCCAACGAAGGAAAAACCCAACAACTTTTTCATAGAGAAATTTGTCCAATTCAACAAGAGATACAATCTAATTTCAATAAAATAACATGGAAATTTCTAGCGCTATACCAAACCTTCATTCATGAACAATAGTTTCCAAATATAGATACAAGGTTTCCTTCCAACTAGACCTCCTTTAATCAGAAAATTAGTCTTACAATATTATTCAAAACAAACACATATTCATCCTTCATTCTGCCTCATATTCGTTAGTCTTCATTGCTAATATTTTTCATCTTATTATGCCTCAAATTCCTCCTTCTGGTTTACCTCAGATTCTTTCTTCTTCCTCCTCAGATGGTGATCTAAATTGGTGAAAATAGAGGAGGATGAATGGAATATATAGTTTATATTAGAGTGCCCTAATGAGCACGTCCCGTAGGCTGGGAAAACTTCAATTGTTAGAGATAAGCTTGAATTTTGGACAAAAAAATCAAAATTTAAAATTCAAACTTTCCTTATTTCTAAGCCCACATGAAATATACATTTGTATTTATAATTTATTTAATTTGAAGACCGACCATAGCTACAAAAACTATGACACTCCCTCCTAGCTAGGGAGGTATTCATAATTTACTTCTTCAAATGCTCTCTTGTAGAAAATTTCTTTGTAACAACCCTTGTGAAAATTCCATTTAATAAAAGTTAATAAAGGAAAAATAATAACCATGATTATGGGACATGTATTTCAAGTTTAATGTTTGTAAATAAATCCTAATGGGTCTTTATTTTGTTTATTATGGCTAAGGAAATTGGCAAAGGCAATGGAAAATCCTTTGGAAAGGAAAAGTGGCATTAATTGGCATTTTATTTATGAAAATAATGAAAATTAGGAAAAAAGGAAGGTGAAAGGTTGCATGTTGCATGTGAGGAGTAAAATGAAGGAAATTAAGGGAAAATTGAAGAAAATATAGGCCACATTAATAAAAAGGCTTCTAAGGACCAGTTCATATCTTTTGTCAGTGTAACCTTTTGTCACATCAGTTTTGAAGCTCTCTCTTTATTCTTTCTCTCACACGCTCTTGGACACTTATAGTTTTCTTGGATCACTTCAGCATTGGATCAAGGAAAGAAAATAAGGCAAAGAGGAAAGAAAATATCATGAAAGGAAGAGTAGGATCAAGTAGCTACAACAATATTTCCTCTAGGTATCAATTTTCATGTATTATTTCCTTGTTATTTTTGGCATGCATGGTTATACATGTCTGTTCTTGGTTCTCTTGTTGTCATTGGAATAAGTTTTTATAGGCGTGACAATGTTCTTAAACCTTGCCTTTCCATTTTTGGATAGCCATGATTTGGTGATTTCTCTTGTATTTGGTTGAGCTTGATTTCTGGATGAACTCAAAGTTGAGTTGGGTTGTCTCTTGATTGTTCACAAGGCCTAAGTATCCCCAAGATGGGATACACGGTAAAGCCTGGATGTGAAAAGCTCGATTCATCCTCAGAATCCCTTGATCAGTGAATGGTGGGATACATGGAAAATCTCAATGTTGAATACCTTTGATTGGGCCTAGGAATCCCGGGATGGGATACATAGTAAATACCAAAGGGTGGAGACCTCATAGGCCTAGAAATCACCTAACCAATAATGGTGGGATACAAGGTAAGGCCGAGAGGTTGATATGGAATAATTAATAATGGTTTAGGTGGAGAAATATGAAGGAATCCATGCTTTTTTAGGACATAGTGATCCAGTGTGGATTGTGGTAAATCCTAGTTCTATTGATGAGGGTGAGGTGGTGTAGCCTCGGGAATCCTTGGTTTATTTTTTGGTTTTGAGTCCCAAACTCATGGTTGGAATATAGCACAGGGGTGATTGGATGAAGAGAGATTTGGTTCAGCTAATCTATGGTCGCGTGAATGTGGAAGTCCCAAACCTAGTTGGATTTTTCATTCACTAATAAGAGTTCCTTTCCTTGGCATTTTCTGTGCTAATGTACTAGCTCAAATGTGGAATTTATGGATATTGTATCCTTATTATTTTTGTTGTTTATATGATGGTTATGAGTATGTTTTATAACATTTATGATGTATGGCTCTCGTCATGTTTTTATTTATAAATGAACGAACCATAAATATATGACTTACTATATTATAATGTAGCTAATGTGATAAGGCATCAATGCTTCTTAGCGATTCTCAGATAAGTATGAGACCTTTATTCTCATATATGTTATTATGACTTATAGAATGCATATTCATGACATGTTTGAAGAAATGTATGTCATGGCTATTAGGGGTCCAGTCAATTATTTGTTAAAATATTTTCATTTGTGTCATTGTTTCTATGTTAATTTTCATTTCTAAAAGTTTCATGGAGTTCTGGGTAGAGGCCTAAGTTATGGCCTTGAAATAGTGGCATAGAATATGGGGTTGTTGGCATAGCACTACCAGGAAAAATATTGATTCGCAGGCATTCCCTTGCTGTGGGAGCGACTCGAGGGTCCTAATCACATGCACGCCCATTTCTTCAAATCCACTAAGGCCTGAATGTTCTAAACGGTCAGGTTTTGTTAGGGGTTGATCACTTGGAAGGTTTGGATGGATCTTAAGTTTTTTTTAGCATGTTTAGAAGGTCATATTTGTTATGTTGTGTTAGTTCCACTTCCTTAGCCTTACATGGGGATTTTAATTAGAAAATAATAGCCTCTCGTCACATGTTTACCCCAAAAAACTATTTAACTTGGGTAAATATGGGAGGAGGTTGTTACAGAGTGGTATCGGAGCATTGTTCACCTCTTGGATTGGATGGGCAGTGTGTTGTTCATGCATTCATGTAAGTTGCATATGTGTTCTTATGCTTGTGTTCTATGTGCTTATTGCATTTGCATGGTGTCAGTCATTGTCTCAATTGTGTTGCGATGTGATAGATGATGGTGTTGTTTTTGAATATGTTGGAATGAGTGTATGTCGGTTAAGAATTGTCTATGCATGCTAATGTTTACATGTTGTTAGGCATACATTTATATGGTTGTAGTTGTCATGCCTAAGGTCATGACATGTGGGTGGTATGGTCATGCATAGATGATTGGACTATGGTTAGGATGATATATATGTTGTTATGATTATGTTTATACATGTATTACGGTAATTTGGTTGATCTTTCAGATGAGATATCCTCCTTGAATTATGATTAGGTACATTGGTATTTTTATGATTTGGTATAGTTGACATAATATGACTTCCAGAAAGAGATCAAAGATGAATAGCAAGATGGTAGACTATAGTTCACGATATTCCCCTTGTGGACTAGATGAGGAGCATGGTGTTGGAATTATTCTGACTTAGTAGGCACATTGAGAAGCTTGAAGGAAAAGATTAGAAGTTGCAAAAAAGACAATGACAAAATCATGCAAACACATGAGAAACATGCAGAAATCAATGTAGTGATCCTTTAGTGTTTTTTAGAGTTGCAAAGGAATGGGCCACTTCAGATCATCCATTAGGGGAATTTTGACATTTAAAATGGGTATCCTAAGGATATTATAAAATAATAACGGAAATCATGAAATAATATTTTCTTACATCCTCAAATTTTAAAGGCAAAAATGGAAAATACTTTTTGAACTCCTATTTTGAGCTTATCTCCCTATGGGTTTACTCTAATTTTGACGAGGAACACTCATTGGATGCACAATTTGATTCCTCATCGTAGGGTACCGATTTTGCATACTTTCAATGGACCATGCTACATGAAAAATGAGTAATACATGAAAAAGGTGATTGCAATCATGTTTTTTCATGTATTTCTAATTTTTCTTGTAGCAGGCTCCGTCGAATGTATGCAACAAGGGTAGTCCTTGGACGAGGAATTAAATTTTTCATCCAACGAGCTCTCCCACTTGAAATTTGAGGAAAAACTCAAGGAGATAAGTTGAAAATATAAGTTGAAAAATTAGTTTTATTATTTTATTATTTTTTAATATTTTTACCTTTTAACAGTAAAAATGGTGAATAATCCCCCATGGTTGACATAATCATATTGAATTATATTAGTTCTTATAAAGTTAATTTTGGATGTACATTTTTCTTAGGAGGCCAATATTAGACCTCAAAATTTCTCTAATGCATGGACATGAGGAAACAAATGATGGAGAATATGGTAGTAGGTCTCATGGTGGGCACAGGTGAGAAATGGATGGAACAATCAGAGGTGTAAGGTTCTTGGATACTTCGGATAGGAGAGAGGATGGACACTTATACTATTCGAGTTATTTTTTTGACATGCACTATGATCATCATCGTTATTACCCTTACGGGAGGAGCGACAGCGTATATTTTCAGGATGATTTTAAGAAATCTAAGCCACCTTCCTTTGATGGATATTTGAAGAATCCTAAGGATGCAAAGGCTTGGTTACTTGGCATGAAGAAGTTATTTGAATTGCATGAGTACACAGATAATATGAAGGCCAAAATAGATATATTTAGACTGAAAGGTAAAGCTAACATATAGTGGGAATATGTTAAATGGGTCAGAGATATCAGGACATAGGACTTGAGTTGGCATGAATTCAAAAGAGTCTTCGGAAATAAGTAATTGTTATAAAGGTACTACGACAAAAAAGACAAGGAATTCTATGAGCTTAAGATGGGATCGATGAAATATGAAGATTATATAACTATTTTCTTGAATTTATTAAGGTATGTACTGTATCTTAAGGATGAAAATATTAAAGTTGAGAGTTTTGACAGTGGATTTTCACTAGCATTTGGAGATCAGATTGAGTATGATGAGCCTTGGTCACTTGAGGGAGTTATTGGGAAACATAAGAATCGTCATGAGCATTCAAAGCATAAGAATGAATCTTAGAAATGATGGAAAGGGAAAGATAAAGCTATATGTAAATGGAAGCTAAAAAGAACAAGGTATGAGAATGAAAAAGAGAAAGAAAATGTTGCACCTTACAGGAATTTCTATGTATCTAGACAGGGACATGGGTAGCAACAACAAAATAGAGGTGATGGTACTAGGCAGTTAGAATGCTGGATATGTGGTAATGAGCATATCAAGAGAGATTTTTTGTAGTATCATGGTGGTAGGCCTCAGATTTATAGTGCATAGGAGGTGCATATTGTTGGGGATGTTGGGGAGAGCATTCCTCGTATCTATGGAACACTACATAATAGGAAGACAGATCACCAGGCATCTATCATTGAGATGGATGATAAGCTTTGTGATCAATTTATTTCTATTTTTATTGACCCTAGATATAAATATAGTTACGTTAACCCTAAATTTGTGGGTAATTTTGGTTTGAATAAAGAAGTGTATGAAAAATCTTGGTTAGTATAGTTGGCTACATGTATAGAGAAGAGAGTTTATCATTAGGTAAGATATTTTTCATTTAAAATGAATGGTATGCCTACATCAACACATTTGAATGTATTTTCATTAGGAGCCTATAGTATGATCTTGGGTATTTTTTTGTTGTACCTTCAAAGGACTAAGGTGGATTGTTATGAAAAATATATTGAGGGCATGGATGACAGTGGAGTATAGAGAGTCTTACAGTGTAAGAATAAGGCACCATCAATTAGAATGGTAACAACTATGCAGGCGCATCATAGTTTTAGTAAAGGCTATGTGTTATTTGCAGTGCATATTTCTAGTGAAAAAGGTAAGGAAGTTGAGGATGTGGATGTCTTGATCAGGTACATGATCTTACAACAATTTCACGATGTGTTTCCATAAGATATCTTAGAGTTTCTTCCTCACAGATAAGTGTACTTCTCCATTGAGTTGGTACCATGGGCATCACCAGCATCAAAGGCATCATGCAAAATAAGCACTCCAGATTTAATAGAGTTGAAGTTGTATTTGAAGGAAATGATTGACAAGGGATACATTAGGCCATGTTTTTCACCATGGGGTGCACTAGTATTCTTTGTGAAGAAGAAGGATGTTACCCTCAAGTTGTGTATCGATTACAGGAAGTTGCACATGGTGACCATCAAGAACAACTATTCATTGTCGAGGATTGATGACTTGTTCGATCAGTTGAAGGCAGCATAAGTGTTCTAAAATATTGATTTGAGATTCAGATATCATCAAGTACGCATCAAGGAAGATGATATTTACAAGAAAATTTTTAGAACCAGGTATGGGCATTATCAGTTTTTTTTGGTTCCATTTAGTTTGACTAATGTTGCAGCTACTTTTATGTTCTTGATGAATAATGTTGTGCATCTGTATTTGGAAAAAAAAATTATTACGTTCATTGATGCGATCTTGAAATATTATAAGAATAATAAAGAACACGTCAAACATTTAGCAGTAATGTTGATATTGATAAAATAGCATCAGTTTTATGCTAAGCCTAGAAAATGAAATTTATTTCAAACAAAGGTACATTACATGGGGCATGTAGTCTCCAAGGAATCTATAGCAGTGGATCTAGAGAAGATAAGGAATATCATGGAATGGGAAGCTCCTAGAAACATAGATGAGGTAAGATAATTTATGGGGCTAGAAGGTTACTATAGGAGGTTCATTAGGAACATATCTTGGATTACATATCCTATTACTTCACTACAGAGGAAAGGTATGAAATTTTAATGGACAAAGGAATGTGCAGCGAATTTGGAAAAATTCAAGCAGTTGTTGACAAATGATCGAATGTTAAAGATTGCAAATCTGGAAAAAGAGTTTATGGTATGTACAAAGGCTTGCAAGAGAGGAATTGGTGGAGTTTGTATGCATGAAGGATAGGGGGTATGTTATGAGTAAATGAAACTAAATGACCACAAGAAGAATTATCAGACACGTGATCTTTAGTTGGCAGTGATCATTCATGAATTGAATATGTGAAGGCACTATCTTCTAAAAAGGAGGTTTTTATTGATGAGTGAAAATAGTTGGTTGAGATACTTATTTTATTAGTCGAATATAAATGACAAGAAATCTATATGGTTAGCCAGAATGAGTGAGTTTGAATTTGAAATAAGGTACATCAATGGTAAAGAGAACAGGGTTGTAGACACTCTTAATAGGTTAATACATGTGAATAATATAATATCTATGAGCTCTTATGGGATGTACTTACAGTATCATATCTTACAGGAAGGTCAGTTGGATGACAAGTATAGAGATATTAGGTGCTCATTACAACAGAGTACAAGTACATGTACAAGTGAATAGGATGTGGACTATTATATCTCAGTAGATGGATTGATCATATTTAGGGATAGACATATCTGATAGATAATACTGAGCTCAAGAGGATAATATTCAGGGAGTTTCATTTGAAACCATATTCAGGTCAAATAGGATACGAAAATACATTAACAACAATGAAGAAGTTTTATCATTGGCTGAATCTGAAGAAGCATGTATCAAAGTTTGTGGCTGAAATTTTAGATCGTTAGAAGGTAAAGGTAGAATATAAGCATTTAGGTGGACTAATAAAACCAATTTATATTCAAGAGTGGAAATGGAAGGTAATTTCCATGGATTTCATTAGAGTTTTTCTGATGACCTATAGACACCATGATTCCATCATGGTTGTGGTGGAGAACTTGACTAAGGTAGCACACTCCATTCCGATAAAATATTTGTCTTTAGCTAGTGATGTGGCACACGTATTCATCATATATGTGGTCAGAGTGCATGGTGTTCTGAAGAATATAGTGTCAGGGAGATATTGTAAGTTCACTTCCATGTTTTGGAAGGAGATTTTTGTAGGTTTAGGGATAGAGTTGGAATTCAGTACAAATTATCATCCACAGAAAAATGGAAAAACATAGAGAGTGAGGATGTATGCGATGCACCAGCATTTGATATGGGAGGAGTACCTTTCGTTGGTTTACTTTTCTTACAAAAATGGGTATCATGATTCACTGAGGATGAGTCTGTTTGAGGCATTGTACGTGTGGAGTTGTAATACTTCCATTTGTTGAAGTGATCTGGTGAAAAATGTATTGATTGGATTGGACATGTTGGCAGAGATGGAATAAGAAATGAAGGTAATCAAGAAGAATCTAAAGGAAATAGAGGATAGGAAGAAAAGCTATGCAGATCAGGACAAGTTGTTTAAGGAGTTTGAGGTTAGGGAACATGTGTCTTTGTGTGTAAGGCCCAAGCAGAGCTCCTTGCAGATTGGATCATGTACCAAGATGGCACCTCAGTTTTGTGGTCCTTTTAATATTATTGAAAGGATTGGGTGAGTATCTTATCAACTTGCATTGCCTCCAATAGTGAAAGTATGTGATGTTTGCCATGTGTCATTTCTTAAGAATTATGTTAAAGATGTTGATCATGTGATTGACTGGTTTGTATTGCAGGTGGAGCCCGAAGTATAATTTAATTTGGAACCTTAGTGTAATTTGTAGAGAAATATTCTCATGTTCTAGAACCAATGAATCAAGCAGGTTAAAGTGTAGTGGAAGCACTTTGGGCCCATTTAAGCTACATAGAAGATGGCACATCAGATGTGCGATATGTATCCTTCTCTATTCATTGGTTAAGTGAATTTCCCTGATATATGTTTTGATGTGATGTATTTTTTATATGTACATATGTACATGGATGTAACTGCTGACATCAGTTGTGTTATACAGCTCCAATAAGCGGTATGGTGTCATTTCATTTAGGTTGTCATGTTTTTATGTTGTCATTTTAGGTTGCTTCTGAGTTGGTTGATCATTGTAAATACTGCAACGAGATAAATTATAAATCTTCATGGGAAGCATGGTTTTCTTTTAGTGGTCTTGTTGGACATATGTGTCATTGAACACTAAGGACGGTGTTCCCCCAACGGGAAGGGTTCTATAATAGCCTTAGTGAAAGTTCCATGTAATAAAAGTTAATAAAGGAAAAATAATAACAGCAGTTATGGGACACATATTGCAAGATGAATGTTGGGAAAGACATCCTAGTGGTTGTTCATTTGGTTTATTATGGCTAAGGAAATTAGCAAAGGCAATGGAAAATGCTTTGGAAATGAAAAGTGGAATTAATTGGAATTTTATTTATGAAAATAATGGAAATTATGAGAAAATTAAAGTGAAAGGTTATAGGTTTCATGTGAGGAGGAAAATTAAGGAAAATAATTGAAAATTGAAGAAATAGAGCCCACCTCAATAAAAATTCTTTTGAAGATTAGTTGGTACCTTTTGTCAGTGTAACCTTTCGTTAGAAAATTTTTGGAGATCTCTCTTTATTATACCTCTCTCACACTCTTCGACACTTAGAGTTTTCTTGGAGCATTTCAACATTAGATCAAGAAAGGCAAAGAAGGAAAATACGAAAGAAAATATCAAGCAAGGAAGTGTAGGATCAAGTAGCTATAATGGGATTTCTTACAACATAGATTACATGTATGATTTCCTTGGTATTTTTTTCCATGCATGGTTATGCAGGTGTGTTCTTGGTTCTCTTGTTTTCGTTAGCATAGGTTTTTCCAGATGTGAATGTTTTTCAGCCTTGCCTTTTCATTTCTGGATAGCCATGGTGTTATCGGTGCTTTTGTATTTTGTTAAGATAGATTTTCGGATGGACTCGAAGCTGAGTGGAGTGGTCTCAAGATTATTCACAAGGCCTAGGAATCCCCAAATGGGGTACATGGTAAAGCCTAGATTTGAACACCTCGATTGACCCTAGGAATCCTTTGAGCTTACAATTATGGGATACATGGTAAAGATCAGTGGCGAATAGCCTTGATTGGGCCTAGGAATCCTGGGACAGGATACATAGTAAAGCCCAAAGGGTGGAGACCTCTTAGGCTTAGGAATCCCTTGACCAATAATGGTGGTTTTGGAGTAGGGTCCCCTAGGGTAAAGCAATTTTGAGAATTTTTCGTTAATTTTTTGTGTGAATGCATTGCGCGCATATGTCACAGGGATTTGGGGTGGGTAAATTCCCTTAATTATTCTAACGGGTAAAAGAGAAAACCATGAGTCTCAAACAATAGTTTGAGACCATGGTATGTGCATGTTTGGAAAGATATAAATATGTAAGAGTCGAGTTGAGTAAGAGATATCGATGAATGTATGGATGCTATGTTTATGTTTTGTGTTTTGATCCACGTTTTGGGTCGGTCTCTCTGGGTAGAAAGGCTCCTGCTAGCTGTGTGCGCAGAGACCTAGTCTTGATTTGTGTGCATAGACTTTGGTGCTATGTGCGTACGCTAAAATATTGTACTGAATTGAAGATCTCTTAATAAAGAAGAAAATTTTGGTGAACTCAAACTTTTGTATGATTTTTTTGGTTAACTGTCTTAGATTTGTTATGTGCATTATTTGTTGCTTACTATAATTGTAGACTTGGATCTATGCTATTGAATGTGTATTTATTTTCATAAATGTTAAGCCGAATTGGATTGCATATGTGCGCAAGTATTATTCCACTTTAACTGTTACACCTAAATTAAGTATAGTGATTTGTTCCCCATAAATCTATATTGAAGTAAGGGCTAATTCTATAATGATCAATGAATGTGTGAGGGTCAAGTCTGTTTATTACTATCTGGTTGAGAGAACCTGATTTACTATTTCAAAGATTATCTAGAAGTAGATATGATTCCTGCGAAAGGTTAGATCTAATTGAAATATTATTTTTTACGCATATCTAATTTGTTAAGTGTTTTACCAATGCTTAGACCTGGTTTCTTGGGATGTTTTGTGCAGATAGATGAGAATTAAGGGTAAAACACACATTAGCAGCTCCCTGAGGATGAAAAATCCTTGTTTGAACACCCCCCCATACTACTTTGGGTGATACTTTGGTCTACGCAAGCATATCATTTTCGAAAGGGCCAGTACTTGAAGGGTTTTTTTGGTTGCGCAAAATACTCTGAACCTCGGTAAGGACCCCTTAAGCCAAAAAATGGTTTATTTTTTGGTACCAAGACCATTTTGAGGGATATTTGATGTTGTGGTATCTAACACAGAAAGAATTTCAATATTGCTTGGACAAGAAGGTGTGTGAATTTACAATCCAAGAAAATTGAAACCCTAAATTATCTGCTGAGGATTGGGAGCAAAGGCATATCTACACAGAGGTCCACAAAATTTTCTTTGCTTCCTTTCCAAGTAAGTTACACGAGTGGTTATCTTGGCTAACTAAATTTTATACCTGCGCAATGGAAGACACGATCACAAGGTGGACTCCTGAGTTGGCTTAGTAGTGGGAGAAATCTAGCAATAAAATTACCCGTGCAGTAGATTATTGGATTGATAATGTTTTAAGTGGGTTTCTAACTAAATTTTATACTGATACTTTTGTATTGCATTCTGAATATGAGAGAATATTTTTCAAGGGCCCTAGAGCTAATTTTCTATACTAATTCAAATCGTGGATTAAAATGATTTTATGTGAAAACGGTACTCCGTGCATCCACATTGGGTGAATGTATTGAAGAGGCCTGACTACATGCATCAGAATAACTTACAGAGTCAATATAGAAGAGGGTTTTTTTTATAACCCTCTCAAAGTTAAATATGACAGCGGCGAAGAGTCTAAAACAAGTAGCTCTGGTGAATCTGTGCACTCAGAGGAATAGGGATTGCAAGAACAATATATTCTTGGGTCATTTTCCTTAGTTCACATCCCATCCAATCCACTCCCACATTCATTTCACTCTAAAAATTCATCCCCTCCACCTCCATCTCTAGAGGTCGACATGGCTACCTCCATCAAGTTGTAGAATTTCAAGGGCGTTGGAAACAAAGATGTTTATTAATTTTGGTTTGTCGCAGATTTTGTATGGATAGTGCAACTGATAAATAATGATAATGTTAAGAAAGCATAGTTGGCTACTGCATTTAAAGAATGTGTGTTGGATTGCTACATGAGGTATATGGCAAATAATCCTAATTCCAAAATTTATAATCTTAAGATGACATTGAAGGAGCAGTTCAAATAGTCAAAATCCTACTCTCAATGCGTGACTAAATTAAAGGAGATCCAACAAGAAGTGAATGAATATGTATGGGAGGAATATTAATGAATGAATCAAAACCATCAAATATAGAGTATTTACTATCAATGAAACACAACACAAATAATGCTTCATTTTTATGTTCCTACCGCATCTATACCAGTCTTTAAACCAACACAAGATTGTGACATACGCTAAAGGTGTGGAGATTACCATGAATCTAGAAGCCTCACATGTACCTTCCACAGAGGTTGGGGCTCATCAAATCCAACTTCAGTTAGCTGGACTGCACTTAGAGATACAAACGTTATGAGAGGAGAAGGAAAATGATGTGTACACAGGATTATGGTGCACACGCTGTAAATTTGAGGGACATCACAGGGATCAATGTCTTTTATATACTAAATATCTAGTGGTTGGAGGACCAAGTCTGATTAAGAATGGGACAGGGCCTAGTGAGGCCCCCAAACTATGGTGTGTGATTTGCCAAAAAAATGGACTGAATATGATATATTTCTTCCCTAGGATTGTTAAATATATTCCGAAGCTACAACAACCTTTATGCACATTCTATCGACCTGTGGGACATGATGAAAAAATCTCTCACAACTTCGATTTGATGATTAATAAGGTTTCTTCATACATATTGTAGGCTGAGGGTATAGAAATATATTGATCTGCATCACCGTCTTGGAGCGGTGGATTTCCAGGCAGAGGATGAGGAAGGGGCAGAGGAGTTGGTCATGGAAGGGAAAAACTCATCTTTTATAACTGTGGAGAGGTTAGCCACTATCCGCATGACTACCTAAACCCAACATAAAAATCTTGCAAATATTTTAGGCACTTTGATCATGTTCGTAAATATTTACCTATACTATTTGCAAAATGCAGGAGAAGAAATTGTAGACACCTACACAGAATGTTCAAATGATGAGAGCAGAACTATGCATTGAAGAACATAGCACAAATATTGTAACCAGAAGCAGCATAGAAAATGGAGAAGATAAATCAAAAGATAAGAGACTTGTCACTGATATTTGGTTCTGGAGAGATCCTTAGTAAAAGGAAGGATTCAATATACAAAGGGAAAAGGAAACCTTTTTTGCAAAAAGGAAGGACTTCGCAGGTCTTGGCACATCCAGGGTAGTAGAAAAACCTGCCATGGATACTAACAAAGGGGATGAGCTTGCAGAAATGAAACTGTGTTTAGAGGCATGTGTCAATGTTCTGCAAAATACGAAGGTCATTAAGAACAGTGAATCTTTACTTAACAGCTAGGCCAAAAAATAATAGCCCCAAATGGAGCGAAAGGCTCTCAATAAGATCTACAATAACAATCGAAGAAATGATCGAGAGATGCACTTGACTTCCCATATATGAGAATTTAAAATGGACTAGGTCATTTTCGATCTGGGCTCTGATGAAAATGTGATTCCAAAGAAGACTTTGTAGAAAATTGGAGAATATAAGCTATAATGTTATACAATACAGTTGCGCATGGCGAATCAACAGAATTTTATCCCAATGGGTAGGATTTTTAGGGTCATATTTGATATCGAAGGAGTTAAAGCGTTGGCTGACTTTGAAGCTATTCAGATCGTTGATGATACAGATCCATACCCCGTGCTATTGGGTCTGGATTGGGATATTGACATGGACGCTATCATCAATATAAAGCACAGAGGTACGGTATTTTAAAACAATGGAACTAGGGTTGTGGTCCCACTCGATCCAGTAGAAGGAAAAAAATATACAGAACCAGTGCACACAGAAGAGGACGTTGATCATATATACAAGCTAACTATGCAAGATGAAGATTGGATTAATCCAAAAGGAGACAGTTGGCTTAGCTCAGATAGAGGTAGTTCATGCCACTTAGACTCATATGAGGAATTGGAGAATTGTCATAACCATTTCCATCAAGTCCCTACACCGGGCTGCAACCAAGTCACCAGATCTTTACGGTTCATATCCTCTAGGGTGAGGGAAATACCTTATTATGATGATATAGTAAGTGTCACTTGTTTCTTAGATGAGTTCAAAAAAATTGTTCCATTTACATAATGGTTCCAAGCGCTTGACCTAGCTCTCTACTCAACTCCATCACACTGATGGGAGACACATAAGGACAACTTGGTGAATTGAGAAGAATGTCCCTATACGATGCAATCGTGCTTTTGAAAATCAAATACCTAGTTGGAAGGAACCTATGCACGCAAACAATATTCACGCATACATTTAGGCAGGTGGACTGTTGCTTGGTGAGAAGAGCCACAGTCGGGATGGGTGCATACATCCATCCATACTTTAAGTCAAATTCCTATGAACTAGTACCTTGAAGTTGAGCTGCGACAAAAAATTATGGAATGGGTTGCAATATGACAAATATTTGTGTTAGAATTTAGTTTTGAGAGTGGATTCCTAGGCATTAGTACTTCCTTACACACAATTCATGATGTGTTCTTTGACATGAAATAGACACCAAAAACACTAACCATACCAGCACGTGTTGCGCAGATGAAGGATATTGTCGACTGCCAGAATGTGATTATTTATGATAATCGAGTAGCCCCAAGGAACATCAGCATTCCAAAGTTAGAAGGAAAAAATGTAGTTTTTGGACCGCTGCTTGTAGTTCCATATGTGACTAAACCCATGAAGGTTAAGCAAGTCAACTTTGGAACAGAAGAGCAGCATAATATTTCCAAAAATGGGGATTAATGGGATGAAGATACAATAGCTAAGGTTGTGCAACTGCTTGCTAAATATCATGAATTATTTCCCATAATGTTTTCTGAGTTGAAAGGTACTGTTGGGGATTTGAGTGTAATGAAGATCACACTAAAACTAGATGCATGACCTGTCAAGTAGTGTCCTTTCAAGTTAAATTCCAAATACAAGAAAAATGTCAAAGACGACCTGGAGAAAATGGTTACTGCAGGGATCATTGAACTAGTGGAAGAATCAGATTGAGTCATCCCCATGGTGATCCGAGAAAACAAGACCAAATGAGAAATCAGTATCTGTATGGATTTGCACAAGTTAAAATATGTCTATTTCCATGACTCTTTTCCAACTCTTTTTTCTGATGAAATACTGGACAATGTTGGAGGGAAGGAGGCCTACTCATTCACTGATGGCTTTTTTGGATACCACCAAATAATAATCACGCCTGAAGATAGAAGTAAGAGAACCTTTGTGACATAATGGGGATAATTACAATACAAAGTAATTCCATTTGGTCTGAATAATGCGCCATCAATCTTCTTGGGCGTGGTGGTAGCTGCATTTAATTAGTATGTTAGAGTTAGTTTATAAGTGATCAAAAATATCTCTTTTGAGAGATTTCCATCAAGTCATTAATAAAAAAAAATTTCTTTTTTAGTTAGTCTTCAGCAATAATCGTGGTCATTGAACAAGTCCTATCTCGATATATAGTTCCTTCACATCATTTCATAACTATTTAGAGGTTTAAATTTAGGTCACGCCATCTCATATAGGTTAAATCTAGGGTAAAAACTGCCCATGGAAAAACATTCAATTTTTTCACTAAAAATAAGGCAATGAAAGCTTCATTTCATTCATAAAAGTCTAGTTGAAGGAGCAAGTTGGTTTTATAGTTCAAAATAAACTCTGCATGTCATTATATTTTCGTATTTTGTTGTTGTATTCGAGAAGAAATGAAGAGCTTTGCTGAAGAAAATTAATTTTCGAATTGCATTTTTATCAAATTTTTATTCATTAACAATTCAAAATATCATTTTTAGGACCATAGGAATTAATCTTATGCATTATTCCCCACTACTCATGTGACATGTCGCATATCACTTCTCGTCAATCATCCATGTCACATTTCATTCATTATACCCCTACTCCACCATTCATTTAACTCATTCGTATGCTAATTGGCCCCCATCTTACCATTCATCCATCGCATCCCAATCACATGTGATGGCCCACATGTGAGTTCGGTCCCCCTTCATCATCCGAAACTTAACAACGGTGGGTGGGAGGAGGGGTGGGGTTCCGAAAACGGTGGTTTCAAAACCCGACCCCACTGCTACTTCTCAAAATCATATGATTTCACACCCCCCGCATGAAACCATTTACTGCCAATATACCCCTTCGAAATCCCTCTTACCCATCGGTTGAAAGCACTACTCCACTCGCCATTCATTTCATGCCACATGGTTATGTTGTTGTCCAATAATATTAATTCTCGTGTTTCATAATATTTATGGAAATAAATTTAATTTCTAATCATTAGGCTAATGTACCCGTGCCCTTTCCGACAGGAACTAAACCAATTTTCCATAAATGCATCACTAAACACCTATTTTAAAATTTTATTCTGCTATTTGCTCTGCTCTACACATGATTACAAATTCACAGTTATTGCCAAAACTCCATAAATCAACTCTACCACTATTTAAAGACTCCATTGCAGTTGATAATATTATTCTAATTTGCAGAGATTTTCCTTAGCCTCGACCTTTGTTTTGCATCAGAAATTCTTACTTTTTCCATTTCAAATGGAGCCAATCATGCCTCCAAAGAATACATGACCAGAAGAACTAGTAATGTTTCTACCACACCCTCCAATAGACTTTCATCACATACCATTAGCAGACAAAGACCATAAGATCCATGAAACCCTTTGTGAGCTTGAGTTATTTGAAATGTATTGCTGGTTAGAGGATAAATTTTTAGATATATCTGATGATATAGGACTGTGGGATTCCAATCTTCCACATTATATATTTCCTCACACCCATAGTGCTACAGAATTTTTTAGAGTATGCCAAGCCTGGTATATGCCCAACCAAAGACCTATTATCACTCCTACAGGAGAGATTTTAGTGACCATGACTTCCAAAACCATTGAACAAATGATGCAAACCCCAACCACAGAGAATGCCACTCCATTTTCCCAAGAAGAATTGGTTGAAATATATCAAAACTTAGATTTTTCAAAAAGAGATAAAACTCTTGATATTTTATGACTAAAAATCATCCATTACCCAAGAAGAACCCTCCATTTCCATCATCCATTTTCCCTGGAAGATCCAAACAAATCATCACAGTCATTTCCTACCTTCTTGGATATTATTCAGACAATGGGTAGATGAAGCCATCATAGGATTCATGTCTATTTTCTCCATAGATTCTAAACCCTCCATCATATTTAACTCCAGTAAATTCATTGCAGATTCTATCCATGAGCAACTTGTTAAATTCCCAACTGAATAGGTCTTCAAATATTCCTCTGTGTTCGTTTATTTCTTCTTATATTCTAAGGGAGACAAATTCAAGTTTTCCTTAGAGAAATTGGATGCATAAGGAAATCAACAATCAATTGTTTTCTTAAATTCATTAGTGATGAAGGAACAAAAAGAGTATTCATATAAGTAATTTGTAGAATTGTTTGTACATACAACACTTAGTTTACTGAACAGCACTACCAAGCCCAGGATCAGTGAAGAAATTAGAAAGCTATTGCAGTTGTCATGTCAAGAAAGAATAGGGGATTGGTATCTTTATCATAACTACACAGAACTCAAAGTTTATGGTTGTGAGCTTCCACCTTACAAGTTGTAAAAATTCCTCCTAATGAATATTTTTGCATTAGAGTACATTAGACAAATACTAAATGCAGATGAAGTGCATTTTGTATCTGCTAAAAAGGAATATCAATTTACAATTAAAACACAGACAGGACATTTTATCTGTAATAGTAGGACAACAGGGGAGGAAGCAAACAAATTATTGAAAGAGATGCAGTTTAGCCTTAGTTTCACATGGTATTATGATCCAATTGGTGTCATTTCTAAACTAACGGTAGAGAACAAATACACACCATATTTTCATACACCTAGACCAGATATTGAGAAATATATGAATTAGATTGAATGGACTTAGGTTACTTTACAGGAGGATGAAGAAAAAACAGTGTCTACATCAACATTACAGACTCTTGCTGAATAGGAAAGAGCAGGGAAAAGGGTGATAGAATATCATTCATCCCCAATGACTGACTCATCGAGCAAATAATTTAAAATTCATTACATAAAGAAGACAAATTTCAACACAAAATTAAATCTTAGCAAGGATTTAGAGCAAGAAGTAATTATCATTACCGAAGAGAAACCTCCTTCAACATAGACAGGTGATTAAAATATTTCTAAGCCTACTACTTCAATAGTTTCTCAAGATCAGCAGAAAGCCATTCAAAATAGTACAATTGTTACAGGGGAAAAGGAGAAAAATATCTTTGACACCTTCAAGGAGATAAATTTGAAGAATGAAATGTTGAATACCAGCCCATACAATCAGTTTTGGAAACAAACTCTGAGCTCTCAGAGAAATTTCCTCTCAGCTTTTGACTCAGAAAAGGGAAAAATGCAGTTTTTTTTTGTTCAAGCACAAGTTCCACAACCAAAGTTGCAAGAATATTACAAAAGGAATTCATGCACACACAGGACTTTAAGGTAGAATCTAAGGGAAAATATAAAATAAAAAATCCATAAAAACTCACACAGAACCTGAGGGAAAGAAAAATATAGAGGAAATAAACCCTGAAAATAGTAAAAAAAGGTCAAACAAATAGGAGGAAACTCAGGAAACCAATCAAGAAAGGATTCAATCAAAATCGGAAGCAAAGTGGACATAAATCGAGTGTTCTCTCCTTGAAAGCACTAGTTTTTTTGCATCTAAATTTTCAAGGATTTTTTTCTCTGTGATCACATGACTGATTAGATCACCAAATAGAGGAAAACAAGACCAATGAAACAATAATGAATCTTGATCCCGATAGATGAACCATGCAACAAACAACCAATTCATTGCTATAATGAAATTAGATCACAGCTGGCCTCATAGGAGGCTGGGAAGGGTTTTAAGTTTGATGCAAATATTGCACTCCACTCGAGCGATCTACCATGTCCACACTAGATATCGTATCCTTGAACACAATCACAACCAGTAAAATATGACATATCATCTTTCTTAGAATATTGTTAGATCAAAACAAATAGAATCAACCATAAATTATGTTGAATACACATTCGCATAAAGGAAGGAACATGAATTTTTAGTAATCATATAAGAGAATAAAACTCTTATACCTTCGCTTCCAAGCCTCATCTCCATAATCCAGAAAATTTTCCCCACTATATCTAGGAAATGAGCATGAATAGCAAAACACATGTGACAAATAATTCACTAGCTCTCTCTTGCAACGAAATGGAAACACAAGATCAAGATCTCAACTCTCTCAAAGATTGGCACTCTTTGAAAACTAGTCTAACCCTCTCAAATGGTATACTATAAACAGGAAAAAGAGAGGTCCTAGGAGGATGTATGTAGATTCTCAAAACGACGAGAAGTGACAGAACCTTCTAACTGATGAGTCCTGGCTAGCTCAAATACATAAGGAATCGAACTAATCTCCTAGGGATTAAGGCACTCTTTAACTATTCCTAGGATGTAGGCACAACAAGGCTAAAACAATCCCTGGATGCACACACAAAGGAGGTCTACTAGTGTCTATAAGGCTCTAGATGCACGCACAGGCCTTTCTGCATGCATCTAAGACTCAAAATCGAAAACAATTATCCCCATGTCTAGAAAATGACAAACACTCAAGAGGACTAAGGGTCATTGATATAGGGGGATAAAAATAGGCTCATAATAAACCAAAAAGGAAAATCGAAAAGAGACCAAAGGAATTTTCCCAAGAAATAACACACTCCAAAAGTGAAAGAACTAGGAAAATAAAGCCCAATCAAAAGACACTCAAAGAAATCAAACTAAAAACCAAAGTGAAATCAAAGGAAGGAGATTTTAATGAAGCTAGGGTTGCAGCACAATGGCTCAACCAAGGCCAATGCTCTATAATGGACTAAACGAAACCCTAGAGGGAAGGCCTAAATAAGATCAAAGGAAGGTGACACACCATAACAAAACACACTAAAAATAACTTGTTCCAATGACAGTTGCATAACCGGTCAGAACACCATCGTTTGTCACATAAATGTTCAAAAGATCAAAGAGATCGCTCAACAAGAAGGAATGAAAATGAGAAAAATACACAAAATCTTAACGAAAAATGTAAATCAGGTCTAAATACTTGTTGAAAATAGCCAACCAATCTAATCCTGAAATATAGAGGCATAACTCAAACCTCAATCCAAGGCACCCAATCAAAACTGAAGAAGAAATCCAAACAAGAATGAGTAATGGAATACCTTGAACAAAATGAACAAAATGTATCAAAATAGAGACATCATAACAGTTGATCAACTACAGCAAATGATAAACCAAACAAGTTTCCAATAGATCGGTCAACGACAAGAAGCTTAGTGTTCAAGGAAAGACAAAAATTCCTCCAACAAGGAAACATGCAAATCTAAAGAAAAGGAGTTAACATAAGTAGATCTGGACCAAATCCAACAAGAAGACAAGATGAGCAGACTGGACAAAGGAATAAATAAAACATTCAGACAAAGAAAAATGACTTTCCCCAGGGGTAACAACCTAGACACATGCACAAAATAGTCCATGGAGTGGTTGGATGGACACACAAGCCTTCTAGCTAGTGTATAAGGATCCCTGGACACAAAAACATGTATGTAAGGTAGCTTCTAGGGAAAAAACTCAAAAAATCACTAAAAACGTGTGCAGAGGCCAATAAAAAAATAAGGAAATCTCAATCCTAAATGATCAACCATGTAGCAAATAACCAGTTGCATGCTATAAATAAATGAGATCACACATGGCCTCGTCATAGGTTGGGAAGGGTTTTTATTTCGATGCATATATTTCACTCCACTCGAGCGGTCTACAACATAGGCACCCAATCTCTTATCCCTGCACACAATCACAGCTAATAAAATATGATTGGTGATCTTCCTCGGAAGATCGTTAGATAAAATGAAATAGAATTGACCATAAAATATGTTGAATGCACATTCACATAAGGGAAGAAACATGAATTTTCATTGATCATATAAGAGAATAAAATTCTTATACCTTCACTTCCAAGCCTCCTCTCCACAATGCAACAATTTTTTCAAACTATGTCCACAAAATGATCATGAAGAGCAACACACATGTGCAGAAGACCTCACCATCTCTCCTTAGTAGAAAAATGCAAGTATGTATGTAGATTCTCTCATGAGGATGTATGTATATGCTCAGGATGATGAGAAGTTATAGAACATTATAACTAATGAGTCATGGTCAGTTCAAATAGATGAGGAATCAAATTTATCTCCTGGGGACTAAAGCACTCTAGAAGTGTTCTTGGGATGCAAGCACACCAAGGGCTGAAAATGTCCTTGGATGCATAGACAAAGGAGGCCTGGTAGTGCCTGGAAGGCTGTGGATGCACGCAAAAGCCTTCCTGCATGCATCTAAGACTCAAACTAGACAAAAATGATCCCTATGTATGGAAAATGACAAACAGTCATGATGACTAAGATTCAGTGATACAAGGGGAGAAAATAGGCTAATAACAATCAATTCATGTGGTTTAAGTTCAAGTTCCACACTTTGACCTCTCACTAGTTCCTCCATCAGTTGGAACTAGTTAAAATTAATTTAACTCAGATAAGTTGAGTTAATTAATTATAACTCAAACAATGCTCCTATTTTGTAGGAGCCACTCTACATGACTCAAGTTAGACACTGAACTCAAATTAAGAGAACCAACTAAGTCAAACTAACCTAGTTAACTCGTATAAGTTGTCATGCGATGTGGAATTACAATTTTATTCTAATTTAATTCAAGTGAAAATTAAATTACAATCTCTCTTGGTGCCATTTTCAACATTCCCTCTCTGCAAGAAAGTGATTATCTGATACCCTGATCCTGCCTCTATGGAACTTAAACTTTCCTCTTGTCAATGCTTTCGTCAACATGTTTGGATCATGTTCCTCTATAGGAATGTACTCTAGCATCATGATCTGCCTCTGTACACAATATATCAGATGATCGTACCGAATTTCGATATGCTTGGACCTATCATGAAAATATGGATTAACTGAGAGTTTGATGTGTTAGAAAATTATATATTACAGAGAAATGCAACACATAAAATATGCGGAAAACAGAAGAACACTAAAAACATAGAACCAAAGAGACACAGATATACGTGGTTCACCAAGTTTGGGCTACATCCAACCCAAATAGGCAGTCCTTCCTTTCTATTATCCAGCAAAATGACAAAACACAACCTACAACAGATCCGTTGTAATATCCATTGTTCTCTCTCACAGTCTCCCTATCTATTTCTCGCTCTGAGAATACACATACAATACACAGCCGCAATACAATACCCTCATAAAAGTGAGGGGTTTCCTTCTAGGGAAACAAACCATAAACTAAACATAACTTCTACCGTCAGATCATCTGTCTAATGAACGGCCTAGATTGACTAGAAATTACTATACTTTTACAAGGCAATTTTACATCTGTTTTTAGCTTTGGTGGTGCTGCCCCCGAAACCCCTTGCCAGGGAGGGACTCCATAAAGTCACAGCCACCCCCCCTGGAGCCCCCAAGCAGCGTTTAATTATGGGCATCGTTTCCACCCCATTAAGGTACAGGGGTCCAACGCTGTGATACAAAATAAACAAGATAATCAGGCTCCACACCCAACAATCTCCCACTTGGAGACTGATTATAGAAACTCCACCGCTGCTTCATTCGCTAGAAAATGACTCCTCTTTGGACCTGGTGTTTCTCATCTTCATCGTCATCCTTGAAGACCAAATGAAACTGAGCATTTTCTCATTTTCTCCCGGGTTACAACTTTTGTTAGCATATCTCCAGGATTCTAGATAGTGTGTACCTTTTCCAACTTCAACTTTTTATCTTCCAATACTAACCATATGAAATGGTACTTGAGATGTATGTGTTTAGTACTGGAATGAAATGTTGAGTTCTTTTCAATATGAGTGGAACTTTTTCTATCACTGTATAACACGCCCATATCATGATACTTACCCAATTCATCCATAAACCTTTGTAACCAAATCATTTCCTTACTAGCCTCTGTAGTAACAACAGACTTCAATTTTTTAAACCCAAATAATAGTTGTTCCACCTACAGTAAATACATATCCTGTAGTGTTCCTCCTGTTATCTCTGTCACCTACCATATCTACATCAACATATCCCTATAGAGAAATGTTTGAACCACCAAAGCATAATGCTTTATTTGTGGTACCTCTCAAATATCTGAGAATCCATTTCACTGCCATCCAATGTTCTTTTCCTGGATTTTTAATGTACCTACTTACAACTCCCACTACATGTGCAATATCAGGCCTTGTGCAGACCATTGCATACATTAATCTTCCAACTATTGATGCATATGGAACTTTAGACATATAGCCCATCTCTTCTTGGGTATTGGGGCACATCCCTTTACTAAGTTTGAAATGGTTAGCAAAAGGTGTACTAACTAGTTTTTCATTCTGCATATTAAATATTTTCAACACCTTTTGTATGTACTCATTTTGAGACAATGTTAATTTACGAAGGATTTGTTTCGCAGCTCCCCAATTCTTCATTTCAAATGATTTTGTCAATTTTCTTTTGAGCACATTTATTTCCTTCATGTTAGACCCTGCAACAAGCATGTCATCTACATACAGTAACAATATAATATAGCTGGCATCATTTTTATTTTTCATATAAACACAATGATCAGAGTGACATCTAGTATAACCTTGTTCAGACATAAACTTGTCAAATTTTAGATACCACTGCCTTGGAGCCTGTTTTAAGCCATACAAGCTTTTATTTAGCCTGCACATTAATTTTTCTTTCCCTTTGACCTCATATCCTTCTAGTTGATGCATATAGATCTCTTCCTCCAAATATCCATGGATAAATGTTGTCTTTATATCTAAGTGTTCAAGATGTAAATCTTCCGATGTTATAAGACTTAAAATATTTCTGATTGAATTCGTCTTAGCAACAGGAGAAAATATTTCATCAAAATAAATACCTTTCTTTTGTGAAAATCCCTTCACCACAAGTCTCTCTTTGTACCTTTTTTTTCCTCCATCTTCAGCCTTCAGCCTGTAAACCCATTTATTCTGCAATATAGTTTTACCTATAGGAAACCTGACTAAGTCCAAAGTCTAGTTATGTATTAAGGAGTCCATCTCTTCTTCCATGGCTAGCTCCCAATTCTTCCTAATTTCAACCTTCATTTCTTCTTCATAACATTCAAGTTCACCAGAATCAGTCAACAATAAATAATATAATGAAGGAGAGTATTTTTCAGGTGGTCTACTTATCCTGGTAGATATTCTGACACAAATTTCAGGTCTTTCAGGTCCCTCTTGCTGTTCTGGTGGTTGATGTTGTTATGGCAACCAATTATTATTATTTTCAGGCACATTTAATTTTTCTGTGATCTCATCAAGAATTGTGTATTATTTGTTTTTTTTTCCTGCTTCTTTTCCTGCAACTGATTCTTGTACAAGACCTTTTGTAATGTTCCAAAATTTTCATGCAGAAAATTGGAACATTAATTTTTGCTAATTTCACATAGGTGGAGAATAAATGGGTAAGGAGACCCATTGATAATGAAAATCACAATAAAATACCTCTTATTTTGATAAGGGGTCACTTTTGTACGTGATTTCACACCTCCATGTGTGAAAGGGGGCTATTTTGCAAAGTGGCTAGGTGAAGTTCACCAAAGTCAAACTGCGTAGGCTATGAGGTGGAAAGCACATTAGGGTACAATGCAATAGAGAAGGAGGGAAAATTCCTTGAGGAGGAAAACCCTAATGAAGTGAGGCCCATAAAGAGGGAGCTCACAATTGTATAAGAGTAGGGAAAGACAACCATTTTTGCTTATGAATAGATTATCGATTTCACTGTCTTGGGAGACAATTAACATCGTTGTTCAAAGGAGACTTCACCACATCACTCCGGACCTGATTTCAAAGAAAGGAGTTCAGGCTTAGTGGAGAGACTACGAGGAGTTCTTTGAGTTCTTTCGTATTTTTGTGTCGTTTTCTCCACCATTAGCATGCCTCCTGTTCACAGACCACGTTGTTCTGCAGTATAGTTAGTCCTACAGTGTTTGCACCATCACACTGGAGGGAGATATTTCCAGTGTCAAGATCAGCCTTCCACTCCGAAAATCCTTGAGAGGATATTGATTCAGTTTGTAGAGAAGATTCTACCATCTCCTTCTATTTTGGTTATGAGTTGCTGTAGCTGCCCAACAACTCCGGCATTTTGGTATTTTCCCATTCTGGGCATATAGTGTAGCCAATCCTCTTAAGGATTGTTGTATTATTGTTGTATCATTATTTTTAGGGGTTGAGAGCACACTCCCCCTAATTTCTTGAGCTATATTGAAATATCATCATATTTCATATTTGTATGCAGTAGTGTCTCCATAAGACTGCGCAGTCTTAGCTAGGGAAATCTATGCAACAATATATTTCATGATTTCATGTACTTGTTCTTTGAGGATGATCATTATCTCTTTTGAGTGCTCTTTCCCTCAAGATATTGTACACTTATTTTGCTGCTATGAGCTAATACAATGGCTATGAGTTCTTCTATCATTTTCTAAGATTGAAGCAAGTTTTCTCTTCATGTATTTGTTTGCATATTGCTGTAGCTCATCCCTTTGAGCAAGATCTTCTAAGGAAGAAGTATTTACATAGCTATAGCCAGAGTTTGAGAAAAGGCCAGATAGCCTCCAGTTCTCATCCTCTCTTTAGAGGTGACATAGCTAGTAAAATTCCTCTCAGTCAATCTCTGACATATCCTTGTTCATATTTCCGATAAAGGAGTTTTTCAGCGGTGAAAAAAATCTGTTGATTTCCATTTCAGAACATTACAGTGGTATCAGAGCATCTTTCTTGGCTCAGCCTGTGGCCCTCAAGCCCAAGAAAGAAGAAATCAAAATGATGAAGAGGATGAGCTTTTTCTCATCAGTTTTTAGAGAAAATAAGAACCTCTCCAAGGAGGAGAACCAAGAAGAAGAGGAAGAACCCTGCACTTCCTATTCTCATCAAGGAGACCAAGAAATAAGCAGGAAAAAGGCTCCATATTTTGGAGAAGAAAATAAAAGGGTTGAATCAAGGGCTAGCTCTAGATTTTACTATGAGGAGTGTGAGCATGCAGCTACACACCAAGGGGTATAGCGCAGTCACATGGCCAGCTTTGCCATGAGAAGAAAAAAAGAAGAATGCATACCAGAGAAGGGAACTCTTCGTGGTTTCTTGCATGAGTATGAATCTCAAACCCATAAATTTAGAGATCACATCTCTTTCCCAGAGTTTTGCAAGATCATGGTGAGGAGGAACAAGTAGCATGATGAGGATAGATTTCTCCTATCTGTCTTTGATGGTTCCTCTACTTATTCAGCCAAATCTTGGATTGAAGAGCTAGACATATTTATGGAGTAGCATCAGATTCCTGAAGATGAATCCATCAGAGTAGCAGCACTGCACTTGGGAGGTAAATTCTATTCACGGTGGTTATTTGAGTCCCTTGCTTTTGAAAAATGCAAATACTTCTTCCTATGCAATGTTCATTAGGGCTTTGATGGAAAATTTTGGTGGGAAGAAATCTGAAACACATGTGGATGAAACAAACATTCCTAGAAAAACAAAACCCTTACATGTGATGGAGGAATTCATGGGCTCAAGATCACTTCGGAAACCCTTAGAGGAGGCTGATATCTTGCATGGTGCTTTATTGGAGGCAAGACCTTCATCTTGAATTTTGGCATAAGGGGTCATGGAGGTCTCTCTTTCAAGAGATGATCTCATTTCGGAAGAGTTTCCCACATATGTTGATGAGGAGAAGGGAAACAGCACTGCCAATCATAGAGTTGATCTAGTATCTCATGCAGAGGGAGGAGGAGCACATGCTCCAATAAGAGGGATTATTGCATCCTTCCAGGAAGGTCCCCAGGATCTCATACATGGAGGTCCAAGCACAATCAATGAGCAACATGATTGTGCCATTTTGCAGCTGGAAGAAAGAGGAGGAGAGAGAGAGCAGCATCATGTGATTAGAGGCACACACTCTTCTCAATTCCAGAAATTTAAGGCAAAGAGGAGAAAGTTTGTACTGCATAGGGAGAGCAAGGGTAAGGTTTCCCAACCATATGTAAAGTCCACTCTTAGCATTGATGTCTCATTGCATAGGGGCATCCCACCAGGGAGACCGCCAGATCTATCATTGATGAGAGGCATCATGTTGTGGTATTCACCGCTCTTGGATTTTCTAGAGGTGAAGATATTGGAGAAAAACTTTGGCATGAGGGATGTCAAAGTAGTAGGCAGCAGCAGGAGGAGAGCTACACATGCCAGATCACCAGCACTGTCTCTTAGGAGCATTGTTCCTTACTGGAAATCTTCACTCTTAGTGGGGCACTCCAAGGATCTTGGTGCTTCCAGTATGCTTGATGACTCGAAGAGATATGACATATATATGGTAGAGGATATGGTCATCTACTCATATGGCAGAGTCTTCTTGACTAGAGCCTCTAGTCTCAAGGACAAGACTCTACTTGCAGCACAGGAGGACTTCTTTTCCATGCATCTTGATGCATATATTTCCTTGGCAGAGGAGTTCATTTGGGAGGGCATCCAGCAAGATATATATCAGCATATGGAGAGATGCATAGCCTGAATGATGATGATGAGGATTTTACAGCCACCTTCCTACTCATTGGGAGTAAGGGAGCACTTTCAGTTGAGCCATCCTAGCTCAATGACCAGAGTACTCGGTAGAGGAGGTATACATCTGTATTATTATTTGCCTTCCTTTACTTTATATGATCAACATGTGGTATTGAGGAGGATCATCCCTTATCATGTTTTATATAATGATTTACCTGGAGCCATTTGCAGCATTGAGATTGGCTATTTCATGGGTGGACTGTGGGGGAAGCCACATGATTCTTGGTGGGCACTATTGACACCATATTTTCTGTTCATGTTTCTATCTTATGAGATGATTGTGGCAGAAAACAAGTGGCTGGAAAAGCACTTGTTGATTTTTATTTTGATGCAGGAAATGAGTGCACTGCGCAGGTTCCATGAATGGAACTATGATTCACTTTTCGGTTGTCATATGACAGCTTGTTTCTATTGGTTCTTGCTTCCATGCATTGCAGATTTTTCTTTTGACATGGGGAGATTTTTCTAGAAAGTGGGATATGAGTTGGAGATGCCCATTTGGAGTATGATTCACCCTACTTTGCATGGTGTATGTTTCCGGGGAAATAATGGGTAGCCCATGATTTTCAAGCTTCACCTCTTTCCTTCATGTGGGAGGAGCTATTTAGAGAGTCTGAATTTTTGGAGGAGGCATTTCATGGTTTATATGATTGATGGGGTGGCTTGGGTCTCTCTTGAAGACCATTATGTTTCAGTGATATATTAGCAGTAGCCCCATATGTATCATGATGAGGGAGGAACTCATTGGGTGGATGTGCCCTTTGGGAGGAGGAACCTCCGTTGTTTTTGCAGCTCATCATCCAAGGGGAGTGTGGGAGATGATATGGTCACCATGTTTAGCCATTTGTTTTCCATGAGGTGAACCATATGACTGTTTGGATTCCATATGATGATGAATTCCAACTCATCACATATGAGATGATTTGGGCTAGCTTGATTTGCAGCGTTGGAGGAGAGGTCCTTGGGGATCTAGACTTCATATTGCCTCTTGAAGGCAACATTATTGCAGCCCGAGTTCAGTTTGAACTCCAAATTTATCATGAGTGGAGAATAGGATAGCATGGGGTAGGCCATGAAGCTTACCATGTTCAGAATTTCAGCCCACCTATTCTACATGAGCACAAGGTGGAGGATTATTTTCAAGAGTTACCTAGTTGGAAGGTGACTCATTTTGCATGGCTCATAGAATGGAGATGGAGGATTCACATGAAGAAGATGTTCCTCAAACACTTCACAGAATCCATGCCTTGAGAGGAGGCTATCCAGTTTTGTCCTTGTAGTTTCTTGAGGACAAGCAACATTTGGGAGGGGAGGACTGTAATGTTCCAAGGTTTTCATGCAGAAAATTGGAACATTAATTTTTGCTAATTTCACATAGGTGGAGAATAAATGGGTAAGGAGACCCATTAATAATGAAAAGCACAATAAAATCCCTCATATTTTGATAAGGAATCACTTTTATACATGATTTCACACCTCCATGTGTGAAAGGGGGCTATTTTACAAAGTGGGTAGGTGAAGTTGACCAAAGTCAAACTGCGCAGACTATGAGGTGGAAAGCACATTAGGGTACAATGCAATAGATAAGGAGGGAAGATTCCTTGAGGAGGAAAACCATAATGAAGTGGGGCCCATGGAGAGGGAGCTCACAATTGTATAAGAGGAGGGAGAGACAACCATTTTTTCTCATGAATATATTATTGATTTCGTTGTCTTGAGAGACAAGGGGCATACTCCTGTTGTTCAGCAGAGTTGCTAGAGGAATTCCTGTTTAGGATTCCTTCCTCCTTATGAGAGGCCTCTTGAGGAATTGATCTTCAGCTTTCTCCACATATTGGCTCAAGGCCAAAGCATTCTCTTCCATCACAATGTTATTCTTGCTGCAAGAAGACATTGTGTTGTTGGGGTTGCAGTGGAGGATTCCACCACGTCACTCCGGGACTTGATTTGCAGAGAAAGGAGTATCCATTTAGAGGAGATATCATTGAGGATTTCTCTTGAGCTTATTTGCATATTTTTGCAGCAGGCCAGGCCTTCCCCCATCTTCATCAGCGCAATCCTTTCCATACACTGCGTTATTTCAGAGTTAGTCTGCAGTGGGGGTTTGCACCATCACATTGGAGGGAGAGATTTCCAATTTCAGGATTAGCCTTGCACTTCGTAAATCCTTGGGAGGAGATTGATTCAGTTTGTAGAGCATATTCTACCATCTCCTTCTATTTTGGTTATGAGTTGCTGCAGCTACCCAGCAACTCCGGCATTTTGGTATTTTCCCATTCTGGGCATATAGTGTAGCCAATCCTCTTAAGGATTGTTGTATTATTGTTGTATCATTATTTTTAGGGGTTGAGAGCACACTCCCCCTCATTTATTGAGCTATATTGTAATATCATCATATTTCATATTTGTATGCAGCATTGTCTCCATAAGACTGCGCAGTCTTAGCTAGGGCAGTCTATGCAGTGATATATTTCATAATTTCATGTACTTGTTCTTTGAGGATGATCATTCCCTCTCTTGAATGCTCTTTCCCTCAAGATATTGTACACTTATTTTGCTGCTATGAGTTAATACAATGGCTATGAGTTCTTCTATCATTTTCTAAGATTGAAGCAAGATTTCTCTTCATGTATTTGTTTGCATATTGTTGTAGCTCATCGCTTTGAGCAAGATCTTCTGAGGAATAAGTATTTACATAGCTATACGCAGAGTCTGAGAAAAGGCCAGATAGCCTCTAGTTCTCATCCTCTCTTTAGAGGTGACATAGCTGGTAATAGCCCTCTCAGTCAATCTCTGACATATCCTTTTTCATATTTCCGACAAAGGAGTTCTTCAGCGGTGAAAAAAAGATGTTAATTTCCATTTCGGAACATTACACCTTTTCATTGAATATTACATATCTTATCCTAATTATTTTGTGATTTTCATAATCATATAAGCGAAAACCAAATAATTAACACCATATCCAATCAAGGTACATTTCTTTTATTTTTCCTCAAGCTTTGTTCTATTTTCTTTATTAATATGGACAAAGGCCTCACAATCAAAAGGATTTAAAAAAGAGTAGTTTACCATTTTACATGTCCATGGTTCCTCTGGAATACCACCATCCAAGGAACTTGAAGGCCCTCTGTTTATTAGATAAACAACAGTATCTACAACATCTACCAAAAATTGTAAAGGCAATCATGCATGCAATCTCATGCACCTTGCACGCTCCATGATTGTTCTATTCATCCTTTCTGACACACCATTTTCTTGTAGTGTTCTTGGAACTGTCTTCTCTCTGTGAATTCCATGCTCTGAAAAATACCTATCAAACTCTTTTCTGCAATATTCACCTCCATTGTCTCATCTGAGGCACTTCAAATTCTTACCTGTCTCAATCTCAACCAAGGCTTTCCATTTCTTGAAAATATCAAATACATCAGACTTATTCTGAATACAATAAATACAAGTTTTTCTAGTTGCATCATCAATAAAAGTAACATAATAATGAGAGCCACCAAGAGCTTATACATGAGTAGGTCCCCATACATATGTATGCACAAGATCTAATTTTTAGTTCTTCTTTTCTTTCCGAACTCTGAGAAATATGACTCTCTTCTATTTTCCATAAATGCAATTCTCACAGAAATCCAAAGCAACATTCTTCAAACCCGACAACAAATTTCTTGAGTGAAGAATCTTCATCCCCTTTTCACTCATGTTTCCGAGCCTATGATGTCATAATGCTACATCTGCTCCTTTGGAAACTAAAGCATTAACAGAGTTAGAAATACCATTGCATAAATACAATGTACCAACCTTTTTTCCTTTTTCTATTACCAGGGCTCCTTTGGTGACCTTCCAAGTTTTATTTGTGAAAGTTGTCACACAACCTTCACCGCCTAAATGCCCTGTTGAAATCATATTTTTCTTCAGATCTAGAACATGCCTTACCCCCTTTAATAGCCATTGGTTTCCATTGTACTGTTTTACAAGAACCTTACCCATTCCAACAATTTTACAGGGTTTATCATCATCCAAACAGACTTCTCCAAAATCTCCTTGAACATAATCATGGAAATATTTCTTATCAGGTGTGGCATGGAATGAGGCCCCTAAATCTACAACCCAAGAATCTGTAACATTTTTGAAAGAAAGAATCAAAGCATCTTGTGACACATCAGTTGTCGCATTTTCTTCATGATTTTTTTGTTGTTGTGCATCTCCTTCTTTTCCCTTTCGAGGTCTACAGTCTTTCTTTAGGTGTCCTTTCTTTTCGCATTTCCAGCACAATATCCCCGATGTAGACTTGGATATGCCTTTCCTTGATCTACTGGGACATCCCGAGCTCTCTCCTCTTTCCATTTTTCTTCCCCTAGACTCTGCACTCAAAGCGTTACCCAATGTCTCACCGGAGCTTTTCCATCGAATTTCCTCGCTAAGGATAGCACCGACAACATCATCAAACTTTAAAGTACTAGATCCAGAGACAGAGTTACTAATGGCCATAACTAAACCATTCTAGCTTTCTGGCAATGAGCACATAAATAAAAGAGCCCTAAATTCATCACCAAATTTTACCCCTACAAAACTTAACTGATTGGTAACTGTATTAAAATCATTTAAATGGTCTGCTACAGATCCACCTTCCGACATATTCATATTAAATAAATTTTTCATAAGAAATACCTTGTTTGAGGCTGAGGGTTTTTCATATAGTTTCACCAATGCCTTAATCAAACACTTTGTTGTTGTTTCCTTCGAAATATTGAAGGTTGCTGATGCTGCGAGGCACAACCGTAGTGTTCTGAGTGCCTTTATATTGAGAATCTCCCATTCTGCATCTGTCATAGCCGTCGGCTTCTTTGTTTTTTCACTCAATGGTAGCTACAGATCTTTCTGATACATATAATCTTCCATCTGCATCTTCCACAGTGAAAAGTTTTGGCCGTTAAATTTATCGACCATAAATTTACCATCTTCTGCTATTGCTCCCACTCGAACCAGGAACCCTTCTTTCCTGTGAGTTTATCAGCCAAATAGACCTTCGGCTCTGATACCAGTTGTTAGAAAATTATATATTACAGAGCAATGAAACACATAAAATATGTAGAAAACACAAGTGCAGTAAACACATAAAAGAAAAGAGACACATATATACATGGTTCACCCAGTTTGGGCTATGTCCACCCTGAACAACCAATCCTTCCTTTCTATTATCCAGCAAAATGAAGAAACACAACCTACAGCAGATCCACTGCAATATCCACTCTTCTCTCTCATGGTCTCCCTATTTGTTTCTCACTCTGAGAATACACATACAGTACACATACGCAATAAAATACCCTCATAAAAGTGAGGGGTTGCCTTCTAGGGAAAAAAAACCCTAAACTAAACATAACTTCTATCGTCAGATCATCTGCCTAATGAACAACCCAGATTGACTAGAAATTACTATACTTTTACAAGGCAATTTTACATCTGTTTTTAGCTTCAGGGCTGCTACCCCCAAAACCCCCTGCCAAGGGGGGGCTCCATAAAGTTGCAGCTACCCCCCCTAGACCCCCCAAGCATCATTGAATTATGGGTGGCGTTTCCACCCCATTAAGGTACAGGGGTCCAACACTATGATACAAAATAAACAAGATAATCAGGCACCACACCCAACATGATGAAAATTTGGTTGTCACAATAAATCATCGTATGATCCATCTGTTGAACAAAAAACCCAACAAGGATCCCCCTCATCCAGATAACCGCACAAGATACTTGAATAGTAGCAATGTACTCTTCTTCTACTGAAATAAGTGCAATTTATACCTTCTTCATATTGTACCAGGAAACTACTACTCACCCAATACTAAAGATTCTACTTGATGTGCTATTCTTGTTAGATGGAATCCCTGCGCAATCTAAATTTGTGAGTCCTTGTACCTTCACTCCCTTTTTCGGCATGTACCAAAGGAAAAACTGAGTGGTGCCTCTGAGGTATCTTGACACATGTTTGGACTCCTTCCAATAAAGCTTCGTTGGCTTAACCATTGCTTGACTAATTTCGTTAGCGGCATAACACATGTACGGTTGTGTGTTCACCAAGTACATAAGTGAACCCACAAGCTTCTTCTAAATCGTAACTTCTACTAATTCACCTGAAGTAACATCTTCCTTCCTCCAATTCCCTATTAGAGGAGTATCCATGGGTTTGCTTCTCTCCATGTGAAACTTCTTCAATATCTCATTGGCATACTTACCCTGAGAGACAACCAGTTCCCCATCTCTTTGCCTTATTTCAAAACTAAGGAAATAATGTAAGAGACCCATGTAACTCATCTCAAGTTCTCTTGCAAGGTCCCCTTTGCAATATTTGATTAGCTTCTCATCACCTGTTATAATTAAATCATCGACATAAAATATAATAATCAATAATTTACCTTCAACCACAATATGGTAAAGGTCGCATCTACTTCACTTTCGGTGAAGCCCAACCCAATGAAATAACTCCCAATCCTGGTGTACCAAGAAATGGGTTATTGTTTCAGTCCATACAACAATTTCTTGAGTGTTCACACATGCGACTCTCTATCGAAGGTCTCAAATCCTTCCATTTCCTCTATGCACACCTCTTCCTCAATCACTCCATTGAGGAAGGTTTTATTTACATCCATCTGATGTATTTTCCATCGATATGATTTTTACTATAATAGATTTGGTTGAAGATTACCTTACTACTAGATCAAATGTCTCCTCGTAATCTATTGCCTCCACCTGAGAGCACCCCTTGGCCACAAATTTGGCCTAGTGTTTCTCGACACTCCCATATGCTATTTGCTTCACCTTGTAGATCCACATAGATCCTACAATATAATTTTCCATGAGTCTTGGGACAACTTCCCATGCTCTATTCCTGATAATAGAGTCATACACATGTACCATGGAATCAACCCATACTACTTTTTTCATCACTTCCTAGAATTAGGATGGCTCAGTCTCTACACTCTCACTCATAGGATCCACATAGCTAGTGTACCGATATGGGGAAATTCTCTACCTACGTTGTGATGAGGGTTCTCCCACATTATCTCTATCATAATGCATCAATATTTCAGCCTCTCTAGTGCTCTTTCTTCCATTATGGATGTCTTTGCATGAGTGGGTACCTCCACTCTCTACTCCTCTACTTGTCATTGTTCCACAGCTTCAGGTTCTTCTTTTGGAGATAAGAGCTCATCATATACATGCATCTGAAGCTCCTTCTTAAGGGAAATTCGCATGGCCTTTCCTTCATCAAATTTAAAATCTCTACGAACCACTTTCATCCTATGTTATGCAATATATGCCCAATATTTCTGAGGTGTATCAGTGTACCCCAAAAATATGCCCAAATCAGTTTTTGGTTCTATATTTTTTCGTGGACCCTTAGTAACATTCTAAATTATGCTACATCTAACTTCTTACCGGAGAGGCTTCCTCAGGTGTACTCATCCCGAGGACCCAATGAGGACTCCTATTCTGCACATACACAGTTGTGTTGCATGCTTCTTCCAGCAACTGTAATGGTAAGCCCTAATCATGTAACATTACCCATGCAACTCCCACAATGCTTTTTTCTTGCTTTTTGCAACCCCATTTTATTGTGGGTTATGATGTGTTATCAACTCTCATCGAATGCCTTATAATGCACATAATTTTTTGAATTCATTCAACAAATATTCTCCACTGTTGTCGCTCTTGAGAGCCTCTACTTTCCTGCTTGTGTCTTTCCAACAAGTGCTTTGAACCCACAAAATTTTGAGAATGTCTGGTCTTTCTTCTACATGAATAATATCCAACATTTGCATCAAAAATCATCTACAAAAATCACATAATACATGTTCTTGGTTGTGGAGGTTTTCAAGAACGATCCATAAACATCTAAGTCAATTCTTTCAAGGATTGCTTGCACTTGATTTTCCTTATCATGAAAGGTGAATTTGGTGTACTTCCCTAATTTACAGCATTTTCATGTATCAATCTTCTTAAGTGCACCCTTGGGAAGTCTTGTAGAAATATTTTGCATGATATTGAAAGATTTGGGGTGTGGATGGTCTAATATTCTATGGGATAATTCATCGATGTCCTGACTCTCCACCTTCTCTATTTTCATGCTCAAGGAAACACAATCTTATATATCTAATTTGTAGAGGTTCTTTACCCGAAATTAGATCTTCTTCACTTGTCCCATGGCTATGTGATGAAGGAACACCTTTCCTTTGATAAATATCACATCGTGACCACAGTATTCCAACATAGAAACTGAAACTAAGTTCTTCTTAAAACCAGGAACATATACGAAATCTTTTAATGTGAGAGAACCAGTCTTCCCCTGTAAAGTAATAGTACAAATTTTATTCCCACTATACCTTCCATCATCTCCCATATCGATGTGCATATTAAGGTCCTTATCCTCTAAATGGTTGTAGAAATATTTTTTTCTGGTCATATGGAATGATGCTTCACTCTCCAGGTACCACACACTAACCATCACCAATGATACCATGCATATGAGGAGGGTAAAATCCAACTCAAATTGTGAATCAAGTACTTCACATACTACTACTCCTGAGGCATTATTGTTGATATTCTTGTGCAAAAGCTTCATGGCATAGTGTCTGAGCTGGTAATAGTGAAAAAATTTAATCATCATCAATTCTTTTTTGCAATGGGATGACTTCCCTTTCCCTTTCATTTCCTTTCCATCCAAGGCATATTTCTCCTCATCATCATGCTTTGATGAGGATCCACCTCTCGTGTTCTGCCAAATATCTTATTGCACCAAATCATACCACTAACGCTCCAACTCTAGTAGCTTCTCCCCTCCCATTTACCAAATCCTCGTAGTTTTGTCAGCTCTTGGGAAGGCCTAGAGGTCTTAGGCTCACCAAATAATCTTCATTAATTGTAACACCAACACTTCCAAGCTCATCTCAACCTTATGAAAACTTGGTTAAGTACTTTGGTATTATGTCCCGCTTCTCCATATTGATTTTCCCAAGCTTTTCCTTCAGTGCCAACTTCCTATGGTCACTGTTGTTCTTAAACAATTTTTTTAAGGCCTTCCACATTGAAAATGGATTTTCCTTTCCATGGAGGTTCGAGACAATATGATCTTGAACACCTTCGAGTATAATATTTTTTCCTTTGCAACACACTTCCTCCACTCTACTAGATCTTGTACATCAGCTACAATTGGTTTAAGGATTTAATTATCCAAGAACTCCTTCAATCCGTTGTCTTCCAAGAATGCTTCCATTCGGTCTCTCCAGGAAATGTAATTCAAGCTACCCTTAAGTGCATACTTGAGCCTCAAACCATCGACTGCCATCCTGATCCCGTTTATATCTATGAAGAAGATATCTCAAAAAATTGTTCCTCCTGCAAGTACAAACTCGTATTATTCTCTTATATAGTGATTTCAGCTCTGATACCATGTAGAAAATCCATGTTGACTCAAACTTCTAATTGTAATATGCTAAAAAAATAGACTTTAATCTACTCTACTAATTGTAGAAACTAATTGCGATCACGAAATCAAAAAGCATACAAGAGAAAGAGTTTAAATCACACATTACACAATTATGGGTAAAGCATTAGCTAGAAACCCTGCTATCTATATATTGCTTAAGTAAGAAAATTTGAGAAGATTACAATTCTTTTCTCTAACCAGAGAAACCTCTGCACTATCTCTATTTGTCTCACTGCTTCTTAGACAAGCCTAGTCAACTTAATAAATTTTATGCGTGCCTATATCCCTTTTTCCTTGTGTTTTTTCCTTGGGTAATTAACCCTTATTAATTAGGGAAATTCCCAATATGAATTGCACAATACATCTAGGGCCTTACTTTGACTACATGCATCACCTATACAATTTGGATGATTATACAACGGATAGCACAGTACCTTTGAACTCCAATCTCAACTGTGTCTTTCTATGATCTGACATGGATGAGTTATTTATGGTTGATTTATCATTCCTTTATTTGAACACTGCATGTGGTTCAAGTTCCAAACTTTGACCTCTCACTAGTTCCTCCATCAGTTGGAACTAGTTAAACTGACTTTAACTTAGATAAACCAATTGAATTAATTACAACTCAACATAAAATCCACCAGGGTTCCTATTTTGTAGGAGCCACTCTACATGACTCATGTTATAACATCAAATCGAATTAATATAACAAACTAAGTCAAACTAACATAGTTAATTTGTACACATTGTGATTTGATGTGAAATTAAAATTTATTCTAATTTAATTCAAGGTTGTAAATTTTCGTAGATGTTCTATGATTGATGCAACTTTTATTTTATCCCCAATATCAAACAATAATCACATATATAAGAATATAAAATGGTGATAGAACATACTAGTAGATCGACAGAAGACAAGCCAAAAATACGCGTAGCTCGATCAAAAAAATATATGTGTTGAGGTGCGTTACGGCAGTCAACGGAATGCTTCAAACAGTAAAGTATCAATACATTCAACCAACTATAATGTATCACAAAACCCTCTCGGATAGCTCTATACCAGTCAACCCAAAGGCAATGAAATTCAACACTCTCCTAGTCACCGTTCAAAGCAAAACAGTAGTAGAAAAATGTCAACACGACTCGATCAAAGTCAACATCCAGCCTCGATTTCTGTGGCAAAAAATGCAGACTTCAGAAATCATAATTTTAGGAGATATTAGGTTTATTTTGACCAAGTGTTGACCAAAGCCAGTGCTGGTCAAATCTACGCTGAAACCCCGGGTCAAAACAGAAATATCCTTATTGCAATTTTCCCACGTTTGGAGAGGAAGAGACTCTAAGTGATGATCGAACCAATAAGATGCCGAGAGAGAATGTGTGATGAGTGATCGTGAAAATTAAATCCAACATTGACCTATATATATCCATCAGTGAGGGTGTGTAACACATCTTTTGAGGCTTCAAACCTACATTTCAATTCTAGCTGACCTTGTACATAAGTCGAATTAATTCAAAAGAAATGTTCTGCTCATCAGATCAAGATGACCTTTAGATCTATATTTCACCTATTGGCATCTTCATCTGAGCATCACAACATCGAGTTTGGACCTAGTTGTCGAAAATTAACACAGCTTCTAGACTAGGGATAACTCCATCCACCTGTGCCATCCAAACAACATGCGTCATCCTGCTATAACTTGCTTTGTCGGCTTCTTTATTTCAGAACAAACGATGAGTCACAAATACATCACTCTCAGCTGACAAATTCAGCTCAGAGGTCTGAAACCTCTATAGGACTCAATGGAGTCACATACCAACCCAAAGTTGGTTTACCTAACCCGAAGTTAGTTGGAGGTATGAAACCTCACTTGGACTCATGAGAGCCATATACCAGCTCGAAGTTGGTTTACTTGACTCGAAGTCAGTTGGATGTCTGAAACCTCACTTGGACTCAAGAGAGTCATATACTAACCTGAAGTTATTTTAACTGACCCGAAGTCATCTAGAGGTCCGAAACCTGACTAGACTTGATTCCAGATTAAGTGGTTGGACACGTTCCATCCTATACATAAAGATTACGACAATCTTCAATGTTTCAATCGGTCTTTGCTACTGGTCTCTAGCTTTTCCCACCTCACTAGACAAATGAGAGGTACTTCCCATGAGTCTAGGACTCAATGGGTAGGATGCATATGAGGCACAGATCATGATAGGTGTACCAACTAAATATCATAACGGTGGGCTATAAGCACACCAAAAAGGTTTGGAAAGCCTAACCCTGTGGTTTCTTATAGCTCCGAGAAGCTATCCCCAAAGCCCCTTGGAGCTCCCAGAGTTCATCGTCCAATAGGACCCTCAGAATAGGGTCATTCCATGATTCCAATATTCTCACGGAAGGGTAGGAACATGACCTTCCACAAGGGCATTGTGATAATATCCACGACCTGCTCATCAATTCTTATATGATCGAGCCTTAAAACACCTCATTGTACCATATCCTGGATTAAGTGGTAGTAGCCATCAACATGACTGGATCAATTGTAGAACACGAGATTATCTCACAAATGAATCCACCTATAGTTATCACAAAGGATAACAGTGGCATCTAGAATATGCTCGAACAACTCACTGAAGAGCTTTCACAACCAAGTGGCTTCACAACATGCCATACATGTTGAAATTTTTTCGGTTTCAGCAGTGCTCAAAGCTACCGACTTCTGCTTCCTGCTCGAAGTAGACCTACGTGTGAAGTAACATCTAGATGTCCTATTGCAATCCACCACACTACCAGACCAATCAGCATCAATATATCCATGGAGTGTCATGCTCCTGATAGTGTATCCCAACCCATGGTCTATCATGTCCCAGAGATATCTCAAGATTTTCTTGGTACCAACCCAGTGAATGTTATGAGAATCAACCAAGTGTTGACTCAAATTGTTCATTGCAAAACATACATCCGGACAAGCTTTCACTAAGCACATCAGGGCCCCTACAAGTTGATGATACTCAATAGGATTTTCCAGCATGTCCCACCAGCACTGCCACTCAACTTCTTAAAGTTGAGCTCCAACGGTGTCGACACAGACTAACACTCCACCATTCGAATTCTTTCCAGCAGCTTCAAAATATATTTTCCAAACCTCCAGGCTTAAGAAGTAATGCATTAGTCCTAGGTCCTTCATCTCAAACTCATAAGTGAGACCCCTCTTACACTGATGAATGAGAGGGTCAGCACTTGTCAGGAAGTGGTCGTCCACATACAGAACCAGAATGAGAGGCTTTTCTCTATCAACCTTGAAGTAAAGGTTTGGATCAGCATTATTACGAGTGAATCCCAGCTTCATTAAGTAGTTATATATCCTCTTGTACCAAGCTCTGGGTGCTTGCTTCAACCCATAGCGGGCTTTCTTCAACCTGCAAACATGGGTGTCTCGATCCTAGACTTCAAATCCCAGAGGTTGCTCCACATACACCTTTTCCTTTATCACACCATGCAGAAATGTGGTCTTCAAATCCATCTGATGAAGATTCCATCCATGCATAGCAGCAAGGGCTATGATAGATGAGATGGTGGTATATAGAGCTACAAGTGAAAACATATCATCATATTCTACACTTTCCTTTTGAGAGAATCCACGGGCAACAAACCTTGCCTTGAACGTTTCAGCACTACCATCAGATCCATGCTTGATATTATAGAGCCATTTCGAGGTGACAATTGCTTTGTCCTCCGGTCTCATAACCACATCCTAGACATCATTCTTCATAATGGACTCATATTATTCATGCATAGCATCCTTCCAGACTTGATGCTTTACGACTTATTCAAAAGATCCAAGATTAGATTGTATGATTGTACTCATGGCTACTAGATACCCTTGGTATATATTCAGCTTTTTTCTTTAACAGGATGTCCCCCTTGGTGCCATATGTCCCTCAGTATCCTCGAGAGTCCCTAAGCCATGAGGTTCTTGTCTTTATTGAAGGAGTTGGATCGATATGGTTCATCAGTCCTTCAACATCGAGCATCGTCTCATCCTTCAGTTCTTCCTGATTTCGAGAACTTACTTCATGATCTTCCTTAGAGCTCAGAAGTTTTATCACTATCCTGAGGGGAGCATCTTCAGCGTGTCATATCTCCACTTCTCTTTCGGCACAACCCAGACACACAGCTTCATGATCATTTTTTAATTTTGGCATCCTTGTCACCATATTCCTTGCTTCGGGAAGGGCTGTGTAATGAAGATGTCCATACCTCCAGTGCCTTGATTCAGTTTGATGAACAGTATCACATGTCATCTCTACCAGTGGACATTATCCAACCTAGTAGTGTCTATCAACTCTAAACCCAATCATGATAGCTTCTTTGAAACTCTTCTTCCAGATGTGCACCTTCCCATAAATGAATGCCACATTGAAACCTTTGTCTTCCATGGCCGAAATAGACAAAATATTCTTCTTCAAATCATGTACATATAGTACATCTTGCAAGAGGAGGACAAGACCATGATATAAGTGGAGGTTCACAATCCCTGTCCCTTTCATGGGATATGTGGCATTATCTCCAAGGATAATTTTTAGATTAAAATCCTTCTCAACCATATCAGAAAGTGCTTCCTTGAACCCATTAAGGTGCCTTGAGGCACCACTATCTATCAAACAGACATCCATAGTGTTTGGTGGAGATGTAGTAGAGAGGGTAGATACAAGAATGAATTCATTTTCCTTATCATTAACAACACTATATTCCTCATACCTGGAATTTCTTAACCTTTTGAAAGGTTGCTCGTTTCCATTGCGACCAAAGGGAGCCTTTCTCTTTCCCTTGAAGTTGTTGTTCCTTTGATTTCAATTCCTCTTGTTGTTGTTTTTATCATCATCCCTGGGAGAATCCCTTCTATTAGGGCATTCTCTAGCATAGTGGCTAGTCTCATTACATGTGTAACATCTTCCTTTCTTTCCTTGGGAACCTGCTCTTCCTTGGTTCCTCGGGCCACCTTTGTTCTTATTCTTAGCACGAGTAGTGAAGGCAACATTACCTTCATTTTCATATTCCTTCATTCTTGATTCCTCTTGTACACATCTCGATAATACTTCATCAAAATAAGGTATCACATTGTTATTAAGAATGGTAGTATTGAATACATGACATTTGGATGAGAGACCTCCAAGTGCGGTGAGAACCATTTCTTGATCAGGTATTGTATCCCCAATGGCCAAAATATTATTTATTATTTTGGTCAACTTTAGAAAATAGGATTGAATAGATTCATCCCTAACTTCTTCATATTATTCAGCTGGTTCTTAAAGAAAAGGACTTGATTTGCATTTTTGGCCTTGAACATGTTGACCAACTTATAGTACATCTCCTTATATGTGTGTAGGTCACAGATGTAGGAAACCAAACTGTTAAATATCGATTCCCTAATCATAAGCTTTTCTTTTATTTCCCCCTTCTTATATTTTAACTTGGTGGCAGCAGTTGTAGTGGATGGAGGCTCTTGGATTTTACCCTGCACATAGTCCATGACATCTTGGTCTTCCAACATAAGATCCAAATTCATCTTCCAGGCATGGAAGTCTTCATTCCCATTCAACTTATCATCAGCTTTGAAGCCATTATAGTTTGAGGTACTCATGCCCTTCTTTGGTGATTGCTACAAACTTGGGCTTTGTCTTAACGTCAGCTCTGATACCATGTAAATTTTCATATATGTTCTATGCTTGATGAAACTTTACTTTTATCCCCAATATTAAAAAAAAATCACATAAACAAGAAAGTAAAATGCTGATAGAACATACCAGTAGATCGACAGAAGACAAGCCAAAAATACACTTAACTTGTTCAACAAAATATATGTGTTGAGGTGCATTACGATGGTCAATAGGATGCTTGTTGAGGTGTGTTACGACGGTCAATAGGATGCTTCAACCAGAAAAGTCCCAGTACAATCAACCAACAATAATGTGTCACAAAACCCTTTAAGACAACTCTATACCAGTCAACCCAAATGAAACTAAAGTCTATGCTATCCCAATCAACGGTCAACGTAAAACAGCAAGAGAAAAAAGTCAATGAAACTCGGTCAAAGTCAATTTCTAGGCTCAATTTCCGTGCCAAAAAATGCGGACTTCAAAAATCAAGATTTTAGGAGAGATTAGGGTTAGTTTGACCAAGTGTTGACCAAAGTCAACCCTAGTCCAATATGCGTTGAAACCCTAGTTATAAAAAGAAATATCCTTGTTGCAATTTTACCACGTATGGAAAGGAATAGACTCCAAGTGATGATTGAACAATCAGATGCTGATGGAGAATGTGTGATGAGTGATGGTGAAAATGACTCCAGTGTTCACCTATATATATCCATTAGTGAGGGTGTGTGACAGATATGTTGGGGCTTCAAGCCTATGTTTAAATTCTGGTCGACCTTGCACATAAGTGGAATTAATTAAAAGCAAATGTTCAACTCATCAGATCAATATGACCTTTAGATCGATCTTGTAGCTCTCTGAAAGAGGAATACAATAAAAATATTGGCATCTTCATCTGAGCATCAAAACATGGAGTTTGGACCTAGTTGTCCAAAATTAACAAAGGGACAATTAAATTAGAATCTTTCTTGGTTCCATTTTCAACATATATCCAGTTTACTTATTTTCCTCAATTTCATCAATAATTATTTCATTGCTTATTCATTGTGCAGTAATCATGAGCATGAAAAAGAGGATAAATCATAACACATAATCAACACATCAACACATTAGGACACCTATACTTTTAGGTGGAAACCCAATTTGGGATAAAACGACTATTGTTATTGTTGTTATCTTCCTGATTATTATAAATAAAATATTTTACATCTTGTATTGGTGCAAACTCTTACCAGTACGTAGGATCCTACATGTGGGAGGCTACCATATCTGGTTTCTCCAGCTCCGAATCGAAGTCACCTACTTCTCCCTTATCAATTATAAAGCCTCTTATTGGAATGAAGCTCAAGTTTCGTCACTAAAGCCTTGAACCTTCAGCAAGTCTATAAACCACATTTCAAAATTTTGTTACTAGATCCGCTTGTCTCAGTAAATCATCAAAAACTTGTAGGCCACCTTTCATCAAATTTTCAAACTAAACCCACACCTAAAAATAAGCTCAACCACCAAATACTAATAACCACTTTGAAAAAAACATTGATCAATCAAGTATTCTCAACATGTATAAATAAATACCAAGATATCAATCACCCCTCTGCATCCAAATCATTGATCAAACTGAAATAAATAGTCAACCAATATTGTTAGATACCAAACATCCTTATCAAGACATCCTTTATAATAAACGAAAGATAATATAGAACCAATCTATTGTCATAACCAAATATCCCTATAAACTGTGATAAAATCAAAATATATAAATGACTTTCATTAAAGAAACACATGTGTATACATGCCCTTTCTACATGATACCCATGTACATATATCATATTACTGAATAGCAAATCCAAGTCATTATATGTGTTCAAAGAAGATCTACCATCATCACATTACTTAGTAGCAACAACAATTACCAACAATCCCGATCAAGAAGAAATATTAAAATCTTATTTATTCTCAATCAGGGAAAATTTTAAGGATGGAAGTTTATCTCAAAGTCTAGAAACCTTGGCGAATCTTACTAGTCCCCAATATGTAAATTGTAAATTTTTGGATGATATTTTTGTAAAAATATTTAGGTTTCTAATTATTTTATATTAGTATATATAAAATTTTGGTGATTTTAAGGGTAAAATAATTTTATACTATAAAATTTGGGCTAATCAATTTTAAAAAAAAAGAATGGAAAATGGCGAATCTTTTTTTTGGGAAAAACATGGAAAATTAGCCCACTTGCAAATATTAGCCCCTAAAATTTTCCATGCTCTCAATGTATACGTTATTGTTATGAAGTAGATCCACATATGTATGTGATTTTTAGGAACACAAACTACATACAAATATTAGAAGAATTAATCATTAACCTTTTTTGTAGGAAATCAAAAAGGTTATGTAGAACCATTGTCAATAATCAAATCTAAAATCAACCATATTATCCATACTCATAGACATGACAAAATATTATCTACATATCAAATAAGGAAGAAAAACCATTCAAGACACACTCTGATCCCCGCATACACACATTGTCAAATTAATCTCTTCATACATATTGTCATAGATAAACCCTCATTAACAAAAATAATGATACACAATCATACCTATATTCCATAAATCCATAAAATATTAATAAACCATACCTGCAATAAATAATTCTATCAAGTAGATCCATTGGATTTTCAATATAGCTTTGCATGTCTCATATCTGTTCATCCTCCTTGCACCTTGGTGAACACCTTGTCATATTTGATCACACATGAATAACTCATTGAATGCACACTTTTCTACTTGATCTCCTTCTCCTTTTATAACCTTTGTTCCTTGCCAATACCATAGAAAAATCCTTTGGTTTTTTTGTCGGTAATTTTTAACCGCATCAAATAGACATTGCTGACACAAAAATGTGGGAGATTATCATGGTTTTTTATTTTCGATGGGCAGGTTCTTGTATGAAATTATTTTTCATGAAACATACATATGTATGTCGAATTTATTCATAGGGATTACATATATGTAACCATGCCTCCCATATCTACCCAGTTTCATTGGCCTACCAAAGTAAACATGAGAGGAAGAGATACTAAAACATGAACCAACCACCAATATTCACTTATGGAAGTCGGGCTGATAAGTAAACCTATCAACCACAAACTATCATCCCATGGGACTTAAAAGACACTTAGAGGTTAATAAACCACTCCCAATGCCAAAATACTGAATTGAATAGCTATTTCACTAACCTAGACTCCCATTCGTGGGAGTAAAACTGCATCCATGCGATTGTAGGCCTCTATCTGCATGCATAGCATTGCATCCATGAGACAGCAGGCCAAATTTCTCAATTTTGAACCTACAACCCTGGAATCAGTGCCACCTTTTCAAGGCTTGTCTCCATACTACTATCTAGAACTTATTGAAACTTTCCAAATTATGAATAACATTAAGACAAGGCCGTTCATACAAAACTTGATCTGAACAGGCCTAACCATGAAAATTATTTCATCAAACATATGGAAAACATGTAGTCTACATTTCATGAATTTAGATTTAAACATATGGGTCTAATACTTATCTAAAAAACATCGAGAAGGTCTAATACCCTCTCATAATAGCTGTAATAACATATATTATCTCATGCATTTGTTAAGCATTCATCAACAAGTTAAAACACAACAAGATCCATATCCAATATACATCATATAGCCAACATATAACTAGCAAACAAACAACACATAAACCATGATAAAATAGCCATCAAATCTACATAATAATAAGTACAATTACTCATGGAAATACAAGAGGAAAATAGCTCTTGTTAACATAGGTAAATATAACCAAGATAGGGACTTGCACGTACCACCCAACCATAGATTATGCTAAACCAAATCTCTCTTTTAAAAAATCACCCTCATCCCATATTCTAAAAATGAATGTGAGATCTCATGGAATATACCAACCAAAACCAAACCAGAACTTTGAGAGGCCAAACCACCTCAACCCTCAACCAGTGTTTCCACCTCATGGTTGAACATCACTAACACTAATGGGATCAGTCTCTAACTAATTTTTCCAAGAATATAGAGCGTTTGTTCCAACCGTGACTCGAGGAAGTAATATATCAACCCACAACCTTCCAGGGCTATAGAGAATTTGTCCAACCAAGGCTCTAGGACTAGTAGCTCATCCCACTAAGGGATTCAAAATTTTTTTCCAACCAAGGCTGTAGGACTAGTAACTCAACCTAGCTTTTTCCAGAGCTTTGTAGAATTTGTCCAACCAACGGTTCCAAGAACTAGTAACTCAACCCACATCCTTAACGAACTGGAGCAGAAATTAAAAACACCAAGTGGAAAAACCAACAACACCATGAATATCTGAAAATGGAAAGGTTAGGAAAAAGCACTATCAATCCAGTAAATCCTCCACGTCAATGACATATCATAACGAAATAACCACATGAAAATACCATTTATGCCAAAACTAGCAAGGAAATCATACATGTAACTCGATACATGCAAATAAATTTTGTTGTAGTTTTTTATCTCATTGTTCCCTTGTGCTTTCTCGCTTTCATTTTCCTTATTTTCCAAATCCTATGAACACTAGAGTGCTCGAACCATTCTCCAAAAACTCTCCAAGATTTATCTTAGTGTTCAAGAATATGAGAGAATGAGAGAGTAAAAGAGAGCTCTGAAACTAAACTGGCAAAAGTCTGTGAACTGGTTCTCAATAGCATTTTATCATTGATGCCTCTAATTTCTTCATTTTCTTTCATTTTTACTTCAATTTACATATGATGCAAATTTGTGACCTTTCATCTCCCTTTTATCAGATTTTCCATTATTTCATAAATAAAATGCCACTTAATTCCTTTTCCAATGCATTTTCCAATTTCCCTATCCATTAAGAAATCGAAACTGATCCCCACTAGGATATTTTCCGCACCATTTGGATTAGAATATGTGTCCCATGACCTTGTTATTTTATTTTATTTTGATCAAAATTCAATGAGGCATCATTACGGTATAGTTTTGTAAACTTTACCTTCTTTAATTTTTCTCAAATTAAACCTGCCAATGCACTTTCTCGTCCTTTACATCACATGTGCTATATGACCTATAATACTTCAGAAAAATCTTGCGACACTTATATAATCATTATGAGATTATATGACAAGTTTACATCGAGGTTGGCATCAAGAAAAACACATTAGCCATAATGCCAACAATTCTTAGTCATCCAATCTTTCCTTAGCACCTTCTTGGTATACCATATTTCTCTTGCTTGTATCCTAAAAGGAATCCTTAAGCATATTTGGAAACTCTATTATATTTTATTCTATTCATTGGATCAATAAAATAAATATATCATTTTGATAGCTTGAAAACGCCTCATTATCCAAAAATGTGAAGTTGGTTGTGGGCTAAAAAATTATTTCTTTTCTCAAAATACTTAACAACTAAGAAATTTTGGAGACCCTTGTTGTGATAAGGGCTATGGGTCTAGACTATAAAATATAAATATTTTTCTGCCATCTCCAAGATGGATTATATTCTAACCACAGATAGAAAAATATTTAACTTCTTGATCAGTTGGAAATCCATAGTTCCATCCTTCCCATCGATTGGAATTACCTGATTTGGAATATTCAGAAAGCAGACAAGTTCCAAATATTCCTAGACCCATATATTGTCGAGAAAGGACATGAACATGACGCCACTTCCTTTCATTTAGGATTTAAGATCTAAATTATTCTATAATCTAAATATATATTTCTTAGGCTTAGATGTAAATAGTCATCATTAGTAGTGTCTTTTGTGAAGAAACTTGAAACCTAGTAAGGCATACACTAAGGTTCATAATACTACATAGAGTATCGCAAAAAATGCATCTCCATCATAAATTATCTAGACTATGAACTCCTCTAGTCCCAAAAGCATTGAGGAGGATACAAGCCTAAGTTTCGTTACAAGACCCATACATTGAAATGCATAAATAAACCACTACTCTAGTGGTGGAAATCAATTTGGAAATTCAAATGTCCACTAATGTAAAAAAAAATATTGATGTGGCTAATTCTCAATAATAAGTTCCATTACTACTCAACAATAGGGTCCTTAATTGGGATATTCTATAGAAAAATATGGTTTCAATTTTCAATTACATGCTACCTCTATGTATATCAATTCAAAAAAAATTCTGATATTATCCTATCATAACCTAAATTCCCATATTATCCTAGCATAACCTTTCTCAAACTAAGTTTAGAAATATATTGAAGGAATATTAGGAATTGATAATCACTAGAAAGGATTTTCCCATGAGTTTCAATAGAATTAAATTTTAAAAATTGGTATGAAGATAGTGTCACAAAGCTTTCAAACCCCTTCTCCTCACTTTGGTCTGGTAAACTTTGATAAATAGAATTTTTTTAATTTTTGAAGAAAAGGACACCATAAATATTAGGTGTGTTACTCAAAGTCCTATCATTCTAAACTAATTTCCCCAATTCTCTTATAAACCTCCTCACACATTATTATTTACCAACCAAAAAAATAAGAAAGAAATGTATGTACAATATGTAATAATATGTAAGAAAGCATGCACGAGTAATACACAAGCATGAGCAATAAATAAGCAGTCACACAATAATGAAAACAACATGATCAACACTTCCATGGTGACACCACTGCCACCATGGCCAACACAGCATGGATGCAACAAGCACAAACACCATAGGTATGAGAAACACATATGAAACCAACATGAAAAACATAAGCAACACACTACCATCCAGTCTGAGGATTGAACCATTCTTTTACGCCACTTTGTAACACCATCCTCCCACATCTACCCAAGTAGCCATCCAACTAGTGTAAACATGTGACGAGAAGCTACTATAATGAGATTCAACCTCCTAGGTGTCCTTAAGGAAGTGGAATCGATAGAAACAAAAAATACAGACATTTTACAACTACAATAACACCCATAATAGGTAGCCCAACCTTTCAGGCCTCTTACCTCTAGGTCAAACTAACCTTTTGACCTCTTGGAGCCATATATGTATCCACATGCTTGCAATCCAACATCTAGGAGGTTATAGACGCATGCATAAAAATACATGCCAACATCTAAGGCCCCAATTCCTCAGTTCTGTGCTAGTGTCCTTAGGATTTGATCCACCTTTATATTCTTAGAACCCAATGCTCTACCCACTAATTCATGAAAAGTTTAGAGATGATAAATTACAACTAAACAATGATACAGAAGCGACCACATCAATAAAAACTCATCTGAAAATCTCATAGGCATGACAAACGTTTTGTCAAACATGTCACAAAAATTTAAACTACAGGTGTAAACTACATATATGAACGTAAGGGTCTCATATTTATTTGAGAATCATTAAGAAGAATTTCTCCCCTACATGCTGAAATACAATTTTTTTTACCATAGATACAATGTGCATTCATTTACAGGTAAAAACATGGGTAGAGCCATACATTGTCACTAATAAAATGCATGCTTATAACTAGCATAATAACAAAAGAAATATCAATACATTTTCATAAATAATAATAACTAGCATAATAACAATATGTATATATCAATACATTTTCATACCACATACCAAGGGAAGGATTTGGTCATTAATGAATGTAGAAACCAACCAAATATGGGACTTCCATGTTCCACCCGACCATAGATTGGTTGAGCCAAATCTATATTCATCCAATCACCCCCGCGCCATATTCCAAGCATGAATGTGGGATCCCATCAAACAAATCAATCAAAACCAATCTCGGGCTTCTATAGGAAAAACCACCTCAACCCTTAAGCATTGATTCCACCTCGCAGTTGGACATCACAAACATCACATATTGGTCTCTATCCAAGTTGCATGAGGGCTACATATTATTTTTCCAACCAAGGATCCGGGACTAGTAAGTCAACCCACCTAGGTCTCCAGAGTGTTTGTCCAACCAAGGCTCCAGGACTAGTAACTCAACCCAATAGCGATATGTTAGGCTCTAGATCCTTTGTCCAAAGAAGGCTCTAGAAACTAATATCTCAACCCAATAGCTAAATAAATCATGAGAACCAAACAAAAAACAACCAATGGAAATAAACCCACAACACCATGGTTATTCAAGAAATGGAAAGGCTAGGAAAATCCACTATCAATCCAGGAAATCATCAATGAAAACGACAGATCATGACCAAGAAACCACATGCATACAAAATGCATGCCAAAAATAGTGAGGAAAACATGCATGCAACTCGATACCTACAAAGAAATATAGTTGTAGTCGATGATCCCAATGTTCTCTTGTGCTTTCCTTCTCTTCCTTTTCTTTCTTCCTCCAAAAATCCAAATATGCCACACTCTCCAAGACTTCTCCAAGAATACTGTAAGTGCCTAAGAGTATGAGACAAACAGAATAGAAGAGAGCTCCACCATAGAACTGACCAAAATTTTGAGAAAAAACTTACCAACTGATCCTTAAAAGCCTTTTTATTAGTGAGGCCTCTAATTTCTTCAATTTTCCATTATTTTGCTTAATTTTTCTCCTCACATGAAACGTATGACCTTTCACCTCCCTTTTCTCCTAACTTCCATTATTTTCATAAATAAATGCCCATAAATGCTTCATTCCTTTCCAATTCCTTTGTCATTGCCTTTGCCAATTTCCTTTAGCCATAATAAACCAAAATGAACACCAAATAAGATTTTCAGATGTAGGACTCGGAATATCCACAGTAGTCATTTCTCTGACTACGTTTCGAGTCTAGAACTAGACTCATCATCAGGACAATGTTGCTGAGAAGAGAGAAGATCAAGGTTAATAAATAAGGGTGGAGAAAAAGAAAAGGAAGGAAAAAGGCCGACCAACTCTTTAATAAATGTAAATTAATTAATGAAATATTTCTTATTTTATTTTATTTATATTTATTCCTTTAATTCATTAAATTAGTAAATTTAACTAATAATAGTTTTAACTAATATAAAAAGCTACTTTATAATATAAAAGGGATTAAAATGATAGTATGAGGATAGCTAATAAATATTATAGTAAGGACAATTTATTTATAGACACCTAATATTTTAATTTGCAATAATTTATTAAGTAGTGAAGGTTAACAATCTATTATATAGTCAAGGTCCTTTTAAGTTTTTACTATAAAAAATACTTTAAATTTTATGTTAATTGATTAAAAGGGGGGACCTAATTATTTTACTAAATTAAATATATTTTACCTAATTAATATTGAAAAGGAAGGAGGAAGGTTTAATTTAAGGAGGTAATTAAAGGTTAATAACTATTAAAAAGTTTAAGAGGTAACATTAATATTTATGTTAAATAAGTAACATAAATATTTATGAACATGCTTAAAAGGTAATAATATATTATGCTAATCAAGGGTAGAAAAATATGAGAGGGAAAGGGGTCATTTATGCTAAGTACTAAAAGAGGGGATTTAATTTTACTATAATTAAAGGTTTTTTATGAAGCGGGGCTCAACAGCATGGTTTGAAATAAGGAAGGTGGGGGGGGGGGGGGGGTGTCAAGGGAGGAAAAGGAGAGATTAAGGAAAGGAAGTTGACATGATAGTGGGGGTGACAAGAGATGAAGAAGGGACCACGGGGGTGGAAGGTGAAGGAGAGGTTTAGAGGGTGGGAGACCTGGGTAAACACGGAAGGGAGATACTAACAAGAGGGTAAAAGGGTAAGGTGACAATATGCCTTATCACTAAGGGGGAGCTTATTTGGGGGAAAGGCTATGGATCCAATTTCTACTGATCTCTGAGCCTCCATCTCTATTAAGGTTGTGGGGGTGTTTAATGATTTCTAGGGCTTTACGAACTTTGCATTTAAAATGATGTTTCTCATTGGTAATGACTACCGCATCTTCAAGGAGTATGTGGTGACGAGTTTTATTGGAGTGTTCTGCTAATTCCTAGGTTTTAGTTATTACTAACCTAATGTCATCCCCATGTTCTCTAAACATAATTTTTAAGGTACTACCAGTTTCCCCTGTATAGCACTCTCCGCAAGAACAATTAATTTTGTAAACCCCTTTCTGTTGGAGGTGGTTAGGGTCATATTTTACATATTTCATCCTCCGTTTAATGGTCATTAGAGGTTTGAAGGATATTTTATTGTTATTCTTAGCTAGGAATTTGGCCATCTTGTCTGTGACCCCTTGGATGTAGGGGAGGTAAGCTTTTGATGTTGCAGGATATCGAGTTGGAGATATTATTATTATTACTGGATCTTGCCTTTTGGATAGCTTTGTTGATGTCTCTCTTACTATATCCAAGGTTCATGAACGATCTTTTAAGCTGTTCTATTTCTTCTTCAATGTGTGTATCATCTAATATTCTGAAGGCTCTTGTAAAAAGAGTCAACAGAACCCCCATATTTTTGGCCGGGAAGTGATGTGAATCGGCATGTAGGTAATTGTCTGTGTGGGATTTCTTCCTAAACACTTTATGTCCAAGGGTTCCGTCCTCATTTCTTAAGAGAAGAATGTCAATGAAAGGTATCTGATTGTTTGCTTCACCTTCCATTGTGAATTGTATATATTTGGAAATTCTATTGAGGTGGTTCAGGAATTTATCTAATTCCTCATCCCCATGTGGCCAATTAACGTTAGTGTCATCCATGAACCTGATCCAGAATTTAGGTTTCAAAGGGTAAGTTTCAAGATCCCTCTTCTCAAATTTTTCCATAAAGAGGTTTGCCACTATGCATGACAATGGAGAACCCATAGCCACCCCAGATGTTTGTTCAAATATTTCACCTTGGAAGGTGAAGAAGGTAGAGCTAAGACAAATTTCTGCTAGCCTTGCAGTCTGGCGGTCTGCGACTTATTTTACCACCTGAACAGCTTCATCTAGAGGGATTTTAGTAAAGAGTTGAACAACATCAAAGCTCACAATTCTATCTTTGGGATCCAGTTTGGATTTTTTAATGAAATCAATGTAATGGTTGGAGTCCTTGATGGATGAACTAGTTTTTCCAACCAGAGGGGCGAGGGTTTTGGACACGAATTTGGCTAATTCATAAGTAGGGGCTCCTATGGTATTGACAATGGGTATCAAAGGCACCCTAGTTTTGTGGATCTTGGGGGCACCATAAATGCGTGGCATGATCTCACCCTCCAGGTATAGGCGCTTTTTTATTTTATCATCCAGATTGGACTCTTTAATAGCTTTTCTAACCTTCTTTATGACCTTGGAGATGGGGTTATCTTTGAGTTTTTTATAGCTACCACTATTATGAAGATGGTCCTTCATTTTATTTACATAATCCTCTTTTTCCATTATTACCGTAGCTCCTCCTTTGTTGGCTTTCAAGATGACAAAGTTCTCATTACCTCTTAGGTTATTTAAGGCATTGAATTGTTCTTTACTTAAATTCCTTTTAGGTGGTTTATATTTATTTAAAATGACGACACATTCTTGCCTCACGAGGTCTTTGTCTTCATCATTCAAGGTTTTGATGCTATCTTCAATGTCGCAAATAATTTCTTCTTTAGGAATCCGATTGGGTGCTACTAGGAAGTTGATCCCTTTGTTCAAAACCTCCCTTTCTATATTGTTTAACTCATATGAAGAGATATTCACCAATTTTTTACTTATGTTCCTTATGTTATTAGGGTTTTCATGTTGTCTTGTATTGTGAATGATATCTATTGATGTATTTCTTAAACCTTGGTCTCGCTCCATAGAATCGTAACCTTTTAACACTGCTTGATTAACTATTTTATTTTTGGACTCATCGTTTATACTAATCCCTGTGTCATTTGCCATTTGATCCATGCTATTTTCCAAACCTGTCAACTTCTCATTGCAGACCTTAATAGACTTCGGTCCTTCCTCCATAATTAAGACATTTAACTTAGCATTCACTCTTGCTGGTGGATTGTATGGCCCTACGCACACATCATTGTATCGACCTCCAGAGTTTACGCACAACGTATCTAAACTGTTCTCAGTCGATTTATCCTTGTTGTGATTTTCTCTAGCGGAGTCCGTGTTAAATTCCTGTGTTTCATTGTTGTGTGTATTTACCGATTTAAAGTTTGCTGCAAGTGGATATGACTCGGTGTTTGGCTTGTCTACGTGCAACGAAATGTTTTGAAATGATACTTCCCTGCTGTCTACAAACGTATATAGGCTGCTCTCAAATGATTTTTCATAGCCGCGCTTGTCTTCAGCGGAGTTCGAATGAACTTCTTGTGTTTCATTGTTGTGGGTATTTACCGATTTAATGTTTTTTGCAAGTGGATATGACTCGTTGTTTGGCTTGTCTACGCACAATGAAATGCTTTGTCCTCTGGAATCCAATTTCAATGAAAAATGACTACTATGGATATTCCAAGTCCTACATCTGAAAAACTACACGACAAAAACCTCCAGTCTAGCACCAAATAAGATTTTTTTCCCAACTTATAGATTGGAACACATCTCCCATCAACCTTGGTCATATATATATTTTTTACATGGATTATTAGCAAGGTTGTTGCAATGTCACCCCACCTAGCTCAAGTGTGACCTCATTCTTAACCCTCTTGTGAGATGGGACTCCTAGACCGCACTAATGCAACTCGATTTTACTCCCCACCACAAGCTACTAAGTTGATGTTTTGGTCTTGGAGCAGTTAACTTACTCTCCTATCTCTAAGACCCCAGCCTAAGCTAGTGTTGGTGTACTAACAGTGAAAGTAAAAGATGAATCTAGTTAATTTTATTATTACATTGATTCTAATTATTGTTGTTTACACAAGTAGGATGCAGCGTGAAACTGAGATTCTATGTAAGACTCTTAGTTAGTCAGCCTAATGCATCTATATGCAATTTTCATTTTCACTTCGATGAATTATAGCTATGGGAGGATAGGATTTTTCATAACACACCAATGCCTATTCGGATGCACTTCTCACAAGATCTTCCTAAATGAAAAATATCCCAAGAATTTGTGAATTAATGACAAAAAAAGAAACAAAAATTCAAACCAAAAAGAGACCAAAGAATGTTTCCCAAGAAAGAATGCAAAGCACTTGAAAAGAGAAACAGCTAGGAAAACAAAGCCCAAGTAGAAGACACTCAAAGAAATTAAAGTGAAAGCCAAAGTGAAATAAAAGGAAGGAAATGCCAATAAAGCTAGGGATGCAGTATAATGTCTTAACGAGGTCCAACATTATACAAAGGAACAAAAAAAACCCTAGAGTAGAGAAGACCTAAATGAGGTCGAATGAAGGTGACACGCGACGACAAAACAAACACAAAAGAACTTGTTCAAATGAAATCTGGACAATCGATAACAACACCACTGTTTGTGACACAAATGACCATAATATAAAAGAGATCACTCAACAAGAGGGAAATAAAATGAGCAAAAGCCATAAATTCTAAAGGGAACATGTAAATCAAGTCTAAAAAATTGCTGAAAACACCCAACCAATCTGATACTGAAATCGATGGGCACAAATCAAACCTCAATCCAGTAGTTTATCAACTAGAGAAAATGATAAACCAAACAATTTTCCAATATATTGGTAATGAAATGAAGCATAATTCTCAATGAAAGACAAAAACTCCTCCAGAAAGGAAACAATACAATCTAAAGAAAACTAGTGAACAGAAGAAAATCTGGACTAGATCCAGTAAGGAGACAGGATCCCATACTAGACAAAGGTAGAAATACAAATTTCAGACAGAGAAAAATGAATTTTCCCAGGGCAAACATCCTAGACGCATGCACATAATAGGTGTTAGGTCCCTATATTACTAGTATAGTCCCTTATTTTTGTTAGTGTAACCCCCTTATTGTTATTGTTGAACCCCTATAACCCCAATATTGTTATTATTGTGTCGTTAAAATTTTATTGCTAGGTCGGATAGAATTATATTATGACCCCATGGACTCCTATATATAGAAGCAGGTTTTGGACACTTTTACATCCAAGAATTTCTCATTTATGTAATGTATTGGAGGTTTTCCCCTCGAAGTAGATATTTATAAGGCGTTGATCTCTCTTTTCTTCTATTTTGGAGTTGGTTTCATAACATTTGGTATCAAAGCTTTGGATTCTAGGGTTTCGCTGCACCAAACAGGTGATTGTGGAATTTCCACTATAACTTTTTTTATACGAAGGTTACAAAGCTACAAATTTTACAGAGTGAAGCCAAGATTCTGAGGAACTTCGTATAAAAATTTCAGACCTTTTTTCGCAATATGTTCAGATATATGATATGTGGAAGGTTATGTTTTTGCGGGCTCATGAATTTCACCTAAAACAGGTCATCATGGAATTTTCTCTATAAATTTTGTTATACTAAGTTTCAGAAGCTAAACGTTTTACAAAGTGAAGCTAAAATACTAATAAAATTCCTGTAAAAAATTCAGATCTTGGTTCACAAAATTTTCAAAGATATGATCTGTGGAAGTTATGGTTTTTTCAGGCTCCCGAATTTCATCTCAAAGAGGTGATCGTGGGAAAATTTTCATAACTATCTCTCTGAGCGTCACATTGGAATTCTGTAAACGTGGCAAACATTACACACGCTGTAGTTTTTTTGGTATCAATTTCAAAGCCTAAGGAGGAAGCAGTGACATATGGCACGTCGTACAAGTTTGTTGTGCTGAACCAATTCATTATTAGGTCATTTTGGAAGATTGGGCATAAATTTGTCTTGAAGAATCCAAATCAGGTCAGACTTATGGCATTCAAAATAATATTAATACCGCTACAATAGGGATAGATTTCAGACATTGAAGATCCTAAATCACACAGATAATAAAGCTTCAATATCGAGCTCCTCAAAAGTAAGAAAAAGGTGTGTATTTTTTTTCGAATTGCATAAGTCTTTTGTGAAAAAACAGTTTGAAGTGATTCCAAGGACATATTGAAGCATAGGTATCGGTATTGGGTTCGAAAATTCCAATTCAAAATAATTCAACACCAACTAAGCCTTCAGAAGGATCTACTATGATTCATGAAGAGGAATAAGCACAACATGACATATCAAAATTACAAGAGTAAGTGCACCAAATTTCACTCTTGCAAAGAGAAACAAAAAATGAAATGGAAGTTTTGAAGAAAGGTGTGGAAGCTAAGATGAATGTTTTGAAGAAAGGCATGAATGGTATGAAGAATGGCATGGAAGCTAATATGGATGACATGGAAGCTAACATTGATGAAAAAATGAAAGACAACATGGAAGACATGAAGAATGATCTAAAAGTAGACATGGAAGGTTTGATGACAAGGTTAATACAAGAAATTATTCCTAATGATGGAAAGATAGTAGAGGAAAGTCATGATGAGAAAAAAATAGATGCTAAATGTGATTTCATAACCTCTAATGTTGGATTGAAGAGCCACCATATTCCAAAGATGGATATGAGGAAGTTTTATGGCAAGGATCCTGTAACATGGATACTACAGATGGAGGAATATTTTGATCTCAAAAATGTCGAAAACACACAAAAGGTATGCATCGCAACTTTACATTTAGAAAAAAATACATTTGTATGGCATCGATGGCTTTGCTCCGGTAAAAAAAAATGTCACTTGGACAATTTTTACGGAGGATATGATAGCACATTATCAGGATACAAAGAGTAACAACTTCTTTAGCCAATTGATAAATCTCAAACAAAAGGGTTCAGTGGTGGAGAACACTGAGGACTTCCAAAAATTCAATATAAGGTGAACTGATATTCCAGAGGAACACAATATTGATGTCTTCATAGGGACTTTAAATGATAACATCCAACATGGAGTTAATGTTTGGGAACCTGATTCATTGGAGAAGGCATTCAGGTTGGCAAGAAAAATTGAATGTAAAATTATGGCGACAAGGAAGCCTACCACGCACATATATGAAGATGGAAGTGTTGCTACTCCTAGACTTCCACAACCTACAAGGTTGACACAAAAAAAATTGGAATAAAAAGAGAAAAATGGCTTTTCTACAGTTGTGATAGAAAATACACAAAAGGTCATAAGTGTGTTGAGAATAAATTATTTTACATATATTGTGAAGAGGAGGAAGAAAATGAACAAGAAACCTCAGAAGAAGAGGATATACACTAGGAACCAACCATAGAAGAAGGAGAAATGAGTCCTACCATATCGTGTAATGCATTGGCAAGAATTAACACTCCTCAAACTCTCAAGATAGAAGGACATATCAAGAATAAAAAGGTAATAATGTTGATTGATTCAGGTAGTACCCATAATTTTGATTCATTGTAAGGTAGACAAGGAATTTAATTGTTTCCTATACCAAGCACCAAAATGTCAAGTGATGGTTGCAAATGGAGGAACTATAAATTTCCTTGGAAAATTCCATCATATCAAGCTAACCATGGGGGAATATGTATTTAATATTCTAATTATTTCCATTCCAATGGTAGGTGTTGATGTTGTACTAGGAGTACAATGGTTACAATCTTTGGGGAGGGTAGATTTTAATTTTCAAGAAATTTTCTTGAATTTTTTTTTTTTTCGGAAGGAAAGGAAAGCAAATTACGGGGTATCGTAGGCAAGTCAGGAAATTTAATAACTCTAATTTCATGAAAAATATTTTGAAGAAAGAACAACGAGATATAATTTCACAATTATGCTCACTAGAAGTTCCAACATCAAAATCATTTATTTCTCTAGACCTCCAGAAATTATTGGACAATAATTCCAAGGTGTTTGAAACCCGGAAAGGACTCCCACCTATTCGTGATCATGATCATGGTATTCATTTGATTTCAAGAAGTGTTCCTCCAAAGATCAGGCCTTATAGATATCCTTATGTCCAAAAGAGTGAAAATAAATGTACGATTGCTGAAATGTTAGAGGCTAGTGTAATTCAACCTAGTCAAAGTTCTTTCTCTACTCTAGTAGTATTGGTGCATAAGAAGGATGGATCATGGCACATGTGTCCAAATTATAGGGAGCTCAGTAAGCTCACTATTAAAGATAAATCTCCCGTTCCTATGATTGATGAATTATTGGATGAATTACATGGAGAAATTTGTTTCACCAAGTTTGATCTTCATTCAGGATATCATCAAATTAGAATGAAGACTAAAGATATTCCGAAAGCAACATTTCAAACTCATGAGGGTCATTATGAATTTTTGGTCATGCCTTTTGGCCGTACCAATGCACCTTCTACATTTAAAGGGTTCATGAATTCCATTTTCAAACCCTTCCTTAGAAAATTTGTGCTAGCATTTTTTGATGACATACTAATCTACAACAAGTCTTGGAAGGATCCTGTTCAACATGTTCACAGGGTGCTCAAACTATTGGAGGAGAAACAATTATATGAAAAAACATCCAAATGTTTCTCTAGAGTACAACAGGTGGAATATTTGGGTCATATTGTATCTCACGAGGGTGTTAAGGTAGACCCTAACAAAATTAAATCCATTAAGGAATGGAAATTCCCCACAACCATAAAGCAGCTGTGAGGATTTCTCGAGTTAACAAGGTATTAACAAAAGTTTGTTAAGAATTACGAGATAATAGTAGCACCTCTAACAACATTATTGAATAAAGATGCATTTTCATGGACTCCTAAAAAAACTAAAGCCTTTGAATATCTTAAAGAGGCAATGTGCCTAGCACCCATCTTATCTACGCCAAACTTCACAAAAACCTTTATTATGGAATGTGATGCCTTGGGAAATGGAATTGGGGTTGTTTTAATGCAAGAAGGAAGACCCATTGCTTTTGAAAGTCGTTCAATCAAAGGAAAGTATTTATAGAAAGCTTTTTATCATAAATAAATGTTTGCAATACTACATGCACTAAAGAAATGCTGACCTTACCTAATGGGAAGACACTTTAAGGTAAAAAATGATCATGATAATCTTAAACACTTTTTGGAACAAAGAATATATTCAGAAGAGTAGAAAAAAAAGGTCACAGAGATGTTGGATTATGACTTTGTAGTCATATACAAATAGGGGAAGCTAAATGTTGTTGCAGATCTTGCACTCTCAAGAAAGGATGAGAGGTGGAATCATTGCTTTGTGCCATTTCTATTATCCAGCCAGATTGGATAAACGAAGCAAGGGATGAATGGAATAAGGATGAAAAAGTGTGGACTCTCATTCAAAAGTTGCAGCAAGATCCTAGTACATCTGATACATTTAGTTGGAAAAATGATTCCTTATGGTACAAAGATCGCTTATATATTTGCAAGAATTCCCAGCTAAAACAAAGATTATTTCTGATTTGCACACTTCTCCTTTAGGAGGACACTCAGGATTTTTAGAAACTTACCACAGGGTGAAGAAATTTTTTTTTTGGGATGGCCTTAAATATGATATTCAAAATTTTGTGGCGGAATTTTTGGTTTGCCAACAAAATAATGTTAAGACAGTTAAGACCCTGGCTCTTCTAAAACCTTTATCCATTAAAATTCAACATTGGGAGGATGTTTCAATGGATTTTATCACAATTTTACCTAAGTCCGAAGGAAAGAGTGTCATCATGGTGGTAGTTGATAGACTTACTAAGTATGCATAGTTTTTGGCATTATCTCATGCATCTAAAGCAAGTACAATTGCTACTACTTTTATGGAAACAATTCAAAATCTACATGGAAACCCAAAGATTATCATAAGTGACATAGATCCCATTTTTACTGGAAATTTTTGGACATAATTATTTTCTTGTTTGGGTACTCAACTAGCCCATAGCTCATCTTATCATCCTCAATATGATGGTCAAACTAAGATAGTGAATAAATTTTTGGAAGGATATCTTCCTTGTTTTTTATCTGATAACCAAACACAATGGTTCAAGTTCAAGTGGTTACCTCTCGCTCAATGGTGGTATAACACTTCCTTCCATACGGTAGCAAAAATGACCCCATTTATGGCACTTTATGGATATCATCCACCATCCATCACATCTTCTTTAGGAGAAAATTCTAAGGTTCAAGCAGTGGAAGATCACATCGAGCATCAACAAGTAGTTATCCAACTCTTAAAGGATAACCTAAATTTGGCACAAAATCGAATGAAACAAAAGGCAGATCAAGATTGCAGTGAGAGAAGTTTTATGTAGGAGACTAGGTAATTTTACGACTACAACCATATAAAGAAATGTCCCTCAAGCAAGCTAAGAGGGATAAAAAATTATCACCAAAGTAATATGGTCCTTATAAGGTGTTACAAAACATTGGTACTATGGCATACAAATTGGAGCTTCCTACTTCTTTGCGGGTGCATCCAGTTTTCCTTGTTTCATGCTTAAAGAAGGTTATAGGGGAAAAAATTCCAGTTCAAACAATATTTCCAGAACTTGATGAGGAAGGAAAAATCATATTGGAACCTGAAGAAGTCACAAAAACAATAACTTGATAGCTACACAATTGGTCAATTTTAGAGTATCTCATCAAATAGATGAACTTACCGACTAAAGATTCTACATGGGAGGATGATAATTTTATACAGAAGCATCCAGAGCTACTCAAGAGTTGAGGAAAACACTTTTTTGAAGGATAGGGGCATGTTAGGTCCCTATATTACTAGTATAGACCCTTATTTTTGTTAGTGTAACCCCCTTATTGTTATTGTTGTACCCCTGCAACCCCAATATTGTTATGATTGTGCCCTTGCAATATTATTGTTAGGTTGGCTAGGATTATATTGTGATCCCATGGACTCCTATATATATAAGAAGGTTTTGGTCATTTCTATCATCCAAGAATTTCTCATTTATGTAATTTATTGGAGGTTTCCCCCTCAAAGTGGCTATTTCTAAGGCATTGATCTATATTTTCTTCTATTTTGGAGGTGGTTTCATAACAATAGGCCAGGGAGTGGCTGGACGCATGCACATGCCTGCCAAAGATCATCTAAGGAACCTTGGATGCACACAAAGGCCTTTAAGGTAACATCAAGGAGAAAAAATAAAAAAAATCCATAAAAAATCACGTACAGGCTGAGAGGAAAGAAAAATATAGAGGAAATAAACCCTAAAAATAGTCAAAAAAGTCCAAAAAATAGGGGAAAACCCAAAAAACCGGGTAAGAGAAGATTAAATCAAAATCGAAAGCAAAGTGGACACAAAGTGAGTTTTCTCTCCTTGAAAGCACTAGTTTTTTTGCATCTAAATTTTCAAGGATTTGTTCCTCTGCGATCTCGTGACTGATCAGATCATGAGATAGAGGAAAACAAGACCAACAAAACAATAGCCAAGTCTCGATCCCGATTGATCAACAATGAAACCAACAACCAATTCTACGCTATAAATAAATTAGATCACACCTGGCCTCCTCATAGGCTAGGGAAGGGTTTTGAGTTCAATTCATATATTGCGCTCCACTCAAGCGATCTACCACGTCTGCATAGGATATATTATCCCTGCACACAATCAAAACCAATAAAATATGACAAATCATCTTCCTTGAAATATTGTTAGATCAAAACAAATAGAATCAACCATAAAATATTTTGAATACACATTCACATAAAGGAAGAATACAAATATTATACCTTCACTTCCAAGCCTCATCTCCACAATCCAGCAGAGTTTCCCAACTATATCTATAAAATGAGCACGAAGAGCAACAAACATGTGACAAAGACTTCACCAACTCTCTCTAGTAGAAAAATGGAAGCATAGGATCAATATCTGAGCTCTGTCAAATATTGGTGCTCTCTAAAAACTTATCTGACCCTCTGAAATGGTATAGTATAAATAGGTAGAAGAGAAGTCCTAGGATGATGTATATAGACCCTCAAGACGATGAAAATTTACAGAACCTTCTAACTGATGAGTCCTGGCCAGTTCAAATAGATAAGGAATCGAGTTGATCTCCTAGGGACTAAGGAACTCTATAACTATTCCTACGAAACAGGCACATCAAGGGCTAAAAAATTCCATTGAAGCACACACAAAGGAGGCCTGGAAGTGTCTTGAAGGATCTAGATGCATGCGCATGCCTTCTTGCATGCGTCTAAGACTCAAACTCGAAATAAATGATCCCCATGTATGGAAAATGACAAAAACAAATGAGGACTAAGGGTCATTGATATAGGGGAGAAAAATAGTCTCATAAGAAACCAAAAAGGAAAACTGAAAAGAGACCAAAGAAATTTTCCCAAGAAAGAACACAAAGCACTCCAAAAGTGAAAGAAGTAGGAAAACAACACCCAATCAAAAGACACTCAAGGAAATCAAACTTGAGACCAAAGTGAAACCAAAGGAAGGAAATGTCAATGAAGTTAGGGCTGTAGTAAAATGGCTCAACTAGGGCCAATGTTCTACAAAAGACTAAACCAAACCGTAGAGGCAAGAAGCCCTAAACAAGGTCAAATGAAGGTGACACACCACAAAAAACACACTCAAAATAACTTATTCATATGACAATTGGATATCTAGTCACAACATCACCGTTTGTGACACAAAAGACCAAAAGATCAAAGAGGTCACTTAATAAGAAGTAAAGAATATGAGAAGAATCCACAAAATCTTAAGGAAAAATTTAAATCAGGTCTAAATATTTTCTGAAAATAGCCAACCAATCTGATACTGAAATGTAGAGGCAGAAAGCAAACCTCGGTCCAAGGCACCCAATAAAAACTCAAGAAGTAATCCAAGAAGCAATGGAAGGCCTTGAAAAAACTGATCGAATTGGATTAGAATAGAGACATAAAGAAGTTGATCAACTATGACAAAAAATAAAAATAAAAGTTTCCAATAGATCGGTCAACGACAAGAATCTTAATTCTCAATGAAAGACAAAGATTCCTCCAACAAGGAAATATGCCAATGTAAGGAAAACCAGTGAACAGAGGCAACACTCCAATTTAAAAAAAAATTGTGAATAAAGGCATATATGGACCAAATCCAACAATCATATAGGAGGTCCAGAGTGGACAGAAGCATAAATAAAACTTTTAGACAAATAAAAATGACTTTTCCCAATGCTAACAGCCTAGAGACATGCAGAAATAGTCCAGGGAATGGTTGGACGTGCACACCTACTTGCCAGCTAGATTCTAAGCATCCCTGGACACACAAACATGCCTATAAGGTAGATTCTAGGAAAAAAACTCAAAAAATCCATAAAAAAATCTCCAGAGGCCCAGAGTCAAGAAAAATATAGAGTTAATAAACCTTGAAAATGGCCGAAAAAGTCAGAAAAATAGGAGAAAACTTAGCAAACCAAGTAGGAGAGGATTCAATCAAAATCGGAAGAAAAGTGGAAAAAAGTGATTGTGATCTCATTTAAAGCACCAATTCTATTTCATATAAATTTTCAGGGAGTTTTTTCTCTGTGATATTCTGTCTGATCAGATCACTAGATAGAGGAAAACAATACCAATAAAACAATAAGGAAATCTCAATCCTGAAAGATCAACCATCTAGAAAATAATCGGTTCTATGCTATAAATAAATGAGATCACACAAGGCCTCCTCATAGGTTGGGGAAGGGTTTTGATTTTGAAGCACATATTTCACTCCACTCTAGAGATCTACCACATCTACACCTGATATCTTATCCCTGCACACAATCACAACCAATAAAATGACAGGTGACATTCCTCGAAAGATTGTTCTTCAAAAGAAATAGAATAGACCATAAAATATGTTGAATAAAAATTCACATAAGGGAAGAAACATGAATTTTCATGGATCATATAAGAGAATACAATGCTTATACCCTCACTTCCAAGCCTCGTCTCCACAGTCCAGCATAGTTTTCATACTATATCCCTGAAATGAGAATGAAGAGAAAAAAAAATGTGGAAAAGCCCTCACCAACTGTCTCTAGCAGAAAAATGGAAGCAAAGGATAAAAGTATCAACTCTCTTAAATATTGGCACTCTGTAAAAAATAATTTGACCCTGTCAAATGGTCCAACATAAATAAGCGGAGGAGAGGTCCCAGGAGAATGTATGTAGATTCTCACGATGAAGAGAAGTTACAGAACCTTCTAACTAATTAATCCTAGTGAGTTCGAATAGATGAGGAACAAAATTGATCTCCCGAGGACTAACGCACTCTAAAATTGTTCCTCGGACATAGGCACAACAAGGGTAGAAACATTCTTTGTACGCACACACAAAGGAGGCCTAGTAGTGCCTGGAAGGCTTTAGATGCACACAAAAGCCTTCTTGCATGCATCTAAGGCACAAAATAGAAAAAAATGATCCCCGTGTCTAGAAAATGACAAAAAATAATGAGTATTAAGGTTCAATGATCCAGGGGAGAAAAATAGGCCGATAATAATCACTGCATGTGGTTTAATTTCAAGTTCCATACTTTGACCTCTCACTAGTTCCTCCATCAATTGGAACTAGTTAAACTAAATTTAACTCTGATAAGTTGGGTTAATTAATTACAACTCAAAATAAACTCAACCAATTGTCCTATATTGTAGGAGCCACTCTACATGACTCAAGTTAGACCTTGAACTCGAATTAATAGATCCAACTAGGTCAAACTAACTTAGTTAACTCCTACAAGTTGTCATGTGATGTGGAATTACAATTTTATTCTAATTTAATTCAAGTGAAAATTAAATTAGAATCTTTCTTGGTGCCATTTTCAACACTCCCTCTTAGCAAGAAATGGACTATCTAATACCCTGATTCTGCCTCTATGGAACCCAAACTTTCATATTGACAATGCCTTCTGTTGGGAGCAGGAATTACACTTAAGCAAACTTCTCAACACTTAATTTGTCGACCCGAGGGATCCGTAAATTTAGATACGAAGCATAGGAAATGCCAGATATGGTATTAATCTTCCTAATATAATTCCCTACTTTCTTTAAAGGAAAGATTGCAGAATCAAATTAAAAAGAGAAAAAGGAAACTTGAACCATCAAAATAATCTAAGACTGGAACAAGGAAGAATGCATTTGCAAGAGGGAATTAAAGATAAAATGAAATCACTTTAGCTAATTCTTGTTTAACTACTGAGTGTGTGTTTTCCTTTAGCAGATACACTTAGCAGTCTCATCAAATGGGCCCTTAAATCTGCTCCTTTAGAGATTTCCTTCTTGCGCTAATCTGTCATGCACTATCTTAGTCTCCTTGCACTAGTGCAGGAACAAAGATTTATATAGAAGGTATAAATGGTTCCTTTACTAATGGGTTTTTACTTCATGCAAGGTCTTGAACTTTTCGAGGTTCGAAGCACTCAAATCCCTTTGCTAGAAACTAGTTCTTGCACCGGATCAGAGCTTCCTGCACTTAGAATTTAATGCTTAAAATGAGTGCTTAATTATTGCAAGTGCTATTATACTGTTAAATCAATTTGCACACATAAAAAGTGAATTTTTCTGATCTTAACAGAGTGTGGGAATAAAGAAATAATGAATATACATTTATCCTATCACAAGAATTTAATGAAAGAAAGAATATTGCGGGAAATAGACTAAGAAGGCTTGCTACATCACACCAACGTGCATTGGTGCCGGTTCATTTCCCCTACTTGGACCAGGCGGGGAAAACCAATTAAACAGAATTGCAAAAAAGGAGATATCACACCAACATGCACTGGTGCAGGGTTATTTCTCATGCTTGGACAAGGCAGAGGAAAACCAATCAAACAGAATTGCATAAAAGGAGATATCACACCAATGTGCACTAGTGCTATTTTATTTCTCCTGCTTGGACTAGGCGGAGGAAAACCAATCTGAAATCAAGTGTAGGAAAGGAAATTACAGGAAAATGAAATTTATCTACTTCACACAACAAATATGCTTTCACTCAGACAATAATGCATGTGATTAATATTTAATCACACTTTACAACGTAAACACAAATTACAAGAAAATAGAAAATGGGGTAAACCTGCTGGGTTGGCTGGGCCCTAGCCACCAGCACGTTTCCATTTTAAATAAAAACGTTGCTTAGTAGCTTAATAAATTCATCAGCTCAAATAAAGAAACGTAATTTGTGAAACATGAGGTGGAGCTCCCTTTTATTAATTCACTGAGGCAAGTACATACATTAATACATCGTCCAGCCCAGATTTGGGTGTTAACAAAATACAACAACCTATTACCGCCTCTTTGGCTGTGTCTCTGTTCTCTTCTACTATCAAAACTTCCCCCCTTAGTCCTATTTTCATTCTACATTATATATATATTTCACCAAAGGTAAAAATAGATCATTCAACCGATTACACAACCAAACGCAGAATTTAGCTTTTCGGCCTTCAAAATTAGACAGTTAGAAAAACTGGCCATAGCCAATCCCCAGCTTTCATCCTTCACAGATTCGATCTCGGCTGCCTTTGGATCGATCTTGCTGTCGTGGCTGAAGCTTCTCAAAACGAGGTAGTGATCAAGAAGGTTTGGATCTGCTGCAAGGATTTGTTGTGCTGGCAACAGTGCAAGATTTGATCCTACACTAGGATCAGTGGTCACGGTAAGTACTCTAACTACCACATAAACATTGGAGATATAGATAAGTTATAAAGAGTGATTAAAATTACTAAATCATGTAATACATGATTAATTAATGCTAAGTTGAATTAAAAGTATGAAAAATAAAGTTTATACTAAATATGTCACCGTGCTTGGACTAGTGCAAGATGAGGGTGCATAAAAGAGTTAAAACAGAGGTAAATGGTTATTATTTAGGAAGGGGAAAATGGAAAAAAGAGAGAAAATTAGGGGGATAACATCCTCCCATCCCTAACCTGTTTTCTGTCCTCACACAACTCTTTACCTTTTCAAAAAAACCTTCAAAAATTTGAGCATTCTAGCTCAATACTTCTCTGACAAACTGACATCAGCCTGCAATGTTTCAGTCTTCTTCCTTCTAATATTATTTAGTTTCTTTGTCACCTTTTTAAGTTGATTTAAACATCACACAACTCGTTACTTCCAAACTCTAACTTCTCCTTTCCTTTTCTAGATCTCCGCAGTTAATTCTTCTTTACTCTGTTCTTTATCCTCCTGCGCTTTAGCTATGAGCTGTTCTAAGTTCTACACTTGAAGCTCTAGTTAAAATATCCGAGCAGCAGGAGTTACCAAATCTTCTTCTTCTTATTTCTTGACATGGGCTGTGTCTTCCTCAGGGGCCTCAGTATCCCTCATGGTTTCAGCAAACACTTATTCCTCTTCTTCTTCTTCTTCTAGTTCTTCTTCTTCTTCTGGTTCTTCTTCTTGCCCTAGTATAGAAGGGGATTAAATGTCCTGTGGGGACTATGGTTATTTTCCTACACCAGATTCTTCATTCTTTTTCTAGGCCCTTTTAATGAAATCTGCCAACAGAGCATCATCTTTTACCTTTACAAAAACATTCGTGTCCGCAAGGACTGACAGGTTGTCTTCTTCAGGGGTTTTTGCCTATACTAGTGGCGTAGAAGGAGTCTCTTCAATAGGTGCACTAGTTGTCTTCTTATTTGGAGATGGGACCCTTCCTTCTATTGATTTTTTAGGTCGTTTCCTTTTTTCATTGGTGCAAGAAGGACTCCCCTTTAAATTCTTACTCGGAACCTTGCTTGTGCTAGCGGCGTCCTCTGTCTACTTTCTAGCAACTGTATTTTTATGTAGCTATTTTAACAACGCCTCCTACATCATGCATTTAACTTTTAATTTTTTCTGGACCAAAATATTTATCAAGCCGTGGTGATATAACTTCTTGTCGGCCTGGTCTTCCTGTCTGTCCCACACACCCTTGGCCATTTTTTCCAAGCTCTTAAGCAAAAAATGGGGGAAATTAATCCTCCACCAGGCATGTTGGCCGGCTTCAAAATGCTGCAACATCCTAAAATGGTACAAAAAATTGAGGGAGTATTTTCCCTCACAGGTTACGAATTTTTGTAGGATGAAAAGGAGGTCCTGGCACTGTCCCAGCAGGGCACTGCGCAGAATTCCTTTCTTCCAATCTACCTTCATCTTCTTGTCGATGACGAAACACTTCCATCGCTTCCTTTCAGGCTTTTGATTTTTAAACCACTGCTCACTAGTATTTTCCAAGCCTGTCGCTGCTGCTATAAACTCTTCTGTAACCTCAAATTGTAGAGGCCCAATTTTTACTTGGCCATTTTTGAAACTTATGGAAAATTGTAGGGCCACTTCACTATTTTTCCCATTAAAATTTTTCCAGAATTGAAGAAAGCCCAAGTCTCGTAGTAGTGCAAGACTATTGTGATACTCAATAGTCTGTTCTACCCTACTGAGAGATGAAGGTTCGCTTCGAACAGGTGGAATTGTTACTTAACGGTTATGAACAGTCCAGACTCTACATGCAACACTAGGAACAATTTCTTCTTATAGATTGGGATCCAACCATCCACCATCCCTGACATCTTGCCACCCATTCATTCCACTGAAATAGCCGTGAATGAATGACACCTTTGAGATCGTACCAGAATGGTGCTTGCAGTAGCATCTTAATGGCTAGGTGAGGTAATCATTAAGAATGAAGGACATCTAGGATTATGGTGGAAAGGGGAAATTATCCAAGCAATGGTTAAACGCTTCCGAACTCCTTCATAGTTCAAAAAAGAACTTTAGCATTTATTAAAAAATGATCATGATTCTTAACTTAAAAACACCTTGTACTTTAAATAATTTTCTCCTAGTTAATATAATAGCACCAGTACTCATCGACTAAGTGAAAGGACTTCTTATAAACATTCATGATGACCACTTTCATATGATGTATGCTATAAAAAGAAAAAAAATTACTATGTTTCTGATAGGTTGCATGCTTGCACCAGTCTGCTTGCACTGCTTAAACTATGCTATTCTGTTGGTACCATTCTTCTTGCACTTATTATATAGGATGTCATACTGGCACTAGTGCAAGCATAATATCTAAAAAAGAACAGGTAATTTAAGTAAAATATAGGTTGGAATTCCAACATGGCTTCCTCAACTTATACTAGAAATTTTCTTTGCCCTTTCTTGATGCTTCAGAGAATATCGTTTTGCTCTTTGTGCGCGATATCCTGCAATGAATTCATGAGGGAACAAAGAAGCGGGAAAAGGGAAATTTCAGAATGGGAAGGAATTATGTTACAGGGATTCCATGAATAATACCGCAAGAGGGGATAAATATAAGTGGGATAGGGAAAAAAATTCAAGGATAAAGTGGGGTTTTTACAAAACTGACAGGGTAAATTCAGAAGAATATGGGAAGGTTAATAATTTTGGGATTGAAGAAGAAAACTGAGGGAATATTACGAAAGTGGAATATGAAGAAAGGCAGAAAATTTTCTGGAAGGTCTACCTACATTGGTGCAGGAAAAATAACTGCAGCAAGAATTAAGCGTTACTTGAATAAAAATATTCATGCTAATTACCCCAATTATATAAAGGTTGGTTTTGCTGATCCTACTTTTACTTGGTCATCGCTAGCATATCTAAAGATCAAGAAACATTATCTTTTTATTAGAAATTTTTGATATTCCTGCCAGCAAGATGGTTTTCTGGTTGATTCTTCTGCAATCATGTCAGCGAACTGATTTTCATAATTACAGGAAAATATTTTTTTCTTTACTTTTTATCTAAATTTTTTTGCATCTTCATTTTTTTTTTTTTTAACAAGAATAATAATTCATGTTTTGAAAAGGTTGGTGTTACCATTCACCACTACCGTCCCGAATTGCTGTTGGACTTGCTTTGTAAAATCTTTCCTGGCAAGTGGTTCAAAATACTTCTTTAATATGTGTCTATTTACCAAGAATACTGAATTTTTTCCACCAATAGTTTTAACTTATACTGCTCCATTCTCGAATACTCGGATCACTTCATAAGGTCCCATCAACCGTGTATGGAATTTCCCTTTAAAAATTTTAAAGTTAGAATCACAAAGGAGCACCCAATCACCTTGTTGGAATTGATTTTTCTGAATATTGCTTTTTCTGAATATACTTGTCATGCCACCTTTTGTGCTTCCGCTGAATTAGTATGTTTTGCTGAACAAAATCCCTATGAAATTCATCTAACTCATTTAATTGGAGAAGACATTTTTGTTGTGCCTCAGAGAGATCTAGTCCTAACTGAACTACAGTTCTGAAAGTTTTGATCTGGAATTCAATTGGTAACAGAACTTGTTTGCCATATACCAGCTCATATGGTGTATGTGCCGTGCTATTTCTCCAAGTGGTTTTGTATGCCCACAAAGCTTCTGGTAATATTTCAGCCCAGTATTTCCGATGCATATTTACTGTCTTTGTGAGAATGGACTTGATCACTTTGTTTTTGGATTCCACCTAGACATTTGCTTGCAGGTGATACGACGTGGGATTTGCTGTGTTGGATCTTGTATTTCTCCATCGTGCCATGTACTATATTAGAAATAAACTACGGACCATTGTCAAAAACAATTTCTCTAGGAACACCAAATCTAGTAAATATTTCAGTAAAAATAAAACCAACAACAACTTTTTCTATAGAAAAGGAAACAACTTTAGCTTCTACCCATTTTGTAACAAAATATGTAAAAACCAAAATATGTTTTTTACTTAATGACGTTGGATTTATTGGCCATATAAAATCAATAGCCCATTTTTCAAACGGCTCAATCATAACTTGGGGGCATATAGGAATTTCATTGGTTTGATTAGGTTGGCCCACTTATTGAAAGCTATCACATCGACTGACATATTGTTTGGCATCCTTAAACAAGGAAGGCCAGAAGTAACCATCACGCAATACTTTATATGCAGTCCGCTTATCAGCGAAGTGGCCTTCACAAGGTTCATAATGAGCAGATTTAAATATGTCAAACACTTCCTCCTCTCTTACACATCTACGGATAACCAGATCTGGACCAATATAAAATATATCTCCTTGAATCCAGGAGTATGTAGCACTTTTCTGAATAATATTCTTCTTTTCACGAGTGGACAAGTGGGGTGGTGTTTTCCCAGTAACCAAGTAATTAGAAATGTCACCAAACCACGAAGAATCTGTTGACATGGCAAAAATATGTTCATCTGAAAAATCGTCATTAACAGGAGTTACTTCACCAGGATTATCTAATCTAGAAAGAAAATCTGCAACAACATTACATTTTCCTGGTCTATCAACAATAGTAACATTAAATTCCTGCAACAATAGCAACCACCTAGTCACTCTACCGCTAGTAAATTGTTTGTTCATCAAATATTTAATCATGGAATGATAAATATGTACAAATACTTCATATCCTGTAATATAGTGCCTCAACTTATTAATTGAAAAAGTTACAGCTAAAAACTCTTTCTCTGTAATTGTATAATTTAATTCAACAGAAGACAAATTCTTACTAATATAATAAATAGCATAGGATTGCTTATTTTACTCTTGTCCTAAAGCTATGCCAATAGCCAAATCTGAAGCATCAGAGGAAATGTGAAAAGGCAGGGACCAGTTAGGACCTCTCAAAACTGGTGCATGTACTGACTTTTCCTTCAATGTTTCAAAAGACTGTTGGCAAGCTATGAAACAAGAAAATTCACTATCCTTAGCTAGAAGTCGGAAAAGAGGGGCAGCTATCTTAGAAAAATTTTCAACGAATCTTCTGTAGTAACTAGCATGTCCTAAAAAACCTCTTACTTCCCTTTGAGTTTTGGGTGCAGGAAGATGCAGAATGATTTCAATCTTTGTTGAATCAACCTAGATACCTTTGTCAGAAATCAAATGGCCAAGTACCACTCCCGCTTTGCAAATCAATCTACATTTCTTGTCACTAAAGGAGAGATGGGCTTCCTTAGAATGGAGAAGTGCTTTCCCCAAATGTTTGAGAGCTTCCTGAAAAGAATCACCAAAAACAGAAAATCATCCATATAAATTTCTACAAATTATAGATCATCAAAAATGGCTAGTAATGCCTTTTGAAAGGTAGTCGGGACATTACATAAACCAAAGGGAAGCACTTTATAAGAAAATGTACCCCATGGAAATGTAAAAGTAGTTTTATCCTGATCTTCAGGTGCAATCTATATCTGGTTATAGCCATTGAAGCCATCCAAAAAGGAAAATTATTTCTTTCCTGCAAGGGTATCAAGCACCTGGTCAATGAAAGGGAGAGGGAAGTAATCTTTGAGAGTGGCTTTGTTTAATTCTCGATAATCAATACAAATACGTCATCTTCCATCTTTCTTAGGTACTATCACTAATGGAGAGACCCACTGACTATCGGAAATAGGATAGATAAAACCGGCATCCAAGAGTTTATGTACTTCTTCCTTCACAATATCTCTTAGAGCTGGATTCATTCGCCTTTGGGGTTGTCAGAAAGGTCGGGTTCCTTCCTAAATATAGATATGATGTGTAAAAGTTTCAGCAGGAATACCCTTCATATCTTCATACCGCTAAGCAAAGGTACTAATATGGTTTTGCAACAAATTTAGAAGCTGCTCCTCCTGAGATGAGTCCAAATCTGAACTAATATGCAAGGATTTACCATGGCTAGTCTAAACAAGAGTAGTGTCAGGCTCAAGAGTACTCAAGGGAGTGGTCAAATAAAGCGCTACAAAAGAATGAGAATCATGATTATCTTGAAAATCTAGGCTCAAAATATATCTCAATGGCTCAAAATTAGGCATAGTGTCTAGATTATTCAGGAAATATTGAATTTCAACTTCTTGTGAAGACCCAGTATAATGATGAATAAGGGAAATGGGATGAGTCTCCTCATCACTGCTTTGATCCAACCATAATTTATATCGAAGGTCCTGAATGGATCTGGTAGGGGGTATAAGGTAACTTTCTTCCTAGAATCTCCATGCGAAATATACATATCACCAGAATGACATCCAATGTGTGCATTAGACGTAGCAAGCCATGGTCGACCCAAGATCAAGGGATGTCCTCCTACTGGGTTCTTTGGCTGAAGCAAAATGAAATCAGCAGGATATTTCGAAGAATCTAATGAGATGATCACATCATCCAATACTCCTTCTGGCTTAATTTTAGATCTATATGCTAATTCAAGCAGAGTGGGAGTAGGGCGAAGATGAGATAACCGAAGTTGATCTATGGTTTTCTTAGTCATGACATTAATGACTACCCCCAGGTCTATAAGAACATTAGAGACCAGGACATTACCAATCTGAACTGAGACAACAAGGTTTCCAGGATCAGTATATTTTTCCACAGACACACATCTCGTCATCAACTCTACTGCCCTACCAACAAATTGAATGGTTTGGGGTTCCAATCTACTCCTCCCGAGTTTCTTGAGATAGAGTTCCTTAATAATCTTGGTACAAATGGGGATATCTTTAATGGTTTGAAGCAAAGGTATCTTAATGAAAATATTTTGAAGCTCAGATGCCAAAATAGTCTCAGAAAGAGGCCCACTTCTTTCCATTACAAGCCTGTTTGGGAAGGGAGGCTGGTTGGAAGAATATGGCAAGGATTCAGAGGGTAAGGGCTGCTTAGCAACAACTTTCGAAGAATGTTTAAGAGTTTCCTCTTCTCCTTTCTCTTCAACAATCACTATAGGTTGCTTTTGATTTTCTGATGTTACTGTCCTTCCTGATCTTAATTGAATGTCATGAACCCCAACTGGAATAGACTTGTACTCGAATGGTAAAGGTGGGTTTGTTACATAGATCATTTGCACTACTTTATTATTGTTAGGATTTGGCATAGGTTGAGTAGGCAACTAAGGAGGTCGAAATGGTGGAGGTAAAGGCAACGGTGGAGTAGACTGACTCGGAAGTTGAGGCATTGAATAAGGCGTATGCGTAGATGGATATGGCTGCATAGGTGACTGGTGGGAGTATGGAGAATGAGTTGGCCCTCTCCAACCTTTTTTCCATGGTTGAGAAGGTTGCCCATGCTGATATTGATTCCCAACTACCACTACTGATTAGTGTTAGGATAAGAATATGCATGTGAATTATAACCAAAATAGTGTGGAGAAAATTCAGGAGCCATACATACACCTACCTGAGGCCAATTCCTTCTTGCTCCCATAGCATACAAGTATTCAGCTTCAGGTTGTCCCCCTGTAAATACAGCTTTAAGTCCAGGTATAGAGGGACATTTTTCTGTGACATGGTCTTCTGCACAAATAGCACACTTATTAGTTTCTTTCAAATTAAGAGGAAACTCTTTAGGAGGATGCTTGTCTGTAAATTTGGGACAGAAAATACATAATGACTCTTGTTACTTCATGAGCTTTTTTTTAAATTTTAAAGAGTCTAACTGTTTGGTAACATATTCATTATATCAATTTTCATGTTTTCCATTTTATTTTCTAGTCCAATAAGCATAGCATCAGTAGATTCAGTTTTTCTATTTCTATTTCAAGTTCCTCTACCAGATCTATACTGATTTCTTGAAAATTTCCTGCATAATTCACAAATTTTTTGAAATGTTTGTTAAGAAAGATCACCTTGTCCTAACAGATTTAAATTATTTATAGCATTATCAATAACTCCTCTTAAGAACAAGGTTCTAATAGTAATGGGATCAAACTTAAGTTTCGACCTTTGTAAAATAAACAAAAATCTTTCTATGTAGTCTTCAAGAGTTTCATCATCATCCTGTATGATTGTTAAAATCCCATCCTTCATATCCCGAGTTTTGCAATAATCTTGATATTTAGACCAAAAAAATCTCTTCATCTGATCTTAAGAGGTTAAATTATTTCCTCCTAACCCTATAAACCAGCGTAGAGCTGACTCCTTGAGAGTAACAAGAAATAATCTTAACTTTTGCGCGTCAGTTGAATAATCATACCTTCTACGCAAAATATCAAACTCGAATAGAAAAGAGTCAGGATCTTCATGAAATTTACCATGGAAATGAGGGAGAGATAATGGTGGAATATTCTTCATTTTCTCCACAGTATCAGGATCCACAATTGGAAACACAAAAGTGGATTTTTCTTTACTTACCTGGTTTTCACTAGTCCCTTCCAAATGATATTCATGGTCCACCATTGTTTCCCTTTCACTTGTACCGCTCTCAATAGTTTGATCCACACCTGAGCTGTTGTCACAAGAATCCAGGTGTATTGTTCTTGCATGATGGGTTTGAATTGGATTGGGCTTCCTTCTTACAGAAGGAGACCCAATATGAGAATTGTTTTTAGAATTATTTTGGCCCTTAGTGGGCTTCGAACCCTTACCTTTTCTAGGCATTCGTTTCAAAAAGGAAAAATAACAACAACTTTTAAAAAAATGTTGTCAAAAATCAATTAACACCAGTAAAATTCCTTCAAAGAATATTTTCCAAAAAATATTGTACAAATAAATAAAAAAATTACCTCTATTGTATAATCAGAAAATTCTTACCAAATCAAATTACCTCGTCGGCAACGACACCAAAATGTTGGGTGCAGGAATTACACTTAAGAAAGCTCCTCAACACTTAATTTTTCAACTTGGGGGATCCATAAACTTAGAGACGAAGCACAGGAAATGCCAGAGATGCCATGAATCTTCCTAATATAAATCTCTACTTTCTTTAAAGGAAAGGTTGAAGAATCAAATTAAAAAGAGAAAGAGGCAACTTGAACCATCAAAATAATCTAAGACTGGAACAAGGAAGAATGCATTTGAAAGAGGGAATTAAAGATAAAAGGAAATCACTTTAGCTAATTATTGTTTAACTACTGAGTTTGTGTTTTCCTTTAGCAGAGACACTTAACAGTCTCATCAAATGGACCCTTAAATCTTCTCCTTTACAGATTTCCTTCTTACGCTAATCTATCCTGCACTATCACAGTCTGCTTGCACTAGTGCAAGAACAGAGATTTATGCAGAAGGTATAAATGTTGTATTTAATAAAGGATTTTTACTTCATGCAAGGTCTTGAACTTTCCAGGTTCAAAGCACTTAGATCCCGTGGCAAGAAACTAGTTCTTACACAGGATCATAGCTTCCTACACTTAGCATTTAATTCTTAAAATGAGTGCTTAATCATTGCAAGTGCTATTATACTGTTAAATCAAATTGCACACATCAAAAGTGAATGTTTTTGATCTTAATAGAGTGCAGGAATAAAGAAACAATTAATATACATTTATCCTATCACAAGCATTTAATGAAAGAAAGAAGATTGTGGGAGGTAGACTAAGAAGGCTTGTTGCATCACACCAACGTGCACTCGTGCAGGTTCATTTCTCCTGCTTGGACCAGGCGGGGAAAACCAATTAAACAGAATTGCAGAAAAGGAGATATCACACCAACGTGCATTGGTGCAGGGTTATTTCTCCTTCTTAGACCAGGCAGAAGAAAACCAATCAAATAGAATTGCAGAAAAGGAGATATCACACCAACATGCACTAGTGCAAGGTTATTTCTCTTGCTTGGACCAGACGGAGGAAAACCAATCTAAAATCAAGTGTAGGAAAGGAAATTGCAGGAAAAGGAAATTTATCTACTTCACACAATGGATCCTCTTTCTCTCAGACAGGAATGCATGTGCTTAAAATTAAATCACACATGACAATGTAAACACAAATTACAGAAAAATAGGGAATGGGGTAAACGTGCTGGCTTGGCTGGGCCCTAGCCACCAACACGTTTCCCTTTTAAATAAAAACATTGCTCAGTACCTTAATCAATTCATCAACTCAAATAAAGAAACGCAATTTATGAAATATGAGGCGGATCTCCCTTTTATTAATTCACTGACGTAAGTACATACATTAATACATCGTCCAACCCATATTCGGGTGATAACAAAATAAAACAACCTGTTATCACCTCTCTGGCTGTGTCTCTGTTACCTTATTCTATCAAAACTTCCCCCCTTAGTCATATTTGCATTCTACATTATATAGATCTTTGGCCAAAGGTCAAAATAGATCATTCAACCGATTACATAACCAAACGCAGAACTTAGCTTTTCGGCCTTCAAAATTAGAGAGTTAGCAAAACTGGTCGTAGCCAATCCCAAGCTTTTGTCCTTCACAGATTCGATCTCGGCTGCCTTTGGATCGATCTTATTGTCCTGGCTGAGGCTTCTTAAAACGAGGCGGTGATCAAGGAGGTTTGGATCTGCTACAAGGATTTGTTGTGCTCGCAATGGTGCAGGATCTGATCCTGCACTAGGATCAATGGTCACGGTAAGTACTCTAACTACCAAATAAACATTGGAGATATCGATAAGTTACAAAGAGTGATTAAAGGTAAGAAATCATGCAATAGATGATTAATTAATGCTAAGTTGAATTAAAAGTATTAAAAATAAAGTTTATATGAAATATGTCACCGTGCTTGGACTAGTGCAAGATGAGGGTGCATAAAAGAGGTAAAACAGAGGTAAATGGTTATGATTTAGGAAGGGGAAAATGGAAAAAGGAGAGAAAATTATGGGGCTAACACCTTCATCAATATTTTTTCATCGCGTTCCTCTTTAGGAATGTACTCTAGCATCATGATCCACCTCTGCACATAATATCTAAAATGGTGGTATCGAATTTCGATATTCCTGGACCTATTATGAAAATTGGATTAACTGAGAGTTTGACGCAAATATGTTTGTCACGGTAAATCACCATAGGATCCATCTATTCAATAAACAACCCAACAAGGATCTCCCTCATCCAGATAATCTCACAAGATCCTTAACTAGCATCGATGTACTCTACTTCTGTTGAACTGAGTGAAATTGATCTCTTCTTCCTACTGTACCAGGAAACTACTACTCACCCAATACTAAAGATTCTACTTGATGTTCTCTTCCTATCAGATGGAATCCCTCCCCAATCTAAATTTTTGAGTCATTGTGCCTTCTCTCCCTTTTTCCACATGTACCAAATACCAAAGTAAGTGCTGCCACTGAGGTATCTCGAGTATGTTTGGCATCCTTCCAATAAAAATTTATTGGCTTAACCATTACTTTAATAATTTGGTTAGCCACATAACACATGTCCGGTCATGTGTTCACCAAGTACATAAGTGATACCATAAGTTTATCGTAAATGGTAACTTCTACCACTTCACCTGAAGTAGCATCTTCCTTCCTCCAATTCGCTTCTAGAGGAGTATCCATGGGTTTTCTTCTCTCCTTGTGAAACTTCTTCATTATCTCATTGGCATACTTACCCCGAGAGACAAATAGTTCCTCGTCTCTTCGCCTTATTTCCAAACTAAGAAAATAATGAAAGAGCACCATGTACTTCATCTCCAATTCTCTTGCAAGGTCCTCTTTGATATATTTGGTCAACTTCTCATCGCATGTTAGAATTCAATCATCGACATATAATATAATAATCAATAATTTACCTTCAACCACAATATGGTAAAGGTCGCATCTGCTTCACTTTTCGTAAAGCCCAACCTAGTGAAATAACTCTCAATCCTGTTGTACCAAGAATGAGGTGCTTTTTTCAGTCCATATAACACTTTCTTGAGTGTGCACAAATGTGACTCTTTTTTGAAGGTCTCAAATCCTTCCGACTGTTATTTGTACACCTCTTCCTCAATAACTCCATTGATTAAGGTTGTATTTACATCCATATTATGTATTTTCCATCCCATCTACATTGAAAGTGCTATAATATATTTGATTGAAGAGTACCTTACTACTGGATCAAAGGTCTCCTCATAGTCCATTCCCTCCACCTGATATGACCCCTTAGCCCCAAATATAGACTTTTGTTTCTCAGCACTCCCATCTGATGCTTTCTTCACCTTGTAGATCCACCTAGATCCTACAATATACTTTTCCAGGAGTCTTGGGACAACTTCAAATGCACTATTCCTCATAATAGAGTCATACACATCTACCATGGAATCAACCCATACTAGTTTTTTCATCGCTTCCTCGAATGAGGATGGCTCAGTCTCTACAATCTCGCTCATAAGATCCATGTAGTTAGTGTACTGATATGGGGACCTTATCTACTTGCGTTGTGATGTGATTCCTCCCATATTATCTCTATCACCATGCATCAACATGTCAGCCTCTCTGGTGCTCTTTGTTCCATATATGGATGTCTCTGCATGAGTGGGTGCTTCCACTCTTTTCTCCTTTAATTGTCGTTGTTCCACATCTTTAGGTTCTTATTTTGGAGCTAAGAGCTCATCACCTACATGAATTTGAAGAACCTTCTCAAGGGAAACTCACATGGCCTTTCCTTCATCCAATTCCACATCTCTGTGAACCACTTTCATCCTATGATATGGAAGGTACACCCGATAGTTGTGAGGTGTATGAGTGTACCCCCAAAATATTCCCAAATCAGTTGTTGGCTCTATATTTTTCCATGGATCCTTGGTAACATGATAGTAAATTGGTGAACCAAAAGTATAACATATGCTACATATACATTCTTACCGGAAAGGCTTCCTCGGGTGTACTCATCCTGAGGACCCAATAAGGATTTCTACTATTCACATACACAATTGTGTTGCATGCTTCTTCCCAAAACCGTAATGGTAGGCCCTAATCATGTAACATTGCTCATGCAACTCCCACAATGTTTTTTTCCTTGCTTTCTGCTACCCCATCTTGTTGTGGGTTATTATGTCCTATCAAATCTCATTGAATTCCTTCTATTGCAACAAATTTATCGAATTCATTCGACACATATTATCCACTATTGTCGCTCCTAAGAGAGTTCACTTTCCTGCCTGTGTCTTTTCAAAAAGTGCTTTGAACCCACAAAATTTTAAGAACATCTGGTCTTTCTTCTGCATGAATAATATCCAAAATTTGTGGGAAAAATCATCTACAAAAATAACATAATACCTGTGCTTGGTTGTGGAGGCTATTGAGAATGATCCACAAACATATAAGTGAACTCTTTCAAGGACCTCTTGTGCTTGACTGTCCTTATCATGAAAGGTGACTTTGGTGTACTTCCCTAATGTACACCCTTTGCATGTATCACGCTTCTTAAGTGCACCCTTGGGAAGTCCTATAGAAATATGTTTCCTGATATTCAGAGCTTTGTGGTGTAGATGGTCCAATATTCTATGCCCTAAGTCACCAATGTCTCGACTATCCACCTTCTCTGATTTCTTGCTCAAGGAAACACAATCTTATGCATCCAATTTGTGGAGGTCCTTTACCTGAACCTCAATCTTCTTCACTTTTCCCATGGCTATGTGATGAAGGAACACCTTCCCTTTGATAAATTTCTCACCGTAACCACAATATTCCAACATAGCAACTATAACTAAGTTATTCTTAAAACTAGGAACATACATGACATCTTTTAATGTGAGAGGAAAACAAGACTTCCTCTAAAAAGTAACAGTAAAAATTTTGGTCGTACTATAATTTTCACCATCTCCCATATCGATGTGCATATGAAGGTCCCTCTACTCCAAATTTCTGAAGAACTCTTTGTTTCTGGTCATATGGAATGAGGCTCCACTATCCACGTACCACACACTAACCATAATTGATGACACCATGCATGCGATGAGGGTAAAATCCAACTCAAATTATGAAGCAAGTTCTTTACCTATCGCTCCTCCTAATTGATTCTTGTTAGTCTTACTGTACGAACACTTCATGGCATAGTTTCCAAGCTCATAATAGTGAGAACATTTAATCATCTACAATTCCTTCTTACCTTCCTAAGAAAAATATGATTTGCAATGGTATGACTTCCATTTCCCTTTCTTTTCCTTTCCATCCAAGACATAGTTCTCCTCATCATCATGGTTTGATGAGCATCCATCTCTAGTGTTCTACCAAATCTCTTATTGCACCAATTCATACAAAAAATGCTCCCACTTTGGTAGCTTCTCCCTCCCATTTACCAAATCCTCATAGTTGTGTCATCTCTTGGGAAGGCCTAGAAGTGTTAGGCTCACCAAATCATTTTTGTAAACTATAACACCAACACTTCCAAGCTCATCCTGAAATTAGGTAAACTTAGTTAAGCACTTTGGTATTTTGTCCCCCTTCTCCATATTGATTTTACCGAGATTTCCTTCAGTTCCAACTTCGTGCGGTCACTGTTGTTCTGAAAAATAAAAATTTAAGGCCTTCCACATTGCGAATGGAGTTTCCTTTCCATGGAGGTTCGACATAATAAGACCTCGAACACCTTCTAGTGTAATCCTTGTTGCCTTTGCAACACATTTCTTCCAGTCTACTAGATCTTATGCATCAGGTAGAGTTGGTTTTGGGATTTCGTTATCAATGAACTCTTTCAATCCATTGTCTTCCAAGACTAATTTCATCAGGTCTCTCTAAGAAATTTTATTTGAGATACCCTTAAGTGCATACTTGGGCCTCAGACTATAGAATGCCATCCTGATCTTGTTTCTAGCTCTGAAGAAGATATCTGCAAAACTTGTTCCTCCTGCAAGTAGAAAATCGTATTCTTCTCTCCTATAGTGATTTCAGCTTTGATACCATGTAGAAAATCCATGTAGATTCAAACTGCTAATTGTAATATGCTAAACCAATAGACTTGAATCTACTCTACCAATTGTGGAAACTAATTGTGATAAAAAAATCACAAAGCATACAAGAGAAATAATTTAAATCACACATTACACAATTACGGGGAAAGCATTAGAGAAAAAACCCACTATTTTTATATTTCATAAGTCATAAAATTTGGGAAGATTAGAATTCTTTTCTCTAACGATAGAAACCTCTGTACTATCTCTATATGTCTCACAACTTTTTATACAAGCCTAGGCTAATAGTTAACAAATTTTCTGTCTGCTTAGATCCATATTTCCTTCGTTGTTTCCTTGGGCAAATAACCCTTATTAATTATGGAAATTCATAATATGAATTGCGCAATAGATCTAGAGCCTTCCTCTAACTGCATGCACCACCTGTACAATTTGGATGATTATACAAATTATAGTACACTACCCTTGAAATCCATTCTCAACTTGGTATTTCTATGATCTCACATGAATGAGTTATTTATGGTTCATTTATCAGTCCTTTATTTGTTCACTGCATGTGGTTCAAGTTCCAGACTTTGACCTCTCACTAGTTCCTCCATCAGTTGGAACTAGTAAAAATGAATTTAACTCAGATAAAATAACTTAATTAACTACAACTCAAAATAAACTACACCAAGGCTCCTATTTTGTAGGAGAAACTCTACATGACTCAAGTTAGAACCTCAACTCGAACTAATTGAACCAACTAAGTCAAGATAACTTAGTTAATTCATACACATTTTCATGTCATGTGGAATTACAATTTTATTCTAATTTAATTCAAGGGACAACTAAATTAGAATCTTTCGTGGTTCCCTTTCAACATATATCCAGTTTACTTATTTTCATCAATTTCATTAATAATTATTTCAGTGCTTATTCAATTTGTAGTAATCATGAGTAGTAAAGAGAAGATAAATCATAACACATAATAAAAACATCAACACATAGGGACATCGAGATTTTAGGTAGAAACTCAATTTGGGAGAAAACCACTATTGTTGTTGTTGTTATATTCTTTCTTATTATAAATAAAAATTTTACATCTTGTATTGGTGCAAACTCTTACCAGTACGCAGGATCCTACATGTGAGAGGCTACTAAGAACTAGTAACTCAACCCACGTCCATAAGAAACATGAGCACCAATCAGAAACACCAAGTGGAAAAACCCACAACACCACGACTATCCGGAAATGGCAAGACTAGGAAAAATCACTATCAATCAAGTAAATCCTCGACGTCGATGAAATATCATAATCGAATAACCACATCAATTTACCATGCATGAAAAAACTAGCAAGGAAATCATAAATGTAACTCGATAAGTGCAAAGAAATTCTGTTGTAGTTCTTTATCTTGTTGTTCCTTTGTGCTTTCTGGCTTTCATTTGCCTTCTTTTCCAAATCCAATGAAAACTAGAGTGCTCCAATCATGCTCCCAAAATGCTACAATATATATCTAAGTGTGCAAGGATATGAGAGAATGAAAGAATAAACGAGAGCTCTGAATCTAAACTAAAAAAAGTCTTTGAATTGGTCCTAAAAATAATTTTATCATTGAGGCCTCTAATTTCTTCATTTTCTTTCATTTTTCCTTCAGTTTACATCTCATACAAATTTGTGACCTTTCATATTCCTTTTCTCTTATTTTCCATTATTTCATAAATATAATTCCAATTGATGCCTCTTTACCTTTTCCAATGTCTTTTCCAATTTCCTTAGTCGTTAATAAATCGAAATTGATCCCCACTAGGATTTTTTTCCCACCATTTGGCTTGGAATATGTGTCCCATGACCTTGGTCTTATATTTTTTTATAGAAAGAAAACTAGATGTCGTTAAATTATAGTTTTGTAAACTTCATCTTCTTCATTTTTTCTCAAATGAAACCTACCAAAACACTTCCTCATGCTTTACATCACATGTGCAAGCATTCATATCACTTGTAATACTTCAACAAACTCCTGTGACACTTATATATTCATGATGACATTATATGACAAGTTGACATCGATGTTGACATCAAGGAAAACACATTAGCCATAATGCCAACAATTCTTAGTCATCCAATCTTTTATTAGGACCTTCTTGGTATACTATATTTCTCTTGTGTGTATCCTAAAAGGACTCCTTAAGAATATTTGGAAACTCTATTATTTTTTCTTCAAGTCATTAGATCAACAAAATAAAGGTATAGTGTTGATTGCTTCAAAAAACCTCACTATCGAAAAATGTGAAGGTAGTTGTTGGCTAAAAAATTATTTCTTTTCTCAAAATACTTAACAACTAAGAAATTTTGGAGATTCATGTTATGATAAGGGCCATGGTTCTAGATTATAAAAGATAAATACTTTTCTACCATCTCCAAGGTGGATTAGATTTTGACCACAGACAGAAAATCATTGAACCTCTTGATCAGTTGGAAATCCATAGTTACATCCTTCCCATTGGTTGGAATTAGTTGATTTGGAATATTCACAAAGGATACAAGGTCCAAATAGGCCTGGACCCATGGATTGTCGAGAAAGGACATGAACATTACACCAATTCCTTTAATTTAGGATTTAAGATCTAAATTATTATATAATCTAAAGAGATATTTCTTAGGCTTAGAGGTAAATAGTCATCATTAGTAGTGTTTCTTGTGAAGAGGCTTGAAACCTAGTAGGCTTACATCAAGGGTTCATAATCCTACATAGAATACCACAAAAAATGCATCACCATCATAAATGATCTAGAGTATGAACTCCTCTAGTCCCAAAAACATTGAGGAGGATACATGCCTAAGTTTCGTTACATGATCTATACATTGAAATGCATAAATAAACCAGTACTCTAGTGGTGGAAATCTATTTGGAAATTCAAATTTCCATTAAAGTAAAAAAAATATCGATTTGGCTAATCCTCAAGAATAAGTTCCATTACTCCTCAACAATAAGGTCCTTAATTGAGATATTCCATAGAAAAAGAAGGTTTCTAGTTTCAAGCACATGCTACCTCTATTAATATGAACTCCAAAAAAATTCCCATATTATCCTATCAAAACCTAATTTCATATATTATCCTATCACAAGCTTTCTTAAACAAGGTTTAGAATGATATTGAAGGAATACTAGGAATTGATAATTCCTAAAAAGGATTTTCCCATGAGTTTCAATAGAATAAAATTTTAAAAATTGGTATCAAGATAGTGTCACAAAGTTTTCAAACCCCTTCCACTCACTTTGTTATGGTAAACTTTGCTAAATAGAAATGTTTTCATTTTTAAGGAAAAGATGCCATACCTCTTAGGTGTGTTACTCAAAGTCCTATCATTCTAAATTAATTTTCCCAATTTTCTTATAAACCTCCTCACACATGATTATCTACCAACCAAAAAAAATGAACTCCTTCCCTACGCTTTTTTTAAATAAGCCTCTCGAAGTAATCTAAAAAAAATGAAAGGGGATTGAGTTGGGGAGTATTGGAAATATCATTTTCCTCTCCCAAAATCACTTTTTTCTATTTATCCATGAGTAAACACTTGACACTCAATATGGTCCTTATTCTTTCTACTAAAAAATAAATTAACACAAATACTATATGACTATACTTGACACTCAATATGTCCTTATTCTTTCTACTGAAAAATAAATTCACAAAAATACTAGATGACTATTTTTTAGTTAATCTTTTCCTGATAGAATTACTTACATGGACTTTGATTTTAGGACATTAAAAATGTACCACATGGTTTCTCCCACATTCAATTTCTTATATGTATAAGTACCAAAATTCTAAAGACGTGAGGTACAATGAAGAATTTCGAAAATCTTTGATTCCTAACAATGACACCTTACTTGTAATTTACGTGAACCCCGATTTTTATTTCTCCGTTTTATGAAATAATGGGAAATATTAAACACGCAACATTATCTAACTGTTGGACTGTTTTGGCGATCTTGAGAAAAATGGATGCTCATTCTTATATAAATCAATCTCATTAATTGGAAATATCAATTAGTATCTACCTTTACAAATTTGTTATCTATAATAAAATTGCTAAAAAAAAATTAAAATAAAAAATAAAAGTAATTTTAAGATCAATTTAATTTCTTCATAACCTTTTAAGAAATAAAATTGCTTTTGAGTTACCAGTATATTTAAAATATAAAACTCGAAGGAACACGTCTATGTTCATTTTTATATTGAGAAAGATGTAATTATTACTTCTATTTATGTTACATATCTTTTATGTTACATACCTTATGATATAGTAGCAAAACTTAGGTTATTATAAAGCTTTTTCAAATTTTAAATATAATCATAGTATTTTCATTATAAAAATTTTAATTTTTAAATATAATTATAGTTTTTAAGTTATTGAAAAAAATTAATGGTTAAAATTTTGTTTTCTTTTCATTTTCAAAATTTTATAATTATATAAATACTTTTTTTTTTCAAAGTTTTATATTTATATAAATGGAGTTATTTTAAATTAGTATAATAAATTTTAATTTTGTGATGCAGAAGAATCAAGGGCATTTTTCATTTGTAAATATGTAATAAAATGGGGTGTGACATTTTTATTATTTTATTAATTAATTTTTTATTTTTAATAAAATAGGAGATTAATTATAAAAGTGAGGATTTTGTAAATATTCTTTTATTAATTAAAAGGATATGAGAGAAATAGATTAGGAGCAAAATTTGGGATTAGGATTTCTATGTATGGGACTTTGTTGAGTCCACATCTAAAATATAGATTTAGTTGAGGATTAGATGGAGGGATTTTTGGAGTGAATTAAATGCATTATTATGTATAAATATGAGTGGTTTTTGTGAGGAAAATGCACTTGAATAGTTGGAGAGAGTGAGAGTGTGATTGAGAGCAGGCTTGAACAGCCAAGGCTGTAAGCCTTCGACAATTTTAAAGGGCCATAGAACTCAAATATCTGGCCAAAACAAGAAGACGATGTTAATGGGTGAAAGGCACTGTTACTTGGATGTTGTTTAGCATGCACCAAATCGTAATTCGATACCAGTTTGAAGAGATGGATGTAAGAGGAACCGGTTCTACTTCAACGTTAAGTTGAGAACGTGGATGGAATTAAATCTGGTGGCAATCAAAAGGTATTGAATTTGATTGCAGAATTAATTTGAAGGTAAGAGAACATAATCAAAGATTCATCCGTAGCAGTAAGGCGGAGATGCTAGGTTTCGGTGCAGAGGAATAGCGCTGAGTTGTAGAGCACATGAGTTGAAGAAATCGACATCAATAAATATCGATTTGATTGTATTAAGGATTAATTGTGGATGTCGTTTCAATTTGAGGAAGTATCTGATTAATGCATGTGACTCATGCTGAATTCGAATCGGTAAATATCATGGGAGATTAATGTGTAAATCGTTGACTGAAAACGATGGATCATCTATAGTTTTCGGATGTGGGATTGTGCAGCAGCATGCGCAGTCATTTAGTATCAAGAGCGATTGCCGGAAGGATGTTTTGAATCAATGCAAAGGTGAAATTCAGTTTGATGAAGCTACTTTACAGCGTGGATTTAATATTAAGTAATAGCGCTGGAAAAGGAGATCGATTGAGTGGTTTTAATGAAGGACACAGGATAAAAGGTATTTGACGGAGGTAATTTGAATCTGGTGAATCGATTCAAAATTTTGTTGAAGCCCAACTCCAATATGCCCAGAAGTCGTGTTTTTCTGGAGTTGCTATATTTGCCGGATTGTTAAAGTCTGAGCACGATATGATGGACAGGTATGTGATGTTGGATTTGATTTTAATAAAAAAAAATCTAAGCTTGATGTGAATTGTTGTTGCTATGAGCTTGGGCGTATACATAAATTAAACCTGTGGAAATGTTTTAACATGTGAGCATGGACGCATATAGTGTTTTAAATAACGCTATGGAAGTTGAAGAATGACTGCGTTGAAAGATTAATCAACCAAGAAATGGAACTGTATGGTCTCATGAAGGCGCAGAGAAAGTAAGTTCAATTGTCTGATAGTGCGTTGATCAGATACAGGAAAGTGAAGTTTAGGATTGATGAACTAGATTCGATGTTGAAAGCGCAAATCGGTGAATGGTGAGTAGATGCATATTTATTGATTGTGTATTTTTTTAAACTGGTTCATATGTTAAGGGCAGAATCGATGGCTAAGAGGTGTTAAATAATGGGTACATCAAATTTGGGGTTTCATAAATCTCAAAATGTTGAGTTAGGCGCATTGAAGAGAAGGGAAAATTCTAGACACTTGGGTTTTGAGAACATTGGAAGGTTGCTTTGATTTGATTTCATTTAAATTGAAATGAGGTCTAATGTATGAATTTTCCATAATTAAAGGAAAGAGAAACTTCCTTATACAGTGGTTGATTATTGGTTCTATAACTTTAAAGTGATATTTGACGAAGTAAAGCTTCCGCATTGAGTTGAAATTGCCAGCATTAAATTCCTCGGCATACATTTTGGAATTGCATTTTGGTATGCATGGTAGACTAAGATTCTGGGTATTGCAGGGTTGGCCCTACATGAATTTTTGGTATCAGAGCTTGGCTCTGTTGAAATTGAATAATGTTTGTTTTTCTGAATGAGTGCAAGAAAGTTTTGTTGAGAACTGAAGTGTATTTTTGAATGTGTGATGAACACTGAAAGGAAGATCATATTTTTAAATATGATATGCAAGCTACACAATTGCAGTGAACAGGATTGCAAAAGTGAAAAGAGGACAAGATCATGCAGGATCTTAAAGGTGAGATAGTTTTCTGATTTGAAATTTATGATTAAAGTTTATGGTTGCAGAGAAGAAGATGGCAGTGAATCTGACATTCAGCTAGAGGCTGGATATGAAGGACAATCGTAGTGTCCTGAAGAAGAAGGTGAGTTGAAGAGATAGCCTAGAGAGAGAGAGAAGAAGAGAATGCTCAAGAGGTTCCAGAGGCAGTGAACCAGTACTTACCAAAAGACTGAGTGAGGAGAGCTTGGTGAGGTAAGGGGCAGTAGGAGAGCTTGTTGTTGCAGAGGCTAGTGCAACTCAGGATGAGTGAGAAACTCATGGAGAAGATGATCATGGAGGATCAGAGAAGAGGTTCAAAGGAATGCCACATAGGTGAGATGACTGATGAAGTCAGAGAAAGAGAGATTGCAGTAATGAAGGTACAATTGCAGGTATTAGAAGAATGGATGCAAGAGCAGGAAAATCAGAAAAGAGGATGGATCTTTCCACTGAAAGGAAAGAGAGTGATTTGGCAACCATTGCAGATGAAGTTGAGGAAAAGTGTGATTGCCTTATTGAAGGAGGAACTTAGAGTTCTTGAGCCAGAGATGGTATTTGAAGATTCCACATGTAGATTTGTTCAGAAGGAAGTATTGGAGGAAGTAGTCAAGACTGAAAATTCTTGTGGTTTTAAAAATAATGAGTTGTGTATGTTTGCAGGTACAATACAGGGAGATGAGCAAGCTTTAGAGTTTGTTCAGGATAGAGAAGAGTTGAATCTGAAGTCTGTTCAGATCGATGCTGAGATAGTAAGATCTCAGGAGGAATTGAAGACAAAGGAGTCTAATCATAATATTGGTGCAGAGAGAAAAGGACCAGCTAATGATTGGTCGAAAGTCGGTGAAGGTATGGAAAATTGTGTGAATTTTCCGAGTTCTACTCCTAATGAAATTGTTGAATTATATAGGAAACTAGAACTTCAGAGAAGAGAATTGGAGAGACAGAGGACTTATGTGCAGGATAATTTGCTGAGGAAGCAAGGCAGTGAAGTTTTCATGAATGACAGTCGTGAAGCAGAGAATGGTAAGAAGGGGAGACTAGCTGACAGTCTCATGGTGAATGCAAATCAGCATACTGATATGCTGACAGAGGAGTTGAAAGGAAGCTCAAAGCAGCATACTGAAGTGTTGCCAGAGGAAGCTAAGGAGAAAGCCAGTGAATATTTTTTGAGTCATGAAGAAGACTTGGAGCTGCGGATGACTGAATCAAAAAGTGAGACCATTGGGTCTTGTGATTTTGAAGCTGACAATTTGATTGTGTTTACAGGTGATGTAGAGGACAGTCCATCAGTTGGAATTGTCTTAGAAGGAGGAGAACTGTTGCAGAAAGAAGGTGAGACAATCATGTCTAATAAGCAGGGGTTTGTTACCATGGGTGACAAGAGAGAGTTGGCTTGTCTGTATAGCAAAGAGAATACTGTGAGGAAAATTTTTGGAGCTACTATAGTGATAGAGAGTGAGGCTACAGTGTTTAAAGAACTTGATTTGATTGCCAAAATCAATCAAGATGATGACGGAAAATTACTGATGATTTTCGAAGGGAAAAACGAAGATTATGCTGGAACTAGTTTGCAGCATGAGGAGAAATGGCTGAAATGTTTGCTGGAGACATTTGAACCAGAAAAGGAAGTTGCAGATAAATTTACAGGTGATGAGAAAAAGAATGTTGCAGAGGGACAGGAAGTTTGGGAGGCATCAACATGTGGGGTAGCATCTGCAGGAGTAAAACCAATGTTAGCAACATTTATGATGGCAGCTAAAGCAACATCTATGGGGGCACTGAAGCCTTATGTTTTTTATTCTAACAATTGTTTTGTGAGTACAGGTTTTATTGAAGATGCTGGAGAAAATCTATTAGACAAATAAATTGAACTGATGAGGTGGATGATGATGAAAGTATCCCGGAAGAGGCCAGCAACAGTAAAACAAAAGGAAAGCAGCAAAAGAAAGACAACAAAATATTATGAAAGCCTATTCAGTGGAGCAATGCAGCATAAAGTGTGGAGACCTGGAGAAGAACATTGGAAAGAAGCAGCGACAAGTGGAAAATTGCAGCACAAGATATGGGATCCAGGCATACACAGATCTGAACACATGATCAGGCGATCATGATTAATTTCAACGTTGGGAGTCTGATGCAGGAGCATCAAGGGCATTTTTCATTTGTAAATATGTAATAAAATGGGGGTGTGACATTTTTAATATTTTATTAATTAATTTGTTATTTTTAATAAAATAGGAGATTAATTATAAAAGTGAGGATTTTGTAAATATTCTTTTATTAATTAAAAGGATATGAGAGAAATAGATTAGGAGCAAAATTTGGGATTAGGATTTCTATGTATGGGACTTTGTTAAGTCCACACCTAAAATATAGATTTAGTTGAGGATTAGATGGAGGGATTTTTGGAGTGAATTAAATGCATTATTATGTATAAATATGAGTGTTTTTTGTGAGGAAAATACACTTGAATAGTTGGAGAGAGTGAGAGTGTGATTGAAAGCAGGCTTGAACAGCCAAGGCTGTAAACCTTCGGTAATTTTAAAGGGCCATAGAACTCGAATATCTGGCCAAAACAAGAGGACGCTGTTAATGGGTGAAAGGCGTTGTTAATTGGACACTGTTCAACATGCACCAAATCGTAATTCGATACCAGTTTGAAGAGATGGATGTAAGAGGAACTGGTTCTACTTCAATGTTAAGTTGAGAACGTGGACGGAATTAAATCTGGTGGAAATCAAAAGGTATTGAATTTGATTGCAGAATTAATTTGAAGGTAAGAGAACATAATCAAAGATTCATCCGTAGCAGTAAGGCGGAGATGCTGGGTTTCGGTGCAGAGGAATAGCGCTGAGTTGTAGAGCACATGAGTTGAAGAAATCGACATTAATAAATATCGATTTGATTGTATTAAGGATTAATTGTGGATGTCGTTTCAATTTGAGGAAGTATCTGATTAATGCATGTGACTCATGCTGAATTCGAATCGGTAAATATCATGGGAGATTAATGTGTACATCGTTGACTGAAAACGATGGATCATATGTAGTTTTCGGATGTGGGATTGTGCAGCAGCATGCGCAGTCATTTAGTATCAAGAGCGATTGCCGGAAGGATGTTTTGAATAAACGCAAAGGCGAAATTCAGTTTGATGAAGCTACTTTACAGCGTGGCTTTAATATTAAGTAACAGCGCTGGAAAAGGAGATAAATTGAGTGGTTTTAATGAAGGATGCAGGATAAAAGGTATTTGACAGAGGTAATCTGAATCTGGTGAATCAATTCAGAAGTTTTTTGAAGCCCAGCTCCAATATGCCCAGAAGTCGTGTTTTTCTGGAGTTGCTATATTTGTCGGATTGTTAAAGTCTGAGCACGATATGATGGATAGGTATGTGATGTTGGATTTGATTTTAGTAAAAAAAAATCTAAGCTTGATGTGAATTGTTGTTGCTATGAGCTTGGGCATATACATAAATTAAACCTGTGTAAATGTTTTAACATGTGAGCATGGAAGCATACAGCGTTTTAAATAACACTATGGAAGTTGAAGAATGACTGCGTTGAAAGATTAATCAACGAAGAAATGGAACTGTATGGTCTCATGAAGGCGCAGATAAAGTAAGTTCAATTGTCTGATAGTGCGTTGATGAGATACATGAAAGTGAAGTTTAGGATTGATTAACCAGATTCGATGTTGAAAGCGCAAATCGATGAATGGTGAGTAGATGTATGTTTATTGATTGTGTATTTTTTTAAACGGGTTCATATGTTAAGGGCAGAATCGATGGCTAAGAGGTGTTAAATAATGGGTACATCAAATTTGGGGTTTCATAAATCTCAAAATGTTGAGTTAAAGGCGCATTGAAGAGAAGGGCGAATTCCAGATACTTGGGTTTTGAGAACATTGGAAGGTTGGTTTGATTTGATTTCATCTAAATTGAAATGAGGTCTAATGTATGAATTTGCTATAATTAAAGTAAAGAGAAACTTCCTTATACAGTGGTTGATTATTGGTTCTATAACTTTAAAGTGATATTTGACGAAGTAAAGCTTCCACATTGAGTTGAAATTGCCAGCATTGAATTCCTTGGCATAAATTTTGGAATTGCATTTTGGTATGCATAGTAGACTAAGATTTTGGGTATTGCAGGGTTGGCCCTGCATCATTTTGTATTAGTTTATTAAATTTAAGAGTATGTGTTTTCTCTTAAAAAGTTACAAGTTGGGGCAGAGTATGTATGTCTTTGTAGACTTAGTAGTGAAATAGTTGTACCTATGTAGATCCCTTGTCCCACAAACAAAAAGATCTCATACACTAATTTGATGTATGACTTGGCCATAAACCTGTGTATATATATATATATATATATATACTCTTAATTTAAATCTACAAATATATATTTTTATAAAATATATATTTTATTTAATTAATAAATTATCATAATATATACAAAGTTTAATTAACCATTTAAACAAAAACAATCACTTAATTTGAATTGAGAGGCATATTTTTGATAAGTCCGTCCTTTCACATAATTTAGAAATCATAATAATTTTAAACGATACAAAATTTAATTTAATTCCTTTATAGTATGATGAAAATTTTAATTTAGGTTTAAGAGTTAAAATTTTAATTTTTGGTTTTTGTATATTTATCATTTTAAAATGATAGTTATTTAAATAAATTGTTTTTTAAATGGTTAATATTTTTTAATATTATTTTTTAATATTGAGAGTAATATTTATATAGAAAGAAATAATAAATTTTCTCTGTTAAAAAAATATCATTAATATTTCTTAATTTTAATTTAATTATCAATAATTATTTGATGGATGATATGGATTTAAACTCCAAAAATATTCTAAAATATTTGTTTTAATGTACAAAAATGAATGATTGAGATTTAAATTGACTAATTGAAATAATGTCATATGAACAAGTGTTCTACAGAGTGATTTATGGTTTTTTGAGCATATGGCATTGATAAGAAGTGATATTGGTCCATGATATTGTAACAAATCTCATTTATATATTAAGAATCTCCATGGTAAACTAAAGGTAAATCTCCATATTTAATAATTTTGTTGTATGTTTTTTTTTTAATGTATATATAATTAATTTATATATCAATTATTCTTATAATTAATAAAGATTTAAAATAAAACTATAATAAAGTTATTTTTTATAATTATTTTAATTTTAGCAACATGAAATGTACCATAAAGTAAGTGTTTTGATGTCTGTTATAAATTCATGTCTATAAATATTTACTAGCCATTTTATTTATATGACTATGCTAATTTTTAATCTCTTTCTTAAAAAGACTTTTCATTTTAAAATGAATTCCCTAACTTAATTTTCATAATTATTATAATTAATATGAATACTTCAAAATAATAATAATAATAATAATAAACTAATTATTTTAACCATTTTATTAATATAATTCAAATTTAATTTAAATTATTTTTACTAAATTATTAAAATAATTTAATAATATATAATCAACTTCTATTATATCAAATATATATTTGAGTTTCATATATATATATGAACATATATGAATGAAATTTCATATATATAAAATGAATAAAATAATATGAACGGAATAAATCAATAATATAAATAAATTTATTTATAATTATTTTCAAATTGTATTTATTATTTAATTAATCTAATAATTAATTATTAACAACATGTTAATAAAATTGCTTCTCAATAACTTCAAAATTAAATTACATAACATTTTGTCACGAGATAAAGGGAAAACGGAAATATGTGTTTTCAATAAGAAACACACAAATAACTCAAAAATAAAACAAGAGAATACATTATATACATTTAAAAATATATATATCAATTAGAAATTAAAACATTTATAATTTTACATTATCATTTATAAAAAAAATTATTTTGAATTTATATAAATGTTTTTTTAGCATTTCAAGCTATAATAGAAGTTCCAAAGCTTTATTTTCAGAAAATAACCTTGATTTCTATGAAATAAGAAAAATAATAAATTGTTATAGCAAAAGCTTAAATTTGGAAAACAAATTCATTTCTTAACACATCATCCATTGTAACAGTATCAAGCTTATCCAGGTCCTGCTCAACAAGCCTATCAAGGGTTTGTTAAAAAAATTTACCCCTATCAGGGTTACCAGTAGCAAAATCCTTATGTTGGTGCAAAACGACCTATTTCCTAGGAAATTCCATCTTACCCTGGTTACGCTCAACTCAATCTAAACCGAAAGTTGTCGTTTCTTGCAACACTAGAGTTACCTGATTTAAACCCACTCACTAATGATCCCTTTCATTATTTACCTTGGTGACTAGTGATTCCTCATAACTTACCCTCTGATATTATGAAATTCAATGGAAACTCTGGAGAAGATTTGTCTACACACGCTATGACTTATCATTTACGGTGTTCATCAAACTCCTTGAATGATGATTCTGTTAGCCTCTATATTTTTCAATAAATGAATCACTGATCCGGTTTCAAAGTGGTATATTTAATTACCACGAGCTTCTTTTGATAATTTCACAGCTTTAGCCACTACTTTTATAACCCACTTCCAGTTACCCATCATATATGAAACTAGAACAAAAATTTTCACAAAATTTAAACAAACTAATGCTACTAACAAACCAGATCACATTCATGATTGGTATCATCATCGTCAAATGGTTAAAACCTTCATTCCAGATCAACTTTTAGCTGAGTGGTTTATAAAGTCCTTGTTTCCATCTATCACCAAGGATGTGGCCAAAGGCGGTGTTTTCACTGAAGAGCAAGTAATTTCTCATGCCTAGTATCTGGATTTGATTTATACTAACTCTGGCATGCTCTATGAAAAGATTATGAATGCATCGTGACTGAATTTTACTGTTCCTCCTTCTCCATCTGGTAAGGACATTGATACCAGTGATGGTGTTATTGGTTCTAGTAGTACTCAGCTAGCAAGTCGACCATCTGCTTCAACACTTGTTGTGTCAAATAAAACCCATATTGCATATGATCTTGCGTCTTCTTCCATAATACATGCCATGTCATCTGACAAGGGAAAATGTGACAAGCAACATGGAAGTAGGAAGAAAGGGAAATATAAGAAAAAACAAAATTCACCACCACAAGAAAAATCATTTGATTCACCTGGTACTTCTCAGAAACCTCGTTACCCTAGTTTCATATGTAATGAGGATAATTTTACGTGAGATTATCCTCACCGCTCATAAGTCTCAAAAATTATTAGTACTTTTGTCGCATCTGTTGTGTTGAAAAATCTTTTTCCGAACTCTGAAACACATATGGTTGCTATAGATCACGCTTCTAGTTCACAAGTGATTATGCTATCCACCAGTAAGCCTAAAACTGATGTTTTGTTTTCCACTCAAAGTAAATATTACAATAATCTTCTTTCGTCGTTGAATCACCAGGCTATAGATCAACCTACTACTTCGACTTAGACTTTGTCTTATTCAATTCCACTGCATACTATTCTTGGGTTAACAATAAAGCCACCAAAGGGAGTTGTTCATAAATCTACTTTCAACCCTTGAGCTCATGAAGCTCAAAATTATAACGTAGTCAAAGATCTAGTTCAGTTACCTTATGTTATGTCAATGCTTGAGGTTCTTCAGAATTGTCCCTCCCAAAAGCAAGCTTTGTTGTCATCCATAGGTTGAATTGATCTGATGAACTCTAATCTTGTAGTCTTTAACCATGTGAGCTATGTTCCACAACTACCAGCACAATTATCATTTTCTATCCAAGTAGATGTTGTGAATCACCTCATTCATCGAACTACTATTAATGAAGGCGCATCTACTTGTATCATGTCTATGAGTTTCTGGAAGTCACTTGGTTCATCGACTTTATCACAATCACCAAAAATGTTGAAATATTTTGACAACCATACATATCAGCCTTGTCGAATTCTCAGTAACCTGCAAGTTGAACTGAGGGGGAAAAAAGTTACTATTGAAGTTGAGGTCATTGACGGATCCCTAGACTACAATGTCTTACTTGGAAGATCATGGGTTTACGCTATGGATGCAGTTGTATCTACGTAATTTCGTATGGTCATCTTCCCCCATAAAGGCGACATCACAATCATCAATCAACTGACTGTCTTCGCCTCTGGTTCCGAGGAAACTTGAAGCGTACCATTTGTTCATGAACCCCCTCCATCTCTTCAGAAAATTGGTGTAGGAATATTTAAGGATTCTTCCCTAATGGGCACCTTTTCGTTATTGCCGCCTGCGACATCGACATAAAAAGTCAAAATAGAAACCTGCAACATGATATCTTCCACTTCATTTGACTTAAGGAATATTCCCAATGATTTTGAAATAGATAGGCTGGGTGAAACCATGCTGCTAATTCCAATCAAGCTTGCATAGAAATCAATATATTTGGCTTATGCATCCAATCCTAATCCTTTTTCGCTGACTATTTGGGTTAATCGTTCTTTGGATTATGGTACTTGTTCTGACCCTTTTTCATATATATTCTCAACCGATGAGAGTATTCAGAATCCATGATGCCAGAAGAGTATTCCCATCAATGATCTCGTCTTCTATATTACAATGAAGATATTCCAACTGAATTATATCACCCTACAGTCATTGGTTTCTTAATGAATTACATTCCTATCCATACTGTCGATTCTCAGCAAAATCCATAAAATATCAAAGAAATTATTTCCATCGATATTTCGACCAAACTTGGTGTTGTAGAAAAAATTCATGTCGATGTGTCTTGTTCTACACCTGAGCTTGACACTTACTGCTCTCTTTCCTGTGAATTCTGAGATGTATTTGCTTGGTCATATGAGGAAATCTAAGGCATCGATTCCGTATCATTGAGAAAGAGATTAAAATGTTCCCTGATGTCAAACCGGTATGACAGCACCTCCGTCTTCTTCATACTAAGAAGGTTGTTTCCATTAAAGCAGAGGTTGAAAAACTTTTGCGTGCTAGTTTTAATTACCATGTTTCGCTTTCCACTTGGGTTTCCAACATTGTTCTTGTCATGAAGAAACATGGGACAATTAGAGTGTGCGTTTATTATCAGGATATAAATCATGCTTGTCAAAAGGAAAGCTATCCTACTCCCTTTATTGACCAAATCCTTGAATAATGTGCCAGATGTGAAATATTTTCCTTCATGGATGGATTTTCCGATTACAATCAGATCAATATTCGCCCAGAGGACCAATATAAAACATCTTTTATCTGTCCTTGGGGCACATTTTCTTATGAAAAACTCCCTTTTGGTTTAAAGAAAATTAGGGAAACATTCCAGAGGGAAATTAATTATGCTTTCCATGACATCAAACACATTGTTAAACCCTATTTGGATGACTTACCTGCTCATTCACGGAAACATGTTGACAACCCGCTACATTTGAGAGCCATCTTTTTACGATGTCGTCACTAAAAAATACGCCTTAATCAATTTTTTTTTTTTTTTCATTTCTTCTAGTCGTTTGCTTGGTTTCATTGTGTTGAAAGACAAAATCTGAGTTGATTCATTGAAGGTCCAGGCCATTCTAGATTTTCTTGCACCTTGCAATCTACTTCAATTATAGAGACTTCAAGGAAAGGCTAACTTTATAAGGAGATTCATTCCCAACTACACTGAAATGGCTTAAGGATTTACTTTACTCTTGGAAAATGGGACTCCCTTCCATTGGGATGAGGTTTCACAAGCTTCCTTTGGTGTTCTTAAAGATACCTTGATCCAAGTATCACTAATGTATCCCCCAAATTATCAGAGTGATTATTTCCTGTATCTTTCCATTGCAGATACAACCATCGCCATGTTTTTAGTCTAGGAAGAAGATGGGATTGAACATTTGATATATTATTTGAGTCATAATATGAATGATATATACGGTGAGTACACTTATGTTGAAAAGCTCGCTTTGGTAGCCATTCAAGCTGTAAAAATATTTCGCCACTATATCCTTCTGCGGAAGACCATTGTCATTTCAGATTGCAACCCTATGACATACATTAGATCACACCAATTGATCAGGGGAAAATATTCAAAATAGATATTCATTTTGCAGGAATTTGATTTGGAATTCATCAAATCCAAGTCAAAGATGTCTTTGTTTTTTGCTAATCTTATCGACGACCTTCCCTCGAGTAGCATCAAGTCTACATCAGAACCATCCATTCCAGATGAGTATTTTTTTCTGATTGCATCATCTAACCCATCGTATGGAGATTATATGACCTATCTTCAGACCCAAACTTCTCAAACCAATACCTCTCACTCGCAACAACGACTTATTCGATACCAAGTCAAATATTATCTGATCTTCGGCGATACAATTTATCGTCATGGTGTCGATATGATTTTACATAGGTGCATCACTCATGAGGAGCCCAAGAAAGTTTTAAATGATTGACATGTCAATACCTTTGGTGGAAATTTTTCCGGTTTTGCTACCGTGCAAAAGATTCTTCGCACTGGTTACTTCTAGCCTACCATATTTTACGACTGTATTCTCATGATCATAAGTTATAATTCTTGCCAAATATTTGATCGTAAGACCCGTTTGCCACCAGAACCAATGCATCCTGTTGTTATTGTGGAACCATTTTTCAAATGGGGAATTGGATTGATGACATGTAACCCTAGCTTGGCCAGGGGGCATGGGTATATTATGTCACCATCGAATATTTTACCAAGTGGGTCAACACGATGCCTACATTTAACAACACATGCAAGACAACTGCATTATTTTTCTTTAACCATGTGGTTACTCGGTTTGGTGTGCCGCAAGCCATAGTCATAGATCATGGAAAATAATTTCACAACTACATGATGACTTAGTTGACTACCAAGTTAGGACTATCGCTTGATAGTTGTACCCCTTATTATCTGTAAGCTAATGGACAAGTTGAAGCCATAAAAAACATTCTTAAGCGTATGCTTCAACGAATGATTGGGGTTCACAAACGAAATTGTAATTTAATCATGTAATTTAATCTACTACCTGACACTTATTATGAAGAGGAACGTCTTTTAGATCTCATCCATCTAGATAAAACGTGTCCTGAAACTGAATTGACCAACGAAGCACATAAAGACGAATCAAGGCGGAATATGATGCAATGTCATGCCTCACACCTTCTCGAAAGGAGACCTGGTCTTGCTTTATGACCAGGAAGCTGATAATATAGGAACAGGAAAATTCGAACAATTATGGCATGGCTTCTATATTGTCAAGAATTTCATGGCAAAGGGTGAATATGAGTTGGTAGATTATGATGGGATTCCATTGTCACAGCCTCCCAATGGGATGTATCTTAAACGTTACTATGCTTGATTTTGCGTAGTTAACACTATATGATACTGTATATGTGCTTTGATTGATTGCATGTCACAATGTGTCTTTCAAGGTTTTTCATGTGGTTAGTAATCCACTTTGAATTTTGTTGGAGATGTAAGAATCTTCAGAACCATTTTTTGGTTATGTCGATGGTGTTAGTCGTAGTACACAAAATATTTCCTCTGCAGCATGAGCCATTTTCTCTCCAAGTGGCGAGTTATTGAGTTTCCAACGAATTTGTATTGCTCGATCCACCATAATATCGCTCGATCGGAATCCTCTCTGATGCCATTTCACTTGGCATTTATCACATCATCATCAGGCTGGACTCACAACTTGTCATACTATAGCTTACTAGTGTTTATACTATCTGAAATCTAGCTATTCATCACATGTTCCTTAGAGTTCTTATTTTGGAAAGACATTTTGATTACATTCAATATCAACACATTTCCAAAAACTTTAACACTTTAATTGATTCTTTAGCCAATTATGTGTTAAATAAACATTTGCAACATATGTGAAAATAGATTTTCAATTCACATCACACAATTCAATAGGATTGCACATAAACATAGGAAAACATTGAGAGTAAAATAGATAGATAATCGAGTTTTTTACAAAAAAATTGTCAGACACGTTAGTCATATGACCTCAAAATTTATGCAAACATAGCATATCCTAAGTAGATCTAGTGATGATCATGATAACGTTTCATTGCTTTGGCTATCATGCATAATAGCCTCATCCATTTGCTATGCACACCAATAGTATGGCATTGTACCCTCATCAGTAACTCCATGATACGGACATTCGGTGTCCCGAGAGTCAGCCAATCTACATGCTGCTGGTGTCCAGAATCTCGACCAAATCCAAATCTTGAAGGACTGCTCTCCCAACAATCCTCTGTGCCGGTTCACCCGCTTACTGTGCATGACCCACTAGTCGAACAATACCCACATTTGCATACATAAAACATATTTAGTATAGACTTGGAAACATAAAAAACAAAAAATATGTAGAAAACCCAAAAAAAAAGAAAATCATGGTCAAAATATTTTACCTATACCACCCCATTGAGCATCGGCTGGTAAAATAAAATTTGGGTCTCCACGAAAATCCATCCTTGCATATATTTTCTCCTCGATGAAGATATGTTGTCATTGGATCCAAGGAATTTAGTGGAGAATGAGATCGATGACTGACCGGCATGTCTAGCCATCATCTCTACCCACCGCTGCATCCGCAGATCCCTAGGACCAGCTAAACCTAGTGTCACATGTTGTGGCTGCATTAATGGAACTCACTCCAAAATGAAAGTGATCAAGATCGATCCATAGCTGAAATTCTTCATCTTTCCACTTTTCACTTTGGTTAGTTGTTCTTTCATTTGAGAGAGTAATACTTTAGCCCAATTGAATACGGTTGGCTCGAGACACTCAACCACATACTGCATGTATGATTTGTTTGTGACATGAAGTGTCACACTGCCAACAAAATTTACGATAGTAAATAGGACTGTTCACAAAATAATATCACACACATATCTGATGTTTATCTATCCATACTTGTTAGGCTTTGTACCTAGTCGACAAAAATGTCGAATGTAGTTCTTCAATGTCTCACCTCCATGAATGGAACCCGCAAGGGAAATGGAAGCACCACATCTTGACAAACTTGTCAGAAAGTAAATGTCATAAACCAATATTGGGAGAACTTTGTCCCCAAAGTGAAATGCCTTTTGTGCTAGATCCCATGAGCAAATCAAGAACTGCAATAGTTCCATATGTTGCCTCATCCTTGATATTCTAAAGTACTTGATCAACCCACAGTCTCTGAGGGCTGTCATAGTGCCAAGATCATTTGGGGCAAGCATATCCTATTATTCATGTTCTCTTTATTTCCATGTAATCAAAATTCTAATAAGATCAAAGCCTAAAATCGAACCAGAAGCTTAGTTAGGATCCATTCCATGCAACAAATTGGAGACATTTCAGGTACAAAACACAATAATAATTTCTGAATTGCGCCCAACGCACCCCTTTTCCTTAGACAAAGTGTTGTAGAGAAATTGGGCTTCATTTCATCTCCTTTGAAACACACATTTCGACATTCAAGGGTGTGTTGGTCCTAGGGCATTGTAGATCTACCCTAGGAGCCCAGAAACTCTAAAAAAATTTCATGAATGAAAAATAATTTTACCAATAGAAAGAGGAAGGTCAAATCTCCTACCTGATCCTGATGGTGTGAGAAATTGTCCACAGAATCTATCGAAATCAGTTGTTGAAGTTCGAGGGAAAAATTAGCTCAGAGCACTAAAAAATTGAACGGTAAATGTGAAATGGTAAAAATGATATGGTAAATTCTTATTTAAATAGTATATTTTTATTATTCATGCATATTTAATTAATTGAATATAGTTTTTACCTATTTATTACTATTAAAACAGGAATGTTTAATCCTTTTAGTGGTTATTTTAGTTTAATCCATTTACTGGTTATTTGAGCAGGTTTACAGCAGGAATAGTGAATTTGACATGCATGATCATAAAATGAATATTTAACCATAGAGCATACGTTTATCTCTTTTTCAAGCTCTGTTAAACATCGAAAAAGGAACCCCCCTAGAGTTCTCTTTCAACTCTTTTCAGAGTGCAAAAATATGAAAATATTTTAGAGCACTTGTCCTTTCAAGCTTGTAAAAGGAATTGAAACGTCATATGATTATTATAAGTTTAACCCCTTTCCAGAATATGATAGATTATTTACAAAAGAGGAACAACCTAGTCAAACATGTCTAGGAGGTTCTCTAAGGTATTATTTTACGCTTTCTCGGTTCTAAGAGACAAATTTACGAAAAAGAACTTGTGGAGGTTTATTTTCGTCTCTTTTTCAAACTCTATAAACAATAAAAAGGATAGAGTTTTGACTGTTTTTAGACTTATTAAAACACCAAATAGCGATGGACATATCCATCATGACAGGATCAAGTTTCACTTTTTCTAGAGTCATTAAAATATCACATAGTGATAGATTCACCCGAAGTGTGGAATTATGCATCAAGCATATGTTATCCTCCTCAAGCTTGTTAAAAAATAAAGAGGTACTGGTAAGAAATGACTAGGGAAAATTGGAAAGGGATAGATCATTTTATGGTAGCAAGTTTCTCTTGAACATGACACTCATTCACTTCATCTTTGTGGCTATTGGGTTGGGTTATCTACTTGATGTTCTATCATACCTATGGTCTATCACAGAATCCATCATTTTTGTTTTGGGTCAATGCTGCCAACTCATTTAGTGTCATCGATATGTTCAAGAGAAGTCACTTAGTTATTCCTCGTCCTTTTCAATACTCATAAACCTTCATTTCATGATCTCCATCCATGAACATTGCTTCATCAATTAGAATATGTCTTTGAAATTATTACTCCCATTTCATGTCATTGATGGGGGATACATTAGGGCCCTCTCACGACAATTCGCTTCCTGTCGACATCAATTCATCATCTAGGAAGTTTACTTAGAGACACCCTTTCAGTGCCTTGAAGCTTGCATAAATCAATTAAAAGTGTCTCGCTTGTGGCGACAAGTTAACGTCACTGGACTTCGATCGAAAGACTTTGTATAATGTCGACATCAAATCATCTATTCACACCATGTAGACTGTACTACAGTACCTTGAGATCCATTATCATCATCGATGGTTTCTTTCACGTCTTTTAATGACTTAAATTATTGGCTGGTAATTAGAAGGTGTATTCCCATGTTCAAATTCAAATCACATATTTACATGGTTAGACTTGTAGTTGAGCGATCAACTGAATGGATAGAATACCCCAGATCTAGTTTCATCCATATGGAATGTGATTTCAAGAGTAGTACCACATCATCCGTACAATGGATTTATAAATATGGTCACCTTATCATGGGTCTATATCTGTAGACGACTATCTGATGTTATGATAGTTTATGTACTGATGATGGGTATGCCTCCCTCAGCAATTCATGTCCAAGATGAAAAAAATATAATGATGTAATGTATTGTAATTGATGGAAGTCACCGTCCGCTTCAAATCCTAATCATCACATCATAAATAATATCATTCACATTATCATTTTTGACTTCATGCTTCAGGGGGCAAGTGTTACAGGTCAAATTGGAAATCACTCCCAAAACCCACATCAGTACAAATTGGGGTCTATCATACTCTAAATCAGTTGCTACTTGCCTTAAACAAGTCAACTCATCAATGTCTTTCATCCATAAAATGTTCACTGCTTGAAGTCTAGTTGAAGTGATCTATTGAGCCATCAGCTTACCCCTAGACTGTAGTAGGTGCTTTTCAGAGCACTTACTCCCATGCAGTACAACATTGCAGAGAATTTAGGCCCACTTGATAGTGTGTTGGTCTACTTGGAGTGAATTCTTCATAACATTCCAAGAATCTTCCCACCTACTAGTGGCTTCTAGAAGCTTTTTCCAGCTATCATACTATCTGATAACTTTGAATATCAACACCATGGAGCCATTAAATCAGTTATCCTCCTATTCCATTGAAAAAGGGAACTTCTTCATCCATTTATGAAAAATCCATTCGATGACCAATTAATGCCAAAATACCTTCATTTCTTATAAATTGAGCACTGATCATAATGCACAAGGTAGTAAGAGTTTGAATTTGTAGAGTTATGCTTGTAAGATCACAAATCTTTGAGGTATTGTTTGCATGTAATGTTATGCTGTTGGAGTGATGTCGCTGAAGTGATGAGGATATGGCAAAATCTGGAGCGAGTTGTCATTGAATCGATCCAACTGGTTGTAACTCCTTTTTATACTTTATAATAAAGAGATTTGACCCTTTCCTAATACATGTGTTCATCTTTTAATATGTGTAATTTCAAATAAAATAGATTTGGTTTGATTAAGATGAATAGATCATATGCCTTTATATTGTTTTTTGCCTTTTGTTAGCCATTGCAGATACCAATGAAGCGAGTTCATTTTGATTGAGAGTGAAGAAAGTGACAAAAGGGAGAAGAAGAATAGAGAAATATCACAAACAGGTGTTCTTGTATTATCTATTAATCTTAAGGAAAAGGTAAAAATTCTTTCATCTATTGTTCTATGTGTGTCCACCACACTTAGGGAAACTTATCTATCTATAAGTTTGATTTTCGTAAAACAAGAATTATGGTTTTTAAACTTCTGTGGTTGTTTTTAATTACAGAATCCAGATTATCCACAGTATCATAAAACAAGAACTATAAATTTCATGACCCATATCACTAATGGACATGAAACTACATGGGATACTGAAGTTCCAGATTGAATTTAGTAATAGTGTTCATATGGTTAAACACTGACACTAGAACAAGTATAGGCATCTGGATGTGACTGCTTTAAAAAGAGAGTTTTTTATTTCTTTTCTAAGGACAATTGTAAAGTTCATGACCCAAATCACTAATGGACATGAAACTACATGGGATACTAAATTTACAGATTGAATTTAGGAATAGTGTTCATACGGTTTGTATCTAAGTACAGTTTTGATAGGATTTATGAATTCAAAAAAATTCCTTCCTTGGGATACTGAAGTTCAAAAAGATTCCTTAAAATTGTAGAAGTCACACATTATACTACTTGTCTATCCTAGCTGATAATGGCCATACCACCACTTGTTTTTTCTTAAAATAAAGCTTCTAACTATTCAAAAGGGAATATCAGTTTTGAAAACAACCATCCATAAGACAATTACAATCTGAAAAAACTCCTTAAGATTGCAAAAGTGAAATATATCATGAGACATTAATCACATTATGCCACCTAGGACCAATCCAACAACAAACAAGTATACACAAGTCTCCAAATCACTGCCACAACAATACTATAGATATATTGTTATCACTATCATCTAGATTAGAATTGTCATTTTCATATCAAAAAGAGTCCTTAAAATTGTAGAAGTAACACATTATAGTGTTGGTCTATCCTAGCTGAGAATAGCCATACCACCACTGGTTTTTTCTTCAATTAAAGCTTCTAACTATTCGAAAGGGAATATAATTTTTGAAAACAACCATCCATAAGACAATTAAAATCTGAAAAAGCTATTTAAGATTGCAAAAGTGACATATATCATGAGACGTTAATAACATTAGGCCACCTAAAACGAATACAACAACAAAAGTATACACACAAGTCACCAATCAATGTCACAAGAATACTATAGAGATATTGTTATCAATATCACCCATATTAGAGTTGTCATTGTCATATAAAAAATGGTCCTTAAAATTGTAGAAGTCACACATTATAGTGCTGGTCAATCCTAGTTGAGAATAGAAATACCACCATTGGTTTTTTCTTAAATTAAAGCTTCTAACTATTTGAAAGGGAATATTAGTTTTGAAAACAACAATCCATAAGACAATCACAATTTTAAATAACTCCTAAGGATTGCAAAAAAGACATATATCATGAGACATTAATAACATTAGGCCACCTAGTACCAATCCAACAACAAACAAGTGTACACAAGTCTCCAAATCGCTATCCTAAGAATACTATAGACATATGTATTGTTATCACTATCATCCGTATTACAGTTGTCACTTTCATATCAAGAAGAGTCCTTAAAATTGTAGAAGTCACACATTATAGTGTTGGTCTATCTTAGCTAAGAATAGCCATACTGCTACTAGTTTTTTCTTAAATTAAATCTCCTAAATATTCAAAAGGGAATATTAATTTTGAAAACAACCATCCATAAGACAATAAAAATGTGAAAAAACTCTCTAATATTGAAAAAGTGACATATATCATGAGACATTAATCACATTAGGCCACCTAGGACCAATCCAACAATAAAAAAGTATACACAAGTCTCCAAATCACTGTCACAAGAATACCATAGAAATATGTATTGTCATCACTGTCATCCATATTAGTGTTGTCACTGTATATCAAAAATATTCCTTAAAATTGTAGAAGTCACACATTATAGTGATGGTCTACCCTAGCTGAGAATAGCCATACCACCACTGGTTTTTCCTTAAATAAAACTTCTAACTATTCGAAAGGGAATATCAGTTTTGAAAACAACCATCCATAAGACAACTAAATTCTGAAAAAAAGTCTTTAAGATTACAAAAGTGACATATATCATGAGACATTAATCATATTAGGCCATCTAGGACCAATCCAAAAACAATCAAGTATACACAAGTCTCCAAATCATTGTCACAAGAATACTATATACATTATTATCACTATCATCCATATTAGAGTTGTCACTGTCATATAAAAAAGAGTCCTTAACATTTTAGAAGCCACACATTATAGTGCTGGTCTATCCTAGCTGAGAATAGCCATACCACCACGAGTTTTTTCTTAAATTAAAGCTTCTAAATATTTGAAAGGGAATATCAATTTTGAAAACAACCATCCATAAGATAATTACAATATGAGAAAACTCTTTAAGATTGCAAAATTGACATATATCATGAGACATTAATCACATTAGGCCACCTAGGACCAATCCAACAACAAACAAGTATACACAAGTGTCCAAATCACTATCAAAGAATACTACATACATATTGTTATCAATATCATCCATATTATATTTGTCACTGTCATATTCAAAAAGAGTGGAATAATTGTTCTTGCCAAAAAACCATGATATCCACTGCGTTATTATAGAAATAAATCCAACCACTGATATAATTTCTACTTTTAAACCTGCCACTAACATCAAGGACATAACAGTCACAAGAAATACATAAGCAGATCATGACGAGTTCATTTTCAGATTAGTAGGGGTGTTCTGTGCAAATATCAACAAAACAGAGGCTGGAAAGTTTAAGTTGAATCAGTACAATATTTACTACTATCTCTTACTACTCTACTCATTAGAGAATCAATCCCATATCCAATAGCAGATACAAAGATAGCTAGAGCACCCAGATCCATCCAAACATACATTTCTATTTTTGTAGAGGGCGATTATTTTTATGATAAACCAACACAGAAGGATACATTATAGGGGATTTTTACGGGGATTATATAGTGGATACTAGAAAATATATCTATAAGTCATATAGGCATCATATACTCAGTGATAAATAATGATTCAATGAAAATCAAATAATAACTGATACTGATAAAAAATTTGGTATGGGTAGAACCCAAAAATTGGTATGTTTTTCCAATTCTAATGCTTGGATGGTCAATGAATATATTAGTTAATTGGAAAACCAAAAGGCTTAGGTAACATTTCTACAGGAAATATTAATAAATCATAAGAATTTCACTGAGGATAAAAATATTAGAGAAACATAATACATAGATTGTCATCCTTCAGGATCAACTTAAAAAGGAAATAAAGAAATTAAACCAAAAACAATTGAATGAAATGACTATTTTTTCATTAGAAATAAGAGTTAAATTTAAAATAGATTTTTGGTAAATATCAAGATATATTCACTAGAATCACAAGTTAAAAAATCCAAATATTATCAAAGTCATATTGAGATTCTTCGGTCATAAGATTTTATTTATTAATTCTAAACTAATCGTTATTCAAGAAGATTTCTATAGGAAGTTGAGTAAATGGCAAAAACAACAATATGATTTACTCAATATTTGTAATAAAATATAAATTTGAGTTGAAGAGTGAAAGAATTATCCAACATATTTTGACAAAATAAATATTTTGGAAGTAAAAAATGAAATAGTACTTGATAATATTCCAAGGATAACTACAAAGGAAAAAATAAAATCTAGATATCATTATATTCTTTGTCTAATACTTTTGCAAATATTAGTGAATGGATTGATGATGCAAATCAATGGTGTTCTAGACTTTAGGATTCTTCCATTTTTGTCATTAAAACTTTAACATGTAACATATTGAGTATCTAGGTTGTGCATCTCAAAGTCAGTTGTATGTTGCATATTTAGAACAAAAAAGGGATGCCAATGTGGAGAGGATTTTCCAGATCAATACATGTGGAAATGATATAATAAAATAAATATATAAACTAAAAAAAAACCTTGAAACACCCAACAAATCAGCAATTAAAGCCCCAAAATGATGAAAACATTTTTCTAGTGTTCCTTTAAAAAGAAACATTTCAATAAAAGAACCACATTAACTTTTGTTCGATATATTTCCTCAATGCATGCACTATATTAATTTGTCAGCTAAAAACCCAAAATATATGAATACAAATTTTGGACTAACTCAATCTTGTTCTCATTGATACAATAATATAATCAATATAGGCCACCTAGGACCAATCCAACAACAAACAAGTACACAGAAGTCTCCAAATCACTATCAGAAGAATACTATAGACATATGTATTGTTATCATTGTCATCCAGATTAGAGTTTTCACTATCATATAAAAAAGAGTCCTTAAAATTGTAGTGGTCACAAATTATAGTGTTGGTCTATCCTAGCTGAGAATAGCCATACCACCATTGGTTATTTCTTAAATTAAAGCTTCTAACTATTCCAAAGGGAATATCAGTTCTGAAAACAACCATCCATAAGACAATTATAATTTGAAAGAACTCTTTAAGATTGATAAAGTGACATGTATCATGAGACATTAATCTCATTATGCCACCTAGGACCAATCCTATAACAAACAAGTATACACAAGTCTCCAAATCACTGTCACAAGAATAATATAGACATATTTTTATCACTATCATCCAGATTAGAGTTGTCACTGTCATATAAAAAAGAGTCCTTAAATTTGTAGAAGTCACACATTAGAGTGTTGGTCTATCCTAGCTAAGAATATCCATACCACCACTGGTTTTTGGTTAAATTAAATATTCTAACTATTCGAAAGGAAATATCAGTTTTGAAAACAACCATCCATAATATAATTACAAAATAGAAAAACTCTTTAAGATTGCAAAAGTTACATATATCATGTGGCATTAATCACATTAGGCCACCTAGGACCAATTGAACAACATAAAAGTATACATGAGTCTCCAAATCACTATCAAAAAATACTACAGACATATTTTTATCACTATCATTGAGATTAGAGTTTTCATTGTCATATTAAAAAAGAGTGGAATAATTGTTGTTGTCGAAAAAACATGATGTCCACTGCAGTGTTATAGAAATAAATCTAACCACTGATATAAATTCTACTTTACAACCTTCCATTGATATCAAGAAGATAACAGTCACAAGGATGTCATGATCAGTTCATTTTCAGAGTAGTAGGGGTGTTATATGCACATATCAAAAGAACAAAGGCTAGCAAGTTTAAGTTGAATCAACACTACTCGATTCATTAGAGAACTAGTCCCATATCCAATAGTGAAGACATAGATGGCTAGAGCAACCAGATCCATCCAAAAATACATTTATATTTTTGTAGAGGTCAGTTATTTTTATGATAAACCTACACAAAAGGATACATTAGAGAATATTTCTATGTGGATTATATACTAGATACTAGAAAATTTGTCTATAAGTCATATAGGCATCAAATACTCAACGACAAATAATTATTCAATGCAAATCAAACAATGACTGATACTTGTAAAAACGTTGTTATGGGTACAACCTAAACATTGGAATTTTTTTCCAATGTTAATGATTGAATGGTCAATGATTTTATTAGTGAATTGGAAAACCAAAAGATATAGGTAACATTTATATTGGAAATTTTAATAAATCATAAGTATTTAATTGAGGAGAAAAAATATTAGAGAAACATAATACATAGATTGTCATCCTTCAGGATCAACTTAAACAAGAAATGAAGAAATTAAACCATAAACAATTGAAGGAAATGACGACTTTTTCATGAGAAATAAGATTTAAATTTAAAAGAGATTTTTTGGAAATATCATGATATATTCACTATAATCATAAGTTAAAAAATCCAAAGATTATTAAAGTCATATTGAGATTTTTTTGGTCATAAGAGTATATTTATTAATTTTAAACTAATGGATATTTAAGAATATTTCTATAGAAACTTGAGTAAATGACAACAACGCCAATATGATTTAGTCAACATTTGTAATAAAATATAAATTTGAGTTTAAGGGTGAAATAATTCTCCAACATATTTTGGGAAAATAAAGATTTTGGAAGTAAAAATTAAAATAGTACTTGAGAATATTCCAAGGATAACTATCAAGGAAAAAATAAAATCTAGATATCATTATATTCTTTGTCTAATTCTTTTACAAATATTAGTGTATGGATTGATGATGCAAATCAATGGATTGCCATTAAAACTTTAACATGTAACATATTGAGTATCTAGGTTGTGCATCTCTAAGTTAGTTGTATGTTGCATATTTATAACAACAAAGGGATGCCAATGTGGAGAGTGTTTTCTAGATCAATACATGTGGCAATGATACAATAGAATAAATAGATAAACCAAAAAAAAAAAACTTTAAACACCCAACAAATCAACAATTAAAGCCCCAAAATGATGAAAAAACATTTTTCTAATGTTCCTTTAAAAAAAAAAACATTTCAATACAAAAAACCATCTTAACTTTTGTTAGAAATATTTTCTCAATGCATGCACTATATTAACTTGCCAGCTAAAAACCCAAAATATATGAATAAACATTTCGGACTAAATCTATCTCATTCTCAATGATACAATAATATAATCAATACAGGGACATATATTTTCTCAATGCAAGCACTATATTAACTTGTCAGCTAAAAACCCAAAATATATGAATAAACATTTTGGACTAAATCTATTTAGTTCTCAATAATACAATAATATAATCAATACAGGGAAATACAATCAGAGAACATCTGGCATGCTTAGATCATAAACGCTTGGATAGAAGGGAAATAGGATATACAATTAAAGGAAGTTGCGGACAGAGCACAGACAGATGATCTCACAAGGCAAAGACCATTGATATTGCAAATTATACTATATTATTGAAAAATAAGGTTTGTAACATGTTTTTTTTTATGGTATCAAATAGAATATCAATTCTATGTTCATTCCCTGACGAAAAACAAATGATGGTCTTCAATGAGGATTGAAGAGATCCTATGTTTTTTAGGTATGTGGGACTGATTCTATTGTGAAGAAATCCCCTGGCTAAAAAATATAATCTAAGTGTTATCACATAAGACTCGAGGTGAAAAATAGATAGCAAATAATAACCTCATGAGAATCGAGAACCATAATACGTGAAAGTTCTCACAGTAAGATAGCATGATTCATTCACATAAATTCCACATCCATAACAGAGAAACATTTCAAAGAGGGGGAACTAGCCCAACAACCATCATCTTTATTCCATATACATAGTCATACAATATATTCCTACCAGTCCTTACAGTCTGGCGACATGCATTCTCTTATGCCAACAATCCCATCATGATTGTGCTCGTTCTGAACTCATTGTTCTCAAACAAAACCTACTACATTTTCATCAACAATACCTATAATTCCTTTGTGGATAGAGAATGTAAAAATGAGCTCACAAGGCAGATAAACCATGCTTAAACATAAGAGGGTAGGATTTTCCTAAAATAGTGAATAACACTGAGTAGTCCAACCTCATGAGAATCAACATATTAAATATTTAGAAGTGAATAAGTTATCGCTCGAGACTATAATAAGAATTACTATAACATATTACAATTAGGAAATACATGAAATTTCTCACAGTAATCTAGCATCATTCATTCACATAAAGTCCACATCCATAACACAGAAACGTTTCAAAGAGGGAGAACTAGCCATACAACCATCATATTTATTCCATATACATATTCATACAACATATTTCTATAAGTCCTTATAGTCTGGTTACATGCATTTTATTATGCTAGCAGTCCCACGATGATGGTGCTCGTTCTGAACTTATTGTTCTCAAACAAAACCTACTACATTATCATCAGAAATACCTATAATTCCTTCGCGGACAGAGCACAGAAAAATGAGCTCACAAGGATAAGAAACCATGCTTAAACATCTGAGGATAGTATTTTCCTAAAAAATTGAATAACAATGATTAGTCCAACCTGGAAAAAGTAGGACGAGCACATGGGCTGAGGTCGAGGATGTCAAACTGAGTTACAAACAACCGCAGAGTCAAGGACAAGGACGCAGAGCCAAATTGCAGATGAAAATGCCGGTCCAAGCTAATAGTCTTACCCCTCCAACAGTCGCATAACGGCTAGAAAACCTTTGAAAGAATTCCGAGGTTCTGATGGCCATTATATTTATAAGAAAAAGTTCAGCCAAACTTTAAAAAAAAGTTTGGCCAAAGTAATACTCCGGTCAAACTAATAGTTTTACCGAACTTTTATTTTTGTTTTTTATATCTCTGACCAAATATCTAGTTACCCATGCCATCAATGTTAATGACAAAAATATTTTGGCCAAATTAATTTCAAAATTTCGACCGAATTGTGCGGAGAGCGAAATTTTTCGGATGCATTTCTCACAAAAGTGTAACCCAACTTTGTATTTTTACCCTCTTGCATAACATATCTTCCAAGGAAGGGTTGCTCAAGGCGTTATGATCTAACATGGATATGGCTAAGTTACTTCAGGAATGACAAAGATAGGCATGATATCATTACCTGTGGTGCTACTGCGGGGGTGGCTGCAGCTTTCCGTGCACCTATTAGTGGTGTGCTCTTTGCACTAGAAGAAATTTCAACATTTTATGTAAATATTTCCTTTTCCATTCACACTTTTGTTAGATGTATGCATAAGTATCCTTATTAGAGTTACAAGTTACAAGACATCAGGGTTTAGCCTTCTGCATATGTCAGATTAGGATGTGACCTGCATTCATCTAGTCTCAAACCATTGACTATGCCTACATATGATGAAAAGAATTATTTCTTATAGCACATAAATATCGCACATTTAGTTTGTAGTTTGATATTAGTTAAAGCACTATTTCAAAGGAAACATAGTGAGAAATGGTGGTTGTGAATCCTTTTTCAGGTGGTGAAGTTATCTTCTTTCGAGGGAATTTTTCACCACAACAGTGGTTGTTATGGTGTTGAAGGGATTCATAAATTATTTTTAAAATGGAAACCATGGCCTATTTGGAACTAGTGGCCTCATAATATTTGATGCCAAGGCTATGTCAATCAGATATCGGGTTGTTGATCTACTTCCTGTGGTGATACTTGGAGTTATTGGAGCAGTAGTGGGAGATGTCTACAACTGCCTTCTTGTGAAGACTCTTAATGATATATTCCCTTATCAATCAGTATGTATATCTAGATATTCTAATTGTTTCGCTTAAAACCATGTTTTGCGCCTTAAAAATATGTGAAGTTTTTGTACACAATGTTCATGAATTGCATGCATGTTATTGGTACAGGAAGGGACCGATATCCAAAACTCTTCTTTCCTATGTTATCTCCATCCTTACATCTTGCTGCATTTTTTGACTTCCCTGGCTTGCAAAATTCACACCTTGTCCTATAGAGGAAATGTTTAATGAAGGATGTCCTAAAACTGATAACAAAGGAAACTAAAAGCGATTCCATTTTCCATAGGGTTACTAAAATTACCTTGAAAGCTTTATTTGCAACATAAATTATTGTAGTTTTCAAATCATATTCAACTCTACCACAAGAAAGGAGTTTTGTTAATCATCACTTATGCTTTACTTTATTACTATTTTTACATTAGGGCTAGTCCAATATGGACTTGTGTTGCCATCGGGTTTGTTCATTCCAGTAATTTTGATAGGTTATGCATATGGCTGTTATATTGGGGAGATGATTTCATCCTTCATTGGAATTTATGAGGGGCTTTGCGTTGCGCTCAGTGAAACTTCTTTACTTGGAGGCTGAATGAGTATGATAGTTTCATTGTGTGTTATCCTTTTAGAGCTAAAAAATAACTTGTCATTTCTCCCTTTTATATTGTTGGTCCTGTTAATATCAAAGACAATAGTTGATTGCTTCAACTTCATCATGTATAATGAAATTGGAAACTTGAAGGGGCTTCCATTCCTAAAAGGTCATCCTCAACCATATATGGGACACCTGACTACTAGTGATGTTACTAGAGGTCCACTGACAAATTTTCAGGGGACAAAGAAAGTGGGAAATATTGTACATATTTTGATGAATACTAAACGCAATGGCTTCCCAATAATAGATGGACCTCTATCGGAAAACCCAGTATTTCATGGCCTTATCCTACGGTCACATTTTTGGTTTTGCTGAAGAGGAGAGAGTTTCAACTTTCACAGACTATTGTTTATGCAAACATATAGCATAATTTTTGTTCTGGTGACTTTGCAAAATGAGGTTCAAGAAGAGATCTCAAGATTGAGTACATGTAGATAACTGCAGAGGAGTAGGAAATATATGTTGATTTAGTTCCATTCTACAATACCTCACCATACACTGTTGTGGATACCTCCTCACTAAAAAAGGAATTTTTTCTTTTCTGGAAGGTATGTGTGTGAAATTTTGTGTGGTTCCTAAATAAGTAGGGGTAAGTGTTCACAGATAGAATTACATAATGTTTTGTACTCTCTCACTCATCCATATTGTTGACGGCATCACAGGCTTCCACACTAGCTAATGCTTACAACAATACCATTGTATCGTGTAGGTACAAATTTATATGTAGGACCTCCATGCTCGAACATGCCAAGAATAATTGTCATCTTTGGGTTTGAATTAATCAGGTACAACTCTATCAAAGTTATTTTACATTTGGATATTCTATGGTGTTTCTGACACTCAATTTCTTGCCTTTGTTAACAAATCCTATTGTTGTAATACTACCACAACATGAATTTATGCCTACACATATATTTGATCTCCATCCTTATATTGAAGAAGGAAAATAAAAAATTTTTTTATGTTAACCATCTATTTTTAAATGAGCACCTACTTCCAAATACAAAGATTGAAAATTTGCAAATAGAAAAAAGTGAGTGTACCATGATTAAAAGGATTCATTTTCAATAATTTATGTTTCCCGAGAGTCATATTTTGTATGAGAGCAAAGAAACATGGGAATGCATAAATGTCATGTTAATGATAAAATAGCTTGTAATAATGTATTGTAAACCCCTCTTAAGAATCCTTATCACACTACTATGTCCCCATCATAGCCAATTTAAAACAAGCTTAACCAACCTAGTATTTATGAATCATCAAATAGAACTATGTTATACAACATAAGCTTGGAATTGTGTTTTAATTAAACGAATAAAATTAAAGGTATGAATATAAAAATAAGGTTGAATGACTGATTTAACATTATCTTCTTAATTAATGTGTATCACTTTAATTTTAAGTCCTAAGGGTGTTTTATTATTTGGAAGACCAATTGATAATCAAGAATTTCCATATTTGAGGAGTTTAACAATTAATATGAAAACTTATTATACCAAGAAATCTTGATAAGTTCTAACTCTAATATCGAAATTTCCTACATAAACTAGAATATCATGTCTATCATATGATAAAAAAAAGGCTTCACTTAGGTCAACCCACTATCCAACTGATGACGCATCTTTTAGAGAGAACAAAAGATGCCAATATCTTAAGTAATTTAAAATTGCTAATGTCTAGAATATATTATCAATTTGCACTTTTCTACCCAAGAACATCATACCATGAGAAGGTTATATAGCTCAAACGTGTATAGCCCATGAACAAACATGTTGAAAACATTTGCATAAGAAGCTATAAATTGTGCAGATTTCATAAAAAAGATGCAAGAGATGTTATTTCCATGCAGATACAGTGCATATAATATAAGATAATAATATGTGACGAATGACCAGAAGAGGTAAATGGGAATAAATATTACAACATCTGTGGGCATGAAAGTGGGAGTGCAAGTGCAACTCCTAGAAAATACCAAAAATAATTTAAAGAAAGAAACTTGCATTAGTATGACATCATAACATATTTAGAAAACTGTGACAAAGGTATGGTGCTATAAAATACTAAATGAGTTTTTTCGAGACTATAAAGGTGGAAAAATCAAGAATATTGAGAGAGAGAGAGAGAGATATGGATGGGAATAAATATTATAACATTTGTTGGAATGAAAGTGGGAGTGCAAGTGCAACTCCTAGAAAAGTCCAAAAATAATTTAAAGAAATAAACTTGCATAAGTATGACATCATAACATCTGTAAAAATTCGTGACAATGGTATGGTCCTAAAAAATACTAAATGAGTTTTTATGACACTAGGAAGGTGGAAAAATGAAGAAGATTCAGAGAGAGAGAGAGATGGGAATAAATATTACAACATTTGTAGGAATGAAAGTGCGAGTGCAAGTCAAACTCCTAGAAAATTCGAAAAATAATTTAAAGAAAGAAAATTGCATAAGTATGGCATCGTAACATCTGTAGAAAACTGTGAAAAAGGTATGGTGCTACAAAATACTAGATGAGTTTTTCCAAGACTAGAAAGGTGGAAAAATCAAGAAGATTCAGAGAGAGAGAGAGAGAGATCAATCGATAAGGATGATGATGAGAAGGTATCCTAAGTTTGATGGCTGAGGGAAAGGCGGTGAATTGTGCACTATCTCACTATCAAAGTCCTTTTGAACCATCAAGTGGTCTGAATGTATGATCTAGGGCCATCTGTACGAGTGAGGGAGACTCCTAACATCGAGGTTAAATAAGGAAACTTCAAACTGGGAGGTATTAGAATGAACTGGAGGTACTCAACTCTAGATCCATCTAGATCTGATTCTAAACTTGATGAGAATGTATGGCCTAATGTATGGTTTGGAACCTCTGAAGCGGTCTCTACAGAGAGAGAGATATCAGTCGATAAGGATGATGATAACAAGGTCTCCTAAGTATGATGGCTGAGGGAAAGGGTGGTGTATTGTGCATTATCTCACTGTCAAAGTCCTTTGGAGCCATCAAGTGGTCTGAATGTATGAGCTAGGGTCATATGTATGAGTGAGGGAGACTCCTAACATTGAGGTCTAAATAAGAAAACTTTGAACTTGGCGGTATTTGAGTCAACTAAAGACACTCAGCTCTAGATCCATCTAGATCTTATTTCAAACTCGCTGAGAACATATGGCTTGATGTATGGCTTGGCACCTCCTAGGTGGTATTGATAATATCTATTAGTCTCCCAAAGGAGGAAAGTGAGGAGAAACCCAAGGTCTCACCATTTAGTGGTTGATTAACCTCTAGAACCCGACATAGTCATCCCAAGGTCAGGCATGGCATGCAAAAGATTATGTATGTGGCTGAAGGGATAAGAATATATGGTCGTAGTAGCAAAATAAAGTAGATAGGGAGTCCCCTGAATCCATATAGAATCAATTATAGTGTCCTCTTATCTCATAGTATGGTGGACACCTGAAAATGGGGTGCATCTTCATCTCCTGCTCCTGAAGGTGGCGCACTTAGCTAATCCTATCAAATAATTTTATATGATAATATGGAATCGATGATAGATGACCAAGTGTTGTCCTAAAGGGATCCTAAATGAGTGCATGCAATGCCTTTGCTCCCATTTTTGTGCTCTCGCTTTGTACCAACATCAGTGTACCTAAAAAATTCCCATTGACCTACTTTTATGGTCATTCGTTGTAAATTAATACATTGATATTATCTTATCATTTATGCATATATGTGGAGGGGGGGGGGGGGGGGTATATCATTCCATTCCACAAAATAACTGAACACAATCCTATCTAGACTGTAGGAGAAAATAATTTGTATTATAAAAATACTTGTGATGACCATTTGAAACATGGAGACTCCCATCAAAGAGAAATTATCCCAACCAGAAAAACAAATTCCAACATAATGTCAATTTGTACAACAAACAAAATGGGGGGATGTAATTAAATATTTGTAGATATGAAAAAAAACCAGAAACTTTGAGACCCAAAATCACCAATGAAAAGAGGAAAATGTAAGTCTGGGAAATAACTAAGAAAAAGAGGGTAGTTGCAAGCCCAAAAGTCTATTGTGAATAGCAGGACAATTTCCCTAGAGGCATTCCTTATTTTCTAGATTATATATATATGTATAACCCATAAAAGTCAACGAGCTTAAGGAAAAAACAAGAGCAGCGTTTAGAAATGAAAATAATGAAAACAGAGATGTCTAAAAATGGAAATTCTAACAAGAGAAGTATTTGAAAATTAAATTATATGTTTAATTACATGTATTAGACATTATATGTTTTGTTAAAAATTTTGAATTTAGATATTTTGATAATAATATAACTTTGTAAAGAATTAACCCTAGAAGGAAGCAACATGTTCACCCCAACGAACCAAAGTAAAAATAGGTATATCATTTATTGGTTTCCTATTATAGAAGTCTTTAGGCAAGGAGGTGCTAAAATATGGGGAATTGTCTTGGTGACTTCTACCATCACCTTCAATATGAGGGTGATGGAAACCTAATGGATGACCAATATCAAGTTCTGGAGAAGTCGTAAATATTGTTGAAGAGAAGGTCATATACTCAAGTGGCTCTTCTAAAAAACCAACAAGCACCACCAACCACTTCCCTAAATGGACCATTGGGTGGGACCTGACTTGTATTTGATGTTCAAATAAACATTTTTAGCAGAATTTTCAATTGTATAACTTCAAAATTTTGTACTGCGGTGGAGGTAAAATTTGGGTAAAAATAAAATGTATTATTTCAAGTTAAAATAAACTATTGGAGTGACAACATTCAATTACTTTATCATTGAGAACCATTAATGTTTGTGCCACAATAATTTAGTGATTTAATGTCACATATTGTGATTCATTGTGCATGAAAAATATAGTATTGCAATTTGAATACTAATATATTTCTATTATTTTCTCTCTCCACCTTTGTTTATCCTATTTTCCTATAGTTTGAAGGGCATGCCAACTAGAATCAAACTCTGGTTCATTCGTGATGTCATAATTATGATTTAGGAAAGGCAAGGGGAGAAAAACAAGTAATAATAAGTTATAGAGGATATCCTATAGGATGAGTATGTCTAAAGTTTCTATTGAAATTGTAAATTAAAATATGTTTCCTCAGGTTATATTTTCAATCCATACATCAACGATACCAAGAAGTCTAATACTGTCGTAAATCTTATTCGTACAAATACATAAGCTAATATTCTTAACTTGATAGGAATAAGTAGAATCTTTATTAAATTTCCACTTGATTAAAGTATGATTTCGATAATTTTTTATATGTGGTTGAGGCCCTCCATATATAAACATGGTGAAACACTTCATTTTCAATGAATTTTCTTCCATGAAAATCAGAGGATATTTCTTTGTCTATATAAAGATTTTCAAAGTTACTTGCTACTTTATTTTTCTATCGAGCCCATAGGTGTTTAGTCTTATGAGATTTTTCATCTCAAATATATGACATTGATCACCACATTTTTCCAAATTATCTTAGCAATCGGGGTGTCAAGTGGCCAATAAATATTATAGGAAACAAAAACATATAATGGTAGATCTATGATGCAATGTTTTCTCAAATAGGTGACCATAAGGAGACCTCCACTTACTAGTCTAAGGCCCCATTGGAAAGGGATTCCACCATTCCAAGTCCCTGTCTTAGTTCACCTCAACATCTCACATCAACAATTATAATTGTTCCTTAGGAGAACAATTGGCCTTGGATGCTAAGAGAGCCACAAAAAATAGTTCTTAACACGCCAGTCAACATTATTAAGCATATTCTTGATGTAGTCATCAACCCATAATGAATGAAATATATATATTATTTCAACAGGGAAATCTATCACATGCAGTGCCCTAAATAACTACCAATTATAATAGAGTCTTGTAATACCTATGCAGTCCTTGAAGAGGGTATATATTACTTACTTTGGAGCTTTTACCATAATCATAACACCTATACAAGTAATCACCAAGGAAGATTTATAATGAGTCACTACTATCACATGTCTCAACGGAATTACAATAAGCCACCATTATTAGTTTATGTCTAGTTGCACTTAAAACAAAAAATTTCCCTCTAGAGGGTTTTAGATCACTAGGCATCCTTAGTAAGAAGCTAAATAGACATGGTCAGATCCGCCATGGGCCAATTTCTAGTGCCTCGTAATACAACATTGATGTTATTTAATATCATTGTTAAGGTGATGTTTCAAGTCCAGTTCACATACAAATATAACATTCTATGTGTTATGAGAAATAAAAATTTATTTTCTAGACATGGGAATTTACTCTTTAAGGAGTGAGAAGGACAATCCCTCAATAATTACAAAAATGATAGATCCCAAATCAAAGTTTGTAATTTCTCTTTATGTTGGACTCACATCAGCACATGGTTTTATCTGAATTTAGGGTCTGATAGGAAAAATTACAAGGTGCCCTCAGAATGCTGCATACTATCTCAAGTTTTATTTATTTGAAGTGTATAACTTCCAATGGTTAGGAAAAATATACCATGGTATGGCATTTGTGAAGTTAATAGGTAGAGAATAGAACTCTGTCAATAATGTGTAACAACTACTTGAAAATATGAACAAATTTTATGGGCTGAGTATCTTATTTGTTTCATTACACTTAATTGACACCAACCTTACACAACCTCTACATTAGACTCCTCAAATTTTTTCAAATGTTTAATTATGTGTATAAAGAAGATAAAACAATTTCTTGTGAAGTGGCACCATCAGAAAAAGATTACAGACAAGAGGATCTAAAAAAAAGTATAAAACTAGTTGGAAGAGTTATATTTTAAAGACCTTACTTGTTTCTCAAGTGAGGATCATAAGGTTATAGTAATTTAGCTGGAGAAAAGGAAATTAACCTTACTAGTAGAGAAGAAAACAACCCAAGACTCAAAAGCAAAGCCTAAAAAAATTAAAACACTGTACACTTTACAAAATGCGGAAACACTTGGATCCTCTGCACCTAAAACACTTTATCCATAAATATTCTATTTCAAAGAATTTAAAATATATTCCAGTCATATTCTCTTATGTTTTAAGTAATCCAATTCTCATTCATAAAATTCAATTCCAATTTCATTTTTTGAATATTACAAAACATCTAAATGTCTATGTTTTGACTTGAATATATATCTTTATATTAAAAAAACATGTAACCATATAACAATCAAGTAAATCGACTAAAACCTGAGTAATCCAACAATTTTAGAAAATTAGATTTCATTTCAGACAACATATTCTATCAGCCCTTACCAGTTATTCTATCAGCACTTACGAGTTACACATAAAATGGAAAAATAAAAAATAATGAAAATACATTAGCCTAATCAAGTTAAAGTATTACAAACAAGATGGTAATGGTTGAAATAAAAAATAATTGAATTCGTGAAACGTAAATTATGACAGGCTTTGAACCTTGTTCTTCTCAATGCTAATGGACTAGAAATTCAACTTATCGCAATATCAAATAATGCATAATTATATTTAGCTATATAACGTTACTTTAAAACATAAGAATGTATACAACCTAATACCTTCTTCACCAAATTTTATCTTGTTACAAGATTATTTTCAAGAAAATTATGTTCAAACACCTTCACATGGGCTAAAATGTACAGGAAATTTACTTCTACTCTCAACAAAATCACCCGAAAAAGCATAGAAATAGCCACAAATAAGACTAACAATTTTTTAATAGTATTTTATCCAACATACATCACTTATTCTCTTAACCCTATAATTATGTTCACAAACTTCACCTATGAGTGCTTAGGCATGGAACAATTCCTCAACTGATCAATAAATTAGAAATAATACATAAGATCATTAATAGGGCCACCTTGATTAACCCTTGTCTACGAAATATGCTTTCTTTTAAGTTCAGTGCTTCAAATAATAAGAATTTAACTAAGGATTGATGGGGATTTTAACGACCAACATAAATTTTTCAAGAATAATAGGTAGAGATGCAATCCATACCTCTTGAAATCAAGTGGCGTCTAGGGTGTTTAAGATCCTAATAAGACCCTTTGTACTAGAAGTCACAAGGATTTTTGCATAAAGGATGAGTGCAAAGAAGACAATGCGAGAGTCATGGGCAATCACAAATTTGGTGCTCTTGATGCCATAGTGCTCAATTCTCATCTTCCCACGGTGCAAGGCTGAGACAACAAACACGAAGTTATTGGGAGATTGAGAAACAACACACAAACCCTTAGGGTTTTCCATCATCTCAATATGATGCACCATCTTCAAATCAATGAAATTGTACACAAAAATATTGTACTCCAACACCACCACAATATGATCATGTCTTAGCTTCACGACTCAAACCTCGGACTTGAAGGATAATTCCGTAATACATTGGCTCTGATGATCATCCTAGATCATGATCTTAATGGGCAGGTACTGTGGATTCAAAACCCCTCCCATGATGGCCAAAATATTACATCAGAATAACTGTATCTCTACAATACCAATACATCCATTGTTGAAGTCCCTTATAAAGTTTTTTCTAAACATATCATAGTTTTAAACGTGGAAACCTTTCTTTGTGCCACAAAAAAAATGACCGAAGTCCAATGTGGAAATCCTACTCTTTGCCATAGGAAAAACATCCAAATTCCAACCTAGAAACACTACTTTGTGCCACAGGGAAAATAGTCGAATTCTTGGCTAAACGATCCGTAGAGAAACGAGGATTATTCACTCGAAGTCTCTGCCCAAGACGATGAATTTGGATTTGGATCGAGAGATGGGTCAAGCACAGGGGCAGTCCTATTACTGGGCAGTGAAAATGACATATTATCACCTTGCATACAAAAGAGAAAGAAAACAACCCAACCAAAACAAAGCCTTAAAATACAAACATCTTTCATCTTAAAGAAAGTTGATAATTCAAGCTTTATTTTTTAAAATTAATATCATTGTATAGTTTTGTTGTTTGTTCAAGGTAATATCAAACATCAAATGTGATAATAATAAAATATCAATATCAAATGTAATAATAATCAAACATGATTATTGGACATACATTATGGAAAAGTCTTGCCAAGATATTTTATCTTTTGTACCTCCCTCACTTTCACTTGCATGAGGGATTGTAATTTATTGTAGCTTTTAGCCATTAAAATAATATGTCTTCATTGTTTTCCTATATGGAAGTTCAAGTGAAAAATGTATAATGGCTTCGTATGTTATTGCTTTTGTTTGTTATTGTTTCGAAGGAATTTTGTTAGCATTATTGATATTTAAAAAAAAATATTATTTAGCATGATAAAACCAATGTAGAAATACATTATAATAAGGAAAAGCTAAAATTTTTGGACTATTTGAGAATTTTTATTTCATGTATCCAACTTATATAGTTGTGTTTGATATTGTAAATGGTGCAAAAGGAGTATGCTACAATTTTGAACTTAGATGAATCTAGTGACAACTGATGTTTATTGATTTGATCTTGTAAGTGGTGGTGAGATGTTGCAAAATAAATATGTGGGATTTTATTATATTATATGTACTTAGTTCCCTCCCCCCCACCCCCCCCCAAAAAAATAAATAAATAAACAAGTTTCAATTTTCATGACTTTCCAAGGAGTTTTCAAAAACCACCACTAAATCCATAAAAGCTTTTAGAGATGATTTTGACAAGACTTTCACAAGCCTAAACCACCCCTAAAAGTCTTTTTTGTAGTAGTTTTTTTCATTATATGCCCCTTAAAATAAGTTAGCCGATATAAAATTAACATTAAATAACCATTCACGAGATTGATGAAGGGGAAAAAAGGGAATTTAAAATTTAGAAGGGCACAAGTTTTAGAGATATATCACGAAAAAAATCAACAATCAAAATAGTCTAGAAATTAGGGTTTTCAAAAGTACATAACATAGCATTGGTATAAAATTGGTTAATATGTAAAATATAGTTGTACCCTATGTATCCTAATATGGAAAATAAGGAAAAACCCTTTCCTAATGAAAAAATCATAACATAAGTGGAAAACATAGCTCAGAAAGGTGCCCTAGAGGACATGGAAATTGATGATATTGATTTGTCACCCATCGTAGATGCTTTATACATAAGAAGAGAGATGTAATGGAATTCACATAATTTAGTTTTGTTGTAGTATTTCGATCAGAAAATGTGAGGGGAAAAAGATATCTGGATTAATTACCATATAGAGTTAGAATATTGAGATTGTATTAGAGTTTAACTATTTCTTTAAAATCAAGAGAAGAGGATTAGTTCAAGAAAGGATATCATAAAAGGTTGGTTAAGTAGATCGTGACATGGATAAATAATTTTGTGGTGGAAGAGGATTATGTGTATTCTAGTTCTACAACAATGGAAATGTAAGCATCAATGCTTGGAGGTGACCTAGAATGGATTGAATGATATAGAATAAGTAAGGGAATAAGGTGCCATGGAGGAAGAACATGCATTAAAGTGGGGAAAACAAGATTTTAATGAAAATTAAATAATTAAGAAGTGGTGGATGAATATAAAGAAGGGGATTCATCACATCACGAGGCACAAGTAAAATAGTTCAAAAGGTTGCGAAGTTGTCAAGAGAATACCAAACATTTGTTCAAATAGGGGGTTATAATAATTGGAAAGAGCTTGGAGAGAAGAATAGGTGGGGAAGATATTTCTAGAAATTTGGAAGAGAAAAAATAAGTGATGGCACAAGGAGGTGAGCACATTCAGTTAGATGGATCATGATTGTCTAAAAGGAAGCCTCAGTTTGTAAGCTATTGATTAGCCTACGGAGAGAGATATCATAACAAATAAAGAAGAGGAAGAAACAATTATTAATGTGTTCTAATTGTTTGAGCTAGAGGAAGGTCAAGTAGTAGACATGATATAGCCTAAGAAAAGTGGATCCAATCCAAACCATTTACCCTATTAAATTTAAAAACCAAGAGGTAATCGCAACTTTTTATTCTAATTTTGACTGGAAAAAACATTTTCTTAGTGGTTTGGAATATAGTAGTAGTGAAAAAAAAAATGAAGGTGGGAATAAAAGTAGAAGTGGAATATGTTATGGTTGAATTTTAGTTCAAGTGGGGGAACAAGTCTAATTATTCAAACATGTCCATAAGGTTTTATCTTGGTGAACAATCTAACCAACAATATGGTTATAGTAGTTCCAAATTTTATGAAGGGTAATGGTGGTGAAAAAACACATTGGTCCTTATGTGGATTTATCTGGAGGGTGAAAAGGATTGCAACGCTAGTTTCTAACTTGATGAAGTTCCTAACCACATTATGAGGGAAGCTTCTCTAATGGTGCATGAAGCTCATATAGATTTATCCCTATGGTGTAGCTAAGACCTTAGATGAATTAAAGGTGGTATTTATAGCTAAGTTATAGAGGATAAACATTAAACAACAGAAAATCACTAAGCTAAAGGAGATTAAGAAAATGGTTGGAGAAATTTCTCAGTAATATGATAAAAAATTACAAAACTGAATCAACAAACTCTCCTATACTATCCATGAAACTCAATACAAAGAATGACCCATTCAAAGTTTGTTTCTCTTTAATAGTGTTCCATTAATGAAATAGTAGTGGGTGACATAAATGGATTCCTTATCTTAGGCCATGAGGATAGAATATTGTACAGTGAACATCCATTTTACTAAAAATTTCCATGCTTGGTAGGATCTAAGAGAGAATTATGTAATGAGTTCCTTTTAGGAAAAGGAAATTGATATTACTATTGCTAAAAGGGGTGGCCTTCGAGAATACATTGGTAGCTATTGATGCAAGAGAATAATTTCAACAATTTGTTTCAAAATTTGTATTTGTGCTGAATAAGGTCTTAGAGATTTCTAGAAGAGGAAGTTGGTTTCCTTGTTGCCCTATAATTATGTAGAATTTCTAATTACATCTTTAGGATAGGAATTTTTAGCTATTTTAGGTAGAAGTTAGAATGTTGTTTAATTTTCAGGGGATTTGAATTTATCTGTAGAGTTTTGGATCTGATTGTCTCATAATGTATAAATAAATCCCTTGATCATGAGAATGTAGCAATGGGAATGGTTCGAAAGGAAATTTGTAGTTTCATTGAATGGGCACAACTCCTAACTCGTGTTCATATAAATTATTGTGTGATTTCACATGAATTAATTTTTACTATATCGTTATCTAGTTCTGTTAAGTTATACTATGTATGGATGAGATCACTTTTATCTATTTTATTTACTAGTGTTTTTTTGTCCAACTCTAGTTATCAATCTCCTTGGGTATCATAATCAATAGATGATGAATTGATAGTTAATAATTGATGTGAAAATTGTTAATTTCATTGTGATTGGTGTTTGATTATGAGTAATTTGGTTTTATATATGCCTTAAACATTGAAATAGGTCAACATATATAGAAAATGCATCGTGAAAACATGGGATTAGAATGTTGGGGGTTTGTAGCATTCCATGGAAAGGAAATCACATCAACACTAAAGAAGGTTCGATATCGTGAAATCATTCTGGCATGTAACCATATAATAAAATATTTATACTTAACATATTATGTGTTTTGGCAGCACTGGAATTAATATTCTAGTATAACATTAAGAAAAGGTGGAGCATTGGGGATAATGTCCTTGCATTTACAATCTGATCAAAAACCAAATATTAGACAGGGGACACATCCAAATTGAGAAAAAATGATCGATTAGATAACGTTTATTTATGAGTTTTATGAATAGGTTCATCATATTCAAACTTCATTTATAGTGGCTTTTTAAAAAACTATAGTGGTTAAATTATTTTAATTTTTTTTTGTACAAACGTCAAAATCATTGAAGAGTTTTTCATAGAGAAACACATCCATGCTTTATTTTTTCATTACCCTCATTTTTTCTTTGAGATCCCACTTTTATCAATAAATTATACCCACATTTAGTGAAAAACAATTAGTAGATTTTTAAGGCCTTCTATTGAATAGGGAAGTTGACTCTTAGGATTACTTGTGGCATCTTATGTATTTTTCAAACTCCAATACACCAAGGAAAATATGTCGACAATATTTGGGCGAAATGTGATTTTCCATAAAATGTAGATCAGATTTGGGGACCTTGTAACTCTTTTCCTTGGACCCTACTAGTGCTTAGAGGTTTTGTTTGGATTCGTTAGTAGGAAAAAGCATAATGTGACCAAGAAGATTAGTGTTGGAGCACCTATGGTTTTGGAGAAAGGCTAAGGGGTTCTATGAGTTAAGGAGTTTATGGTTTTAGGAGTAAGGAGTTAAGGGTAAAGGCTAAAGGGTTAGGGATTATTGGGTTTATGGGTTAGGGGGATGAGGTGTAGGGGGTTTAAGGGGTAAATTTTAATGGCTTATTTTTTAAGGGCTTCAGGGGTTAAGGGTTAACTACCAAGGGCTTACAGTTCAGGGGATTTAGGCGTTAAGTGCCTAAGGTTTTTGAGATTTAGGTGTTAGAGGGTTAATGGGTTAGGGGTTAAGGGTTAAGGGTCAAGGTTTAAGAGGATAAGGGATTATGGTTTAGGGGGTTCAAGTATTCTATTTTAGGGGTTATTTCCTTGGGGTTTAATGGATCAAGGGGTTAATTTTTTATGATTTACGAGTGTAGGGGTTAAGTTTTATGGATTTGGGGTTAAGGGGATATGGAATTTAGTGTTTATGGATTAAGTTGTTATGGGTTTAGATAATGTGGACCCTAATCCCCTTATCACAACTATTTGGGTTTCCCCTATCAATTGATCTTGTTTCCTTCCCTCTAGGCCCTCTAGCCCCTATGTGATAAGACCCTAAGGCTCCTTCTCATTGTCTAATGTTAGGATTATAGATCTCTGTAAACCATGCTTTAACCTCTCACTTCTATCCATTCATTCTATTCTTATGTCCCATTTCCCTGTTCAATACACCAAAAGATCCCCTCCCCAAAAATTCATGAGAATTGAACATTTGGAGGTGGTCATTTAACAATGGCTTTTAAACATTCAATTCTAATGACTTTTTTTGTGGTGGGAGGTTGTCAAAAACTTAATTAAAAAGTTACATTTTCATGAGTTTTAAGGGTAGTTCTGGGATTCTAAGTTATGGGTTAGGGGTTAAGGGGTTAGTGGCTTAGGGTTTAAGGGATCAAGGGGTTAATGGGTTATGAGTTATGAGTGTAGGGGTTCAGGGATTATTGATTGGGGATTAATGTGGTAGTGAGATTAGTTATTATGGGATAAATACTTATGGGTTGTGATAATGGGGACCCTAATCCCCTTATCACAACAATTTGGTTTTCCCGTATCAATTTTTCATGTTACCTTCCCTCTAGGCCCCTTATCCACTATGCCATGAGGTCCTAACGCCCCTTCTCATTCTCTAATTCTAGTGTTATAGATATTATTAAACCATGCTCAAACATCTCAGTTATATCCATCCATGCTACCCTTATATCCCCTTGCTCTGTTCAATACACCAAAAGGTCTCCCTACCCAAAAATTCATCAGAATTGAACATTTTGAGGTCACCATTTAGTAACCACCTCTAAAAGTTAATTCTAATGTTTTTTTTTTTTTAGGGGGAGAGACAAGTTTCATTCTTCTTCTTTGACTAGGTGACAATTGAATAATGAAAATAGTATCAACCCCTTGGAAAAGGAAAGTTGATAACAACAAATACCATGAACATACAAAGAATCCAATGAGTTTAAGGGCTAAAAAAAATACCACCCATAATGAGCCTTTTCATCCAAATATTATTCCATGTTGGGCCAAAACAAAACATTTCAATAGAAATTCATGTAGCCTAATACTACAAAGGAAATTCAAGCCCCAACTTGTTGTTCCACTTCTAATTTTACCCATAATTACCTCATATTTAAATCTATCACCATATCTTATACCAAACAAAATTAAAAAAATAGATATGCTTTGGAGAAATCGGATCATCAAACAAAATTGAACCATATATATTAATTAACCTTATTTTATATATTAATATTAGGATGAACCTATTTTGTTATTGGAAAGAGAGAAATTTTCATAGATTCTAATGAATCCTTATTCATTACCTTCATTCTAATGAGTTAACAAAAAATAATGGCACTAGGAGAGTGATGATATTGTGTTTGGCAGAGATATTTAATCTCTTCTTCCAACACCAATATTCTTCTTGTATGTTGCAACAAAAATGGAAATACCCAATGGAGATTGTTTCCTTCACAACTACTCCATTTATAGTGGTGTATTGGGCATAAAATTGGAATATTTTCCGCTAGAGCTACTAGATGTCATTTCATTGAGCTACAGTGATAGGTGAGAGCTATGCATAGCTCACTAAAAGTGTATCAAGAGGATGTTAGTCTATTGACTATAGAATTGGACTCTTCTTATTTGTAACTTAGTGAAATGGAAAAGCTGTGTAGACAATCTCCATTCTTCTTCTTTCACTGGTCCATGTAAAATAAATTAATCAAATAGTCTCAAACCTTTGGAGAAGGAAAGTTGAGAACAAAAAATAGCATGAATAGACAAAGAATCCAATGAGGTGAGCAGAGAGAGGTCTCCCTTTGTAAACAAAAATCCATAGGATTGTTAGAGTTCATATGAACCTTTACTAGAAATTGAGTAGTCTTGACATCACCAACCACATCCAATAGAAAGGTACCAACCGCTACAATAAAAACGGTGTCTCCGAATAAGGCGTAGTCAATAAGAATAATATCATCTTATGAATCTATTAAAATATGATTTGCAAATTATGTTTCCATACATGTGTGAAAAAACAATCCATCTGGTTAGAAAACGGAAGTATTTTTGAAGGCCTCAAGAAACCCCCTTGAAGGAGACAAGAAGGGTTTGAAACCATAAAATAAAAGTTGATATATGAACCCTAGTTCTAGATACCTTAGGAGAAATGATACTAGTCAATATTCTAATCTTAGTTCATATCCTGATCTCCGATCAATCTTCGAGAACATTGTTGCTCCCTTCAACTGATTGAAAAAATCATCAATCCTCGGCTACATATACCTGTTCTTAATGGTCACCTTATTCAATTATATGTAATCAATGAACAACCTGAGAGTACCATCCTTATTCTTCACAAACAATACTGACGCACCCAATGGTGATACACTTGGCCTAATGTATCCCTTGTCTAGAATTTCCTTCAACTATAACTTTAGCTCTACCAACTCTAGATTTCTCAACTTTAATGGTGCTTTTAATGTTGGTGTTGCCCCTGGTACCAACTCAATAGAAAAATACACTTCCTTGTGAGAAGGAAAATATAAAATATTTGAGGGAAATACGTCCTAAAAATATTGTAAAATGGGGTACTTGCTCAAGACATCCACATCCTCAACTTCCTTACCTTTGTCACTAAAAATGTGTATTGTAAATAACACACACCCTTTCATGTGACTATGTTTTGCATGCATAGTTGTCACCATTCTAATGGATTTTTCCTTCTTCTTACCCTGTAAGACTCTATGCTCTCCATTTTCATCCAAGCACTCAATAAGTTTGTCATAATAGTCCAATTTGGTACTATAGAGATACAACCAGTCCATACCCAAAAGCATTTTATATGAACGCAAAAAAAATGCATTCAAATGTGATGATGTAGGCATACTATTCAACTAAAATGCACAAGATCTACTTAATGATGAGCTCATTTCTTTGTACCTATAGACAACTGCACTAACGAGGACTCTATATGTGCTTATGTATCCAAAACACACTTATCCACCAAATCAGGATTAACATAAATATAATTAGATCGAGGGTCAAAAAAAATGGAAACAACTTGATCACATATCTTACTTTCCATCTAGATAATAGACGCCTAGTGATCTTCCTTCCTGTTATGCAACAACACAAAGATATGATGAATACTCTATCCAACATCCATCTTTGTCTGCACTTCTTGGTCATTATAGGTATGCGATCCACCACCCTGATGTTGTGTACAATCTCTTCAACGATGATCTTTTCCATAAGTCCAACACTAAATAGGATTCCAACTCGCACCTTTATTTTTCTCCTCAAACTGAAATCCCCGCCTTTTTTGAGATACATTAAACTTCTTGTAAGGTGTTTCATTCTCTTTGTTACCTATGTCACGAGGCCTTACTTGTTTCTTATCACATTTCCCTTTATTCCTTGCATTACCTTTCCAGTCTGGTTTAGTATTATATCTATGCTTTGATTTCTCATAACAATGCTTTAGCTTCCGGATGACCTGCTCCAATGATCTAGGATCATAAAAATCAATATTTTCTTTGAATGCTATCGAAAATCAACTGATGAATCTTCTAATATTGTCCTTCTCCTCCTTGAGGTAAGGCACATATCTCAACAACTCCATAAATATTGTAGTCTACTACTCATCGGTCATGGATCCCATCATTAGCTCATAAAAATATTTTTCCCAGTCGTCTTAGTATCTCTCTGATAGATACTTCTTCCTTAATAGTCTCTCAAATTCCCTCAAAGTCAAATCCTCCTCATAAATTTCTATGATATTCTTTACATTATACCACCAAATATCTACTTTACCTTTAAGATTAAATGTAGTTATCCTGACCTTCATGTTCTCTGAGTAATGATGCAATCTGAAGAGCTTATTCATTCAAAGAAACCATGACTTTTCATCCTATGTTTTCTTCATTTCCCCATCAAATTTAGGTGCCTTTAATTTATTGAACTCATCCTAAAAATAATCCCTATCACTCCTTATGCAAGGATGATAATGATGATGACCATGATACCTGTAAAAACTAGAACTAGAATATTACCTATGTCCATCACCCTCCTATCTGGAGTATCCAAGAACCTACCATCCCTGATCATTTCATCTCTATCTGACCTATTCTTGCTATGGGATCTACTTTCATAGGCCCTCCTAATGGACCTACTTGCAAATCTCGTGCCTGCATGATTTTGTCATTATCTGATTTGCAACTCCTTATTTCCTCCTTCAAACTCCTCAATGTGTCTACTAAGTCAAAAGAGTGTCCTACACCATGTTTCTAATCTGATTCATAGGGATAATATTTGTAGTCTACCATCTTTCTAGTAATATTTGATATCTTCTTCTTGCAACATATATTATGTCAGCTAAACCAAATCATAAACAAAAAAGTGTACCTTAGTATAGTTCGGGGAGGATATATTGTCTGCAATAGTGATCAAATTAGCGTAATATATATATAATCAGATCAACATATAAGCATGTTTTCAGCCATTATCCAGTTATCAATTCATGATTATGTTGACCACATATCATGAATTCATGCACAACAACCATCATCCAGTCAAAGTATGCATAAAAACATATAAACACAAACACACAACCAATGGATGATCAACATACAGTCACAAAAAATACATTCAACAACAACATTAATAAATTTCACATGGATATACCACTACAATCATGTCCAATACCATGCATACGCAACAAGCACATATATCACAAGAATAAGGAATTATATGCAATTGACATGTACATATGACAACACATTCATCCAAGGGGAACAAAAACAGGACATCACCCAAGGAGAATGAAACCATGCTTTGATACCACTCTTTAACATCCTCCTCCCACATCTACCCAAGTAACCAACCAACTAGAGTAAACATGTGATGAATATTTAATATGAAATTATTCAACTCCCTCTATATCAATTAAGGATGTGGAACTAATTGAACATAGACAACTTGACCATATACACAAGTAATAGAACCAACAGGAGCCATCAACCCATCTGAGTGACCAACCCCTTAGACAAACTAAAATTTCTCTACATAAAAGCCTCAATCGCTCGCTTGATATAGGAAATAATGTGACTAAGAACCTCCAATCGCTCCCACAACAAAGCATTCCTACGACTGGGAACTTTTCCAGGTAGTCCTATGCCAACGACTCCAAATTCTGATCCATTTTTTCAGGGTCATGACCTAGGCCACTACCCAGAACTCCATGAAACTTTTAGAAATTAAAAGTAACATGAAAACAATGATACATATTCAAATACTTGAATAAGGACTTGATTGTATCATTACTAGCCATGATAGGCATTTTGTCAAACATGTCACAAACATGCATTCTACATGTTAAAAAAACATAACTGAGCATAAGGGTTTCATACTTATCTAAGAATCACTAAGAATCATTGATGCCTCATCACAATAAATTCATTACCATATATTAATCCATATAGTCATTATACAGTCAATTATTAACCAAAAAATGATGAGAGCCATATAGTATCATTGTCATAAACCTCACTCATAACCAACATATAACCAACATAAATATCAAGGATATAACATCCATATAAGCCACATATAAACAAGTGTATTTACCCATAAAATACCAAGGATAAATAACTCTTATGGATGATTGCATAGGCCAACCAAGTATGGGACATCCATAAACCACTCGACCATAGACTAGGCTAAACAAATTTTTTCTTTCAGCCAGTCACCTTTGTGCCATAATCGAAGTATGAATGTGGGATCTCATAAAAGCAATCAATCAAAACCAAATTATGTCTTTTACAGGCTAAACCACCTCAACCCTCAACTAGTGATTCCACCCCACGATCGTACATCACTAACCATCAGCAGATTGGTATTTACCCAAGTTATCCAAGGCTCCATAGCATTTGTTCCAACAAGGGCTTCTAGGACTAGTAATTCAACCCACAGCTGCTGTCGGGCTTCTAGAGAGTTTTTCCAACCAGGGCTTCCCGAACTAATAAATCAACCCACCAAGGGCTTCCAAATCATTTTTCCAACCAAGGATTCCAGGACTAGTAACTCAACCTAAGATGTTACGGGGATTCCAAAGTGTTTTACCAACCAAGGCTTCTAGGAACTAATAACTCAATAGAAAACCAAAGGCACAAGAAAAAAAACCATCAAATAAAAGTAAAACCCACAACACCATGGCTATCCAGGAAATAGTAAGGCTAGTAAAAACCATTGTCAATCCAGGAAATCCTCCATTCCAATGAAAGATCATAACCAAATAACCACATATATATGACATGCATGCCAAAAATAGTAAGAGAGCCATACATGAAACTCAATACATCCAAGGAAACCCCATTGTATTTGTTGATCTTGTTATCCTCTTGTGCTTTCCTTCTTTTCCTTTTCCTTCTTGCTCCAAATCCCAAGTATGCTACACTCATCCAAGAGTGCTCAAATCAAACTCTAAGTGTCCAAGAGTATGAGAGAAAGAGAGAGAATATAATGAGACCTTCAAAAATAAATTGAAAAAAGTATTTGAAAAATCTACCAACTGATCCTCATAAGAATTTTTTATTAATGAGGCCTCTAATTTCTTCATTTTCCATTATTTTCCTTCATTTTCCTCCTCGCATGCAACCTGTGACCTTTGACCTCCATTTTCTCCTAATTTCCATTATTTTCATAAATAAAATTCCAATAAATGCCTCATCCCTTATGAAATAATTTTTCGTTACCTTTGCCAATTTCCATAGCCATTAATAAATTGAAATGAACACCATTATGATGTTCTCGCCCAACATTGTTGGGTGTGGAGCCTGATTATCTTGTTTAATTTGTATCACAACATTGGAACCATGTACCTTAAAATGGGCGGCAACACCGCTCGTAATTAATCATTTCCATGGGGGGTCCAGGGGGGGCAGCAGCGCTTTTCGAAGCCCCCCCCCCTAGCGGGGGGTTTCGGGGGCAGCGCCCCCGAAGCTAAAAACAGATGTAAAATTTCCTTGTAAAAGTATAGTAATATCTAGTCAATCTGGACCGTTCATTAGGCAAATGATCTAACGGTAGAATTTATGTTTAGTTTAGGGTTTTTTGCCCTAGAAGGCAACCCCTCGCTTTTATGAGGGTATTGTATTGTGGCTTTGTATTGTATGTGTATTCTTGAAGCGAGAAACAGAGAGGGAGACTGTGAGAGAGAACAAAGGATATTATAGCGGATCTGCTGTAGGTTTTGTCTCTTCATTTTTGTTGGATAATAGAAAGGAAGGACTGGCTGTTCGGGGTGGACGTAGCCCAAACTAGGTGAACCATGAATATCTGTGTCTCTCTTGTTTTATGTGTTTTGTGTGCTTGTATTTTCTGCATATTTTATGTGTTGCATTGCTCCATAATATATAAGTTTCTAACAACTGGTATCGGAGCCGAAGGTATATTTGGCTGATAAAATCGCAGGAAAGAAGGGTTCCTAGTTCGAGTGGGAGAAATGGCAGAAGATGGTAAGTTTAGGGTCGAGAAATTTAATGGCCAAAACTTCCCGCTGTGGAAGATGCAGATGGAAGATCATCTGTATCAGAAAGATCTGTACCTACCATTGAGCGGAAAAACAAATAAGTCGGCGACCTTGACAGACGCGAAATGGAACATTCTCGATAGAAAGGCACTCGGAACAATACGGTTGTGCCTTGCAGTGTCAGTCGCCTTCAATATTTCGAAGGAAACAACAACAGAGGGTTTGATGCAGACGTTGGCGAAACTATATGAAAAACTCTCAGCCTCAAACAAGGTATTTATTATGAAATGACTATTTAATATGAAGATGTCGGAAGGTGGATCTGTTGTAGACCATTTAAATGATTTTAATACAGTTACCAGTCAATTAAGTTCTATAGGGGTAAAATTTGATGATGAAGTTAGAGCCTTGTTATTTCTGTACTCATTGCCAGAAAGCTGGAATGGTTTAGTTATGGCCATTAGTAACTCTGTCTCTGGATCTAGTACTTTAAATTTCGATGATATTGTCAGTGCTATCCTTAGCGAGGAAACGCGATGGAAAATCTCCGATGAGACATCGGGTAATGCTTTGAGTGCAGAGTCTAGGGGAAGAAGAATGGAAAGAGGAAAGAGCTCGGGATATCGCAGTAAATCAAGGAAAGGTAGATCGAAGTCCAGATTAGGGATAGTGTGCTGGAAATGCGGAAAGAAAGGACGCCTAAAGAAAGACTGTAGATCTCGGAAGGGAAAAGAAGGAGACACACAACAAGAAAACAATCATGAAGAAAATGTGACAGGTGATGTGTTACAAGATTCTTTGATTCTTTCTTTTGAAAATGTTACTGATTCTTGGGTTGTAGATTCAGGGGCTTCATTCCATGCCACACTTGATAAGAAATATTTTCATGACTATGTTCAAGGAGATTTTGGACAAGTTCGTTCGGGTGATGATAAACCCTGTAAAATTGTTGGAATGGGTAAAGTTCTTGTAAAACAACAGAATGGAAACCAATGGCTACTAAAGGAGGTAAGGCATGTTCCAGATCTAAAGAAAAATATGATTTCAACAGGGCAGTTAGGCGGTGAAGGTTGTGTGACAACTTTCACAGATAAAACTTGGAAGGTCACCAAAGGAGCCCTGGTAATAGCAAAAGGTGAAAAGGTTGGTACATTGTATTTATGCAATGGTATTTCTAACTCTGTTAATGCTTTAACTTCCAAAGGAGCGGATGCAGCATTATGGCATCATAGGCTCAGACACATGAGTGAGAAGGGAATGAAGATTCTTCACTCAAGAAATTTGTTGCCAGGTTTGAAGAATGTTGATTTGGATTTCTGTGAGAATTGCATTTATGAAAAACAGAAGAGAGTCAGATTTCTCAGAGTTGGGAAAGAAAAGAAGAGCGAAAAATTGGAGCTTGTGCATACAGATGTATGGGGACCTGCTCAGGTATCATCTCTCGGTGGCTCTCGTTATTATGTTACTTTTATTGATGATGCAACTAGAAAACATGGATTTATTGTATTCAGAATAAATCTGATGTATTTGATACTTTCAAGAAATGGAAAGCTTTGGTTGAGATTGAGACAGGAAAGATGTTGAAGTGTCTCAGATCAGACAATGGAGGTGAATATTGCAGCAAAGAGTTTGATAGGTACTGTTCAGAGCATGGAATTCGTAGAGAGAAGATAGTTCCAAGAACACCACAAGAAAATGGTGTGTCAGAAAGGATGAACAGAACAATCATGGAGCGTGCAAGGTGCATGAGATTGCATGCAAGATTGCCTTTACAATTTTGGGTAGATGCTGTAGATACTGTTGTTTATCTAATAAACAGAGGGCCTTCAAGTTCCTTGGATGGTGGTATTCTAGAGGAAGCATGGACAGGTAAAAAGGTAAACTAATCTTTTTTAAAGCCTTTTGGTTGTGAGGCCTTTTTCCATATTAATAAAGAAAATAGAACAAAGCTTGAGGCAAAATCAAAGAAATGTACCTTTATTGGATATGGTGCTAATGATTTTGGTTATCGCTTATATGATTATGAAAATCACAAAATAATTAGGAACAGAGATGTAATATTCAATGAAAAGATCTTGTATAAGAATCAGTTGCGGGAAAAGAAACAGGAAAAAGAAAGCAAGGAATACGCAGTTCTTGATGAGATATCTGAAAAAGTAAAGGTGCCTGAAAATAATAATAATCAACAACCACAACAGCAGCAACCACCACAACAGCAACAGGCACCTCAAACACCTGAAAGTGGTGTTAGAAGATCTACTAGGATAAGTAGACCCCCTGAACGATACTCTCCTTCATTATATTATTTATTGCTGACTGATTCTGGTGAACCTAAATGTTATGAAGAAGCAATGCAGGTTGAAAGCAGGAAGAAGTGGGAGCTAGCCATGGAAGAAGAGATGGATTCCTTAATGCATAACCAAACTTGGGACTTAGTCAAGTTTCCTGCAGGTAAAACTACATTGCAGAATAAATGGGTTTACAAGCTGAAGGAAGAAGATGGAGGAAAACAGAGGTACAAAGCTAGACTTGTGGTGAAGGGGTTTGCACAAAAGAAAGGTATTGATTTTGATGAAATATTTTCTCCCGTTGTTAAGATGAATTCAATCAGAACTATCTTAAGTCTTGTAGCAGCGGAAGATTTACATCTTGAACAGTTAGATGTAAAGATAGCATTTCTCCATGGAGATTTGGAGGAAGAGATATACATGCAGCAACTAGAAGGATATGAGGTAAAAGGGAAAGAAAAATTGGTGTGCAGGTTAAAGAAGAGCTTGTATGGTTTAAAACAGGCTCCAAGGCAGTGGTATCTAAAATTTGACAATTTCATGTATGAACAAGGTTATACTAGATGTCACTTTGATCATTGTGTTTATCTAAAAAGGAAAAATGATGGAAGCTATATTATATTGTTATTGTATGTAGATGCCATGCTTGTTGCAGGGTCTAACATGCAGGAAATAAATGTGCTCAAAAGAAAATTGGCAAATTCATTTGCAATGAAGGATTTGGGAGCTGCAAAAAAAATCCTTGGTATGAGGATAACTAGAGACAGGAAAAATCGCAAATTAACACTGTCTCAGAATGAGTACATAGAAAAGGTGTTGAAAAGATTTAATATGGAGAATGCAAAACCAGTTAGTACACCTTTTTCTAGCCATTTCAAACTTAGTAAGGAGATGTGCCGCAAGACCCACGAAGAAATGGAATATATGTCTAAAGCTCCATATGCATCAGCAGTTGGAAGCTTAATGTATGAAATGGTCTGCACAAGGCCTAATATTGCACATGCAGTGGGAGTTGTAAGCAGGTACATGAAAAATCCATGTAAAGAACATTGGATGGAAGTAAAATGGATTCTCAAATATTTGAGAGGTACCACAAATCAAGCATTATGCTTTTGTGGTTCAAACATTTCTCTACAGGGATATGTTGATTTAGATATGGCAGGTGACAGAGATAACAAGAGGAGCAGTACAGGATATGTATTTACTATAGGAGGAACAACTGTCAGTTGGGTTTCAAAAATCCAAAGTGTTGTTGCACTTTCAACAACAGAAGCAGAGTATGTTGCTGCTACAAAGGCTAGTAAAGAAATGATTTGGTTACAAAGGTTTATGGACGAATTGGGTAAGAAGCATGATATGGGCATGTTATATAGTGATAGCCAAAGTGCCATTCATCTTGCAAAGAACTCAGCATTTCATTCCAATACTAAACACATACATCTCAAGTACCATTTCATATGGTCAATATTGGAAGATGGAGAGTTGAAGCTGGAAAAGATACACACTAGCCAGAATCCTGCAGATATGCTAACAAAATTTGTAACCAGGGAGAAACTGAGAATGTGCTCAGTTTCAATTGGTCTTCAAGGATGACGATGAAGATGAGGAATAGCCAGGTCCAAAGAGGATTCATTGTCCAGCAAATGAAGCAGCGGTGGAGTTGCTACAATCAGTCTCCAAGTGGGAGATTGTTGGGTGTGGAGCCTGATTATCTTGTTTACTTTGTATCACAGCATTGGACCCCTATACCTTAAAAGGGGTGGCAACACCGCCCGTAATTAATCGCTGCCATGGGGGGTCTAGGGGGGGCGGCAGTGCTTTTCGGAGCCCCCCCCCCCCCCCCCCCCCCGTGGGGGCCCGTGCGCGCCCCCCCGGCTGGGGTAAAACAGATGTAAAATTGCCTTGTAAAAGTATAGTAATTTCTAGTCAATCTGGACTGTTCATTAGGCAAATGATCTGATGGTAGAAGTTATGTTTAGTTTATGGTTTTTTGCCCTAGAAGGCAACCCCTCGCTTTTATGAGGGTATTGTATTGTAGCTGTGTATTGTATGTGTATTCTCGAAGTGAGAAAGAGAGAGGGAGACTGTGAGAGAGAACAAAGGATATTACAACGAATCTGTTGTAGGTTTTGTCTCTTCATTTTTGTTGGATAATAGAAAGGAAGCACTAGCTGTTCGTGGTGGACGTAGCCCAAACTGGGTGAACCATGTATATCTGTGTCTCTATGGTTTTATGTGTTTTGTGTGCTTGTATTTTCCGCATATTTTATGTGTTGCATTGCTCCGTAATATATAATTTTCTAACAAACATTGATTTTGGAATATGTATCCCAAGACCAAGGTCTTATTTTACCTTTATTAAATTTGACATGGATTTTCGACCAGGGTTGTTACAACTTGCTACTACAGTGGTAGCTTCAAACATCAATTCTTCATCAAACATGGCATTTTCCATAGTTCCACAATCAATCCTTGCTTCAAAAAATAGGCCACAAATTTAATCAACATAAATTTCATCCACTTTGTGGTGAGATATATGAGCATGCATGTGCTCATTAACAATTTCAACTTCACCAAATTCATCATTTGTTGTTGGATTCATTAGAGATGCACATTCATCTCTACAAACCATTACTTCATATGAAAAATTTCCTTTGTTATTCTCAATCTTAAATTCCTCAAACTCCGATGAAAAGAGGTCATCATCAACTGTAATCATACCAAATAGATCACACATGTTATTCACTTCATTATTGGAAGCTTCACCATTATCAACAAGGTCTCCTGTTGGAATCAACAATTCACAACTCACTTTTTAGTCACCATCCACATGTGTCTTGTCATATTAGGATTCAACATCCATGTTATAGTGGGGTTCTCAAGCATATATATGCTCTTACTCTACTTCACACATAGTGGCTTCAACTTCTCACTCTGCAGTCTTTTATATGTCTTCTTCATCGATATGCATGTATACATGATGGATTTCACTTTATAGGCTTTATGACCATCATCAACATTTGACTGGGATTCTCCAAGATTCGTTTTCCTCCTAGAGTCTTGCTCATTTACTCTCAGACCTATAGTTGACTTTCTATTGATTATTCAATAGATTGTAACGTAATTTTTTTTTATGTCTCTTTCCTTTATACCAAATTATGCTTCTAAGGTCTTCCATGCTTCCTAGGAATATGTAGCTTTTGCTACCTTTCACAAGGACTTCTCATCCAATGCATGGTTTATAAGATCCAATAATAAGGTATCACATAGTTCATTATATGGGTTATTAGATTGATACTCAATCAACTCTTTACATCAAAGAAATGTTTTCATTTTGATAGTTCCCAAAAATTAAAATTTTTACCAGTAAATTTTGGAACTGATATTGTATTTATCCTGATCCATTCATCGTATAATTTTTCTACTTCGTATACCTTTTTTTATATGCTTAGATTGTGGCGAGAACCTTTATGATCTATTCAAAATACTTTGGCTCTTCCTTTTGATTTATTTTATCATTTTATTTCAGTCTTACTTTGTGACACATGACTATAGTCTTTATTTTTTTCTTCAACCTACTTTCCTTATTGTGTCAGCCTACTAGAAATTAACATCACATACACTTGATTAACTTTAAAACTAAACATTTAAACCTTTATTTTAATGGTGGCTCCCAACAACTACTATCAACTTTGCTAAGCTCTTCTATGCATATTCTTATGGAGGCTCATGGCTACAACTTATGGTGGAGACTCCTTCTTTGGTCAGTGGTGGTGGCTCTTTCCTCTTGATATGGTGGTGGCTCTATAGGCTAATCACCCTAATATTTTAGTAGTTGGGTTTACAAACTCTCAACGAGCTTGAGTTTCTACTTATGTGCCAATGGATGAAAACTTCGATTTGTAGACTATTCACAATAGCCAAGGTTCTTAGGGGAAGTAGCTCATGACCTTCTTAACTCCTTTGGTTCTTTGAAACCACGCTAAACCTTTCTTTGATACCAATTGCTATTTATATGCAAAGATAAACATGCAAACACAAGACAAATAAGTACACAAGGTTCTGCCTAAATAAAGAAGTTGTATTCATTAATTATTCTCTCATATACACCCACCGAGTTGTTGCTATTCTCTCTTCTTACTTCACATTACAATGACCCAACCATGAGTATATAAGCACTAAACTTTCTAAATATGGAATCATGCAAACGCGAAATTTCTTTTCCTCATGCAAACTATGACTTAAGCTTTAACTAAACTTTTCTAACTTCACTTTAACATAAATTGACATTTTTCATTTCCTTCGATTAACTTTTCTTGAAAAGGCATTAACCTTTTAACCTTTACTCACTTGAATTCTAATATTAGACTTAGCTTGCTTTCCTTCACTTAACTTAACTCTTCATACATTGCATGCATACGAGAGTACTTAACTTAACTTGAATTATAATATTAGACTTAGCTTTCTTTCCTTCACTTAACTTAACTCTTGATACATTGCATGCATACGAGAGTACTTACTATTTCTATCAAGTGAAACGATTTTGATCTATGACAAAGTTGTTATCGATGGGAGTAAATCAAATAGGAAATTTGGTGATAGGTTTGTATGAATTTTTTTCTCTTATAATTTAATTTCTACACGAGTCTAGAGTTCACTTGATTGTAACAAATTTTAATATTTGACATTTGTTAGGGCAATTAGGTTGTTGATTATATAATTTTACTTCCGTTGATATCATTTAAATATTGGTTATGTTAATGCATAATTTTATGGAACGCTTATCTACATACTTCAACAAGTGTTAAACTTATGAATTTTAATAATCGTGAAATATAAAAAATGAGGTGTAGTATGGAATCACATACTTTCATATTGATAAAAATCGATGAGATGAAATGATTCACGATGCACCACAAACCCATAGTGTCATCTAGGTGTGTTAAGTCAACCTCCGATGTGGGTGACTATGGAGGCATGACAATGACATTTAGGTTAAATTAAATTTTATGCTATAGGTATTCTTTCAAACTCCTTCATAATTTATTTATATATATCTCTATTAAGTGAGGAAGATAAATCACATAGTTGTTATTTCTTAGTTTGAAATGGTATCAATTACTAATATTACTTGGTTTCTTAATAATGAGTTCATGGTTTTCTAATTACTAGATGAAAATATTTACCAACACCTTAATACCTAACAATAAATTGATATCAAATAATAGTAAATTGCATTTTGGATATATATATATATATATATATATATATATATATATATATATAATAAGAAAAAATTTAAATACTAAAATATTATCTAAGAAATAATTAAAGTATTGTTATTTATCTATCTGATATATGTGTTCAATAATGAAAATAAAATTGAGATGTGAGTATAAGACATATGCAATATTTTTCATTTAAAAAGAAAAAAATGAAGGTTTAAAATGCATATATAGATGAATTTGTATTTTTTTTGGATATATATATATATATATATATATATATATATATAGAGAGAGAGAGAGAGAGAGATATATAATTTTTTTAAATTTATATTGTATCTAATGTTTTGCAAATTTATATTAAAATTTTAGTTGAAGTAATTTAAAAAATTTCACATATTAAAAAAAAACTTAATACTTTCATCTCATGGAGTGTAACTCAATTGAAAATCACAATGTTATGAAATATTATGTAAAATCATGAGATTCAAAGTTCAAATCCCCTTGAGTCATGTCAACTAAAAAATAACATTTTTTATCTATTTATTTATTATATTTTTAGAATGTGGTATGTATATTGTAATTGTTTTGAAATCAAATTATCTTTAATTTATTAATTTTATGTAGTTATTTATATAATTTTAAAGTAAATATACATTAAATTTAAAACTTAAAAATTAGTTACAAATATTCTAACTTTTCAAAATGTTATATTTTAATTTTGTAATTAATTAAAAAATTAATAAAATTAGCTTATTTTAATATTATATTTAATTAAAAAGATTAATAAAAAATAGAAAAAAATAATATAAAAGAAAAAAACTAATATAATTAAATTTCATGTGGTTTGAATATCTATTTTCAAAAATTAAAATTATAATTGTCTACTATATATCCACCCATAATATAAAAGAAAGAAATTGACATGATTAAATTTCATGTGGTTTGAATATCTATTTTAAAAAATTAAAAATAAAATTATCTACTATATATCCACACATAGAATTTATGTGAAAATTTCCTATATATCCACTCATGGTTCTTAATTGTTAACTACCTTAAATGGGTTTGGTCTTGTCTTAAATATAAAGTTGTCTCAAAATATACAAATATAAAGTTTTGTCTTAAAAAATTTTTGTCTTAATTTTCTTTTTGTCTCAAACAGTTGTTGTCTTAAAATATTTGTGTCTCAGGGTTTGAAAATTTAGGTCCTACACGCTCCAAGCGTTACCGTGGTTATTAGTTTTTTGTTCATGGTGAATATGCATATGTATTGACTGTAACTTAGTTTTTTGGGAGTTGGAAACTGAACAATTTCGGAAGTACTGTAGGGTATGATGTATCTTCTCTTTGATTCTCCTATACTTACTATACAGTAAGGTTTTATGCTATGGTCATCGTTTATAACCATTAATGCATCATGATACTATGTTTTCATTATCTGAACTGTTTCTCTTCTGAATATTGTAGTTAATTCTTTCATTGCCCAGCCCGAGGCATTTCACCACTATTTCAGCTGATGCCTTCTTCGACACTGGTTATAAATGATAGTTTATATTTATTTGTTCTCCTGATATTTGGGATATATGAATGTCTTTCGAGTACTTACAATGTTGTACCATTTTCGGTGAAAAGAGTATTTCAATGTTTTCAATGAAGTTACAGTTTTCTAGGTTAATGGCTCACATGGTTACGTTTCCTCTGTAATAGTATGTGCACTACTTCTATAGCACATGCGCCTAAGTTCACTATTGTAGGAATGGTTATAACTATTTTAATATGTAAGTAGTTGCATGAGCCCTTAGAAAGGACATGGAAGACTCTGGCCTCATTTTGGAGCACCGCTAAACCTTTCAAGGTAGAATCACTTTGTTTATTTACAATTTCAAACTTAACCAGAAAACTCTAATTACGGAAAAAAAATAAAATAAATAAATCCATTATAAAGACTTCTTGAATATGGAAAGATCAAGTGCGAAAATCTATTATTCAAATTGTAGTGACTTCAAATTATTCTACGGTCTAGTTATGTTAAGTTATGAAGTGAACTGCAGAATAATTTTCTAGCTACTTTTCCCTAAAATCAGTCATCTTGAATATAGAAGGATGTGGCTTTCCTTCCTATATTTTCCCATGAACTAATGTTAAACATGCCTTAAATACATGCTAGAGAATGAGCCCTCAATTGTACCTCAAGTTTTCCTTTTGATAGTTAAAGAAGAAGCTATTATGTTTAAGAGCCCAATTCAGAGTAATTCTTATTTTTTATCATTCTCAAACTACTTTGAAAATAATATATATAAATACTTATATGTTTCCAATGGGAAAAATCAGGTAAGCTTAACTGGTCATCTCAACCTTGAGAAGACCAATCATGTCCTCTTCTCCCCACCGAGCTTCTTCTCCTGGACAACTTCAACAATTGCTTCACATTTTAACCTTTAGGGCAATGGGACAATAGTCTAGCCTCTAGTAACCAAGTCAAGGTTTCTCCATTGGCTCCAAGTCCAACTCGGGAGTTCCTCCATAGGAAATGTCTTTCTTGTTACAGACCTTTGTCTGCCTTTATTTCCTCTTGTCTCTTCACAGACCTTCCTATGAAAAAGACTAAAACCAACCCCTTCCTCTCTTCATATTTTCTTTAAATCCACAGAAGGGTTGTTGTAACTATGCAACTGTCTCAGATGCCCAGGGCCGAAATTTGTTACCAGCAAGCTTTCCTCTCATGTATAAAATAAAAATACTTATTGTATTTATAACCTGAAAATTAAATACAACTATTCAAATGTTTACTTAAATTATTTTAACTGAGTTTGTAATAACATAATTACCATAGTAAATTTAAATAAGTCTTTAAACAGTCATGAGGGTTACATATTCCCCCTCTAAGTTCAACATTGTCCCTGGTGTTTATTCCAAACCAAGGAAAATATTTGGATAAAATTGTGTCATCAACCCTTAATATTCCCATGTGGCTTCTTCTGGGATAAAGTGCATCCACTGCACTTTAACATGGGTGACCCAAGTGTTCTACCCTGAATTCTCCATCTGGTTCGACTAGTTTATGATACATACATACATATATATATATATATATATATATATATATATATATATATATATATATATGTATGTATGTATGTATGTATGTATGTATGTATGTATGTATTAAATACAGTACCTACCTGAACCTCTTGCCAATTAATTATATTTTAGGGGTTTTATATGTATTTCTTTTGTAAGGAAACGTGAAAGACATTATGGACCTTCACATAACTAGGGAGGGTGAGCTAGTAAGCCACCAACCCTATTCTTTCCGACATCTAGAAAGGTCCACAATAGTGAGATGCTAACTTAGAACACCCACTCCACTATAGGGTACTTTTCTTAGGTTTAATCCTCAATTATACAGGGTCTCCCACTTGAAACTACTTATGAGTCCTTCTCCTATCTCCATATGTTTTCTGCCAATGTTGGGTAGCTCGCAGATTCATGTGAATTCTTTTAATTTCTTGCTCCATCTCCTTAAGAATATCTAGTCCCAATATCATTCTATCCTCTGGACCATTTCAATTTGTGGGTGTTCTGCATTTCCAGATATATAATACTTCATAGGGGCTCATTTTCAGTGACTCATGGTAACTATTATTATAAGTGAACTCAACTAAATGGAGATAATGTTCCCACTTAGTCATTTTATTCATTACGTACATTTGCAACATCTCCTCCAATACCTGATTCACTCGCTCTGTTTGTTCATCTGTTTGTGGGTGGTAGGCAGTGCTTAAATGTATTTTGGTACCCAACCTTGTGAAAATAGCCTTCCAAAAGAAAGATGTTAACCTCACGTCTTTGTCAGAAATTACCACTTTAGGTATGCCATGTAACCAAAATATCCCTTTTATAAAAATATCTGCAACATCTATTGTTTTGTATGTAGATTTTACTGGAATGAAGTGAGCAGTTTTGCTAACTTATCCACAACCACCATAATGGAGCCATGTCGTTTTCTTGTCTTAGGAAGTCCATTTATAAAATCTAGCGTAATCATTTCTGATTTCCATTCCAGGATAGGAAGGGGATTCAACAAACCCGATAGATGTTGGTGTTCAACCTTTACTTGTTGACATTCTAGACATTTGGATAGATATTTCTCGATGTATTTCCTCATTCCTAGCGAGAAATATTACTTCTTCAAATAAAAAATTAACTTTTGATATCCTGGATGTGCTACGTATGGGTTGCAGTGATATTCATCCAGTAGTATTTTCCTCATAGACATTTGATTAGGTTCATACATCCTTCCATGAAAGTTCAACTGGTCTTGGTTATTAATGTCATATTCAGTGTCTTTATCCATTGTCTATAATTCTTTGGTGTGTTGCCAAAGGCATTTATATTCAAGGTCCTTAAGGGAAACTTTTGCAACTCGTCCAGATAGTTCAAACTAGATTTGATGGTACTGGAATTCATAGACACAGTGTACTTTTCGACTTAAAGCACGTGCTACTCGATTTTCCTTTCCCTTCAAATGCTTAATCTTGAAATAAATTTTTCTCAAGAATGCATTCCATCTAGCTTGTCTTGCATTCAGATTTGGATGATTAAAGAAACTGGTTAAACTATTGTGATCTGTCAAGAAAAAACTATTTCCCAACAAATAATGATGCTACATATTTAAAGCATGAACTACTGTTGTGAGTTCTAAGTCATAAACATAATACATTTGTTCATGTTCCTTTAGTTTATGGGATTCATATTCCACCACCTTATATTACTGCATCAGAACCCCTCCCACTCCTTGGCATGCGTCAATGCACACCACAAACTCCTTCTTAGGATATGCCACCATCAATATTGGGGCTAAGGTTATTAGTTTTTTAAATTTCTCAAATCGTTCTTAGCATTATATTGTCCACTTAAATATTCTCCATTTTTTCTGTAGGGAAGTTATGGGAAAGGTGATCTTCGAGAAATTGTTAATAAATCGACGATATTAACCTACTAGACCCATGAAAGATTGTATATCTACCACATTTTTAGGAATATCCCATTCCATAATTGTCCTAGTATTTTCAGGATCGAAAACTATTCCCTTGGTATTTAAATAAGTCACATATGTTGTACTTAGCGTACAATTTATTCTCCCGTAGGGTTCACAACACTATTTTGAGGTGATTCTCATGCTCTACCCAATTCTTAGAGTAAATTAATATATCGTCGATGAAAATTAGTACAAACTTATCCAAGTACGGCTGAAAAATGCCACTACATCAAACTCATGAAAGTGGCAAGAGCATTGGTGAGGCCAAATGGAAACACCACAAAATTTTAGTGTCCATAGCGAGTTTGAAATTTTTCCTTACATATATTTCCTTCTTTAATCTAAATTTGATGATAACCGGATTTGAGATAAATTTTTGAAAACACACTAGCTCCACAGACTTGGTCAAACAAGTCATCTATCCATGGAAATGGGTATTTTTTTTTAGATCATTAACTGGTTTAGTTGCTGGTAGTCAATACATAAGTGCACGGTTCCATCCTTATTGGGCACAAACAAAACTGGGTCCCCCTAAGGACACACGCTGAGACAGATGTATCCCTTATCAAGCAGTTCTTGCAATTGCATCTTCAATTCAGTAAATTCTAGCATGCTCATATGATAACGGGTACTTGATACAGGAGTTTCCCCTGGAATCAGATCTATAGTAAAATTTATATCCCTCTTGGGTGGTAATCCAAGAATTTACTCATGAAATACATCAGCAAAATCTTGCACAATTGGAAGATTTTTTAGTGTAGTTATTTTGTCTTAGGAGTTTGTGTACACCACTTGAACAACATAAAGTTGGCAACATTTTCGAATGCATTTTCCTAGTTGATTGGAAGAAATGTGATGCCAAGATACTGGGTTAATAGACCCTAGCATATAAAAACATATGTGCTTCCATCAAAGTTAAAATTCTTCATAAAAACCACAAATATGTTTAGTTCAAAAATACACATGAAGGAAAGAGAGCCTAACAAGTAAAATGCTGATATAAAAAAAACTCTTCGGCCAGATGTTACAATGGGTGACCTCTTGGCTCTCGGCCCTTCAAACCATTCATCTTACTTTATTTATTCCTCACCTGTCCTCACTTCTCTCTGTTGTCTTTCACACTCTCACAAGCTACATATTTATACATAAATATGAATTTATTCCACCCCATAATTTCCTCCACAGAAATATCAACTTAAAATATAATTTAGATTTATCTTTTTTTGGACTCAACTAAGTCCTATTTATGGAATTCCTCATCCCTAGATTATATACCTAATTAAACTCCACTCATATCCTTAATTTTTTACGAAATATTTACATTAATCTTCAAATTTATATTTTCTCTCCTAATTTATTGAAAATCAGCAAATTAATAAATAAAATAATTAAAATATCTCACCCCCTTAATTACACAATTGAATCATGAAAATTTAACTTGATGCTCCGGCATCAGACTCCCCATGTAGATAAGTTTCCATAGACTCTTGTTGGCTCGAGGGGTCTTGACCCTGGTTCAAAGCTCAAGGTTTTCCGACAAACCCCTATACTACTGGCCCTTTCGGCAGTGACCTGTTTGTGCAGGTCAAAGTCTCACCCGAAGTAGTATGGGTGGGTGCTGGAACCAGGTTTTCACACCCTGAGAAAGGATAGGTAAGGCAAGCAGAGCTACGCTAGGCCCTATGATTCCCAGATTACCTTATTCTGCGTGGGGTCAATTAGGTCTCTATTGGCATCTACGTGCGCTAGATCTATACTTATATGCTTTTATGACAGTAGCACATCATTGCATAAACAAAACAGAACATATCCAGATACAAAAAACAAACTTACACAGATCTTCATAGTTTAAATACAGAAAATGCACAATGTAGTAATTACCAATGATTCACACAAAGAGTACTCACAGATTCATTTCTCCATCAACCTTTCTTATTCATCAATTCATCAATTCCTTCATACAATTTCCTTCCTAGCCTGCGCACACAGCAGCAGGGTCTGCACACAGCTGGACTTGGAGCTCTGTGCACACAGCTAGTAGGAGTCCTTTCCCCAAAAACTGAAAAAGATAACTTAAACCACAATTCGCATCAATTTCTCTTCATTTATCTACCTTACAATACAAAATGTTCCTCCATTGATAATAATCTAGCCTAGACTTTCTTATGGTCTGCAAACCATGGATTTCGGACCCTTGGTTTACCCTTTTACTCATTACGATGCTTTCGGGGCTTTGACCCACCCCAAAACGCCTACGCTAGACTAAATCTAATTAAAAGTATTCAAAATGGACCAGTTTCGTAGCTTGTAGGAGACTCTGTTCCAATAGTCCCCCAACACAATCTTGTGACTTGTCCTGAGTCACTGTGGCCACCATATAGTCATTGAGCCCAGTATGGCTTGAGTTGAATACCATTGACAAAGCCAGGTAAGATGTCACCACTAGATGGATTGCTCCACCATTTGTGATTTCCTTAACTGTGTAGGGACCAAGCCAGTGCTGCCGGAATTTTCCTTGATGTATCGCAAATTGGCTATCGTATAAAAGGACGAGATCACCTACAAGGAATGTATTTTGGCGAATATCTAGATCATGCCAGGCTTTATCACGAGCCTTCTCAACCTGTTGATGAAAATTAGCAATAAACCGATCTTCCTCCAAAGCTACAAGCTGCACAAGACCCTCCTCTATGATATCTGGGTCCGCCATATTCGTAAATTCTGCAATGCGTAGGCTAGGAACAACGTACTCTACGGGAATAATGGCCTCCTTGCCATAGACCATTCGGAAGGGGGTCCTATTTGTCAGCTTCTTACAGGTCGTTCAATAAGCCCATAGAACAGAGGGAATGCGAACATCCTAGTAACTACGATCGACATTGCAAACCTTAGTTAATGCATGTTCCAAAATTTTGTTAAAAGCTTCAACTGCCCCATTTTCCTGGGGATGGTATGGTGTACTCTTTGCATGGTGGATTCGTAATTCGTCATTTAGGGCTTGAATCATTTGGTTAAAAAAATACGTACCTATGTCACTCATTAGGATCTTTGGGCAGCCAAAAATTTTCAAAATCTATTCAAAGATGAAGTGCACAGTAGTATCTGCAGTATAATCCTTCACCGCTTGTGCCTCGGCCCATCGAGTGACATAGTCAGTGGCAGTAATAATGTAGCACACAACTATTTTCTTTCCTGGCGGGTTGATGGGTCCTATAAATTCAATGGCCCATTTTTCAAAATCCTACATAGCCACTTGAGGCTGTAATGGCATCTCATCTCAGCGGGAGGGTCGTCCTGTTCGCTGGCATGTATCGCATGATCTACAATAGGTGTAAGAGTCCTGATGCAGGGTAGGCCACCATAACCCAGCCCTCAAAATCTTTTGTGTTATAGCTCGTCCTACATAGTGGCCTCCTATGACACCTTCGTGTGCTTCTACTAAAACGGTAGGTTGTTCATGTTCCAGGACATATCTGCGTAGTGTCTCATCTGCGCCTAACTTGTATAACTGACTGGCGATGATATTAAAGTCCGTTTCCGAGTAACCGACTCCTTCTTCTGCTGCACCGAATATTTTCTAGGGGCCACAGCTGTAGTGAGGAACTCAATGATATCAGCAAAGTGTGCATCAACCACCCTAATGGTGAAAAACTACGCATCTGGTAAGCCCTCCTCCAAGTTAGTAGGTTCTTTCCCTGTTTTGATGCAAGATAGATGATCTGGGCCTGCATTCAACCTTCCAGGCTTTACAATGATCTCAAAATCATATTCCTGGAATAGTAACAGCCAGCGGCAAATATTCCCCCCCAACATAGGCCTGTTGACTAGGTATTTCAAAGCTGAATGATCAGTGAACTTTTTAAAGTGTCCACCCAGCAGATAGTGCCGATATTTCTGTAAATCGTATACCATAGCCAGTCCTGCGTGCTCAGTGGTAGAGTAGTTCCATTCTGTGCCTGAGAGTTTCCAACTCAAAAAGGCAATTGGGTGATCCATATCTCCTTCTCCAGGTTGAGTGAGGACAGTGCCCAAGGAGATGCTTGACGCATCCACATGTACATGAAATTCCTTTGACCAGTCAAGAAATATTAGTATGGGTGCAGAGATCATCTTATCCTTGAGAAATTCAAAGTTCTTCTGACATTCATCATTCAAAAAGAAGGAGACGTATTTTTTAAGTAGTTTTTCCATGGGTGCTATGATCAGAGCGTACCCCTGAATGAATTTCCTATAATAGCCCATGTGTCCAAGAATAGAACGTAGCTATTTTTCCGTCATTGGAACTGCAAGGTTTATAATTATGGCTACCTTTGCAGGATCAACCATCAATCCTTGCCGATAGATGATGTGTCTGAGAAAGATTCAGAATGGTACACAGAAGATGCATTTCTTGATATTCAAGGAAATCTGGTGCTTTCGGCATGCATCCAACATTAATCGTAGGTTAGAGACATGCTCCTTTACTAGGCCAAAAACCATCCAGTCATCGAAATAAACCTCTAGGAGCTTATGAATAAACTCCTTCAATACAGCAACTACGACCCTTGAGAAAATAGCAGGTGCGTTCTTGAGACCAAATGGCATGACCATATACTGAAAGGACCCCCATTCAGTCACGAATGTAGTCATACTGCAATATTTAGGTGAGATTCGGATCTGGTGGTACCCTGAGAACCCATCGGTGAAGGAATAGGCCTCCTGTCCACCCATGCTATCAAGGATTACATTAGAGAAGGGGGTAGGGAAGGGGTCATGGATGCAGGAATCATTTAACTTGCATAGATCCACACAGATGCATATTTCCCCTATTGTCTTCTTCTCCTGGATGACCATTGGACTTACCCAATCCGATTGTTCAACTGGTTTAATGATACCTATGCCAAGCATTTTTTCCAGTTCTTCTTTGACCTTTTACTTATATTTAGGATTTAGTCGGTAACGCCGCTGCTTGACGAGATGCACCTCAGGTTTCAGAGTGATGTGCATAATTCCTACATCCCCAGTGATTCCTTTGAGCTCGGAAAACATTGTCGGAAATAAGTCCTGATACTCCGTAAGTAACTCAACAATTTTTCCTATGGTTCCTTCATCCCAATAGTCCCTAATTTTAGCCAGCTTAGGGTTTTCTTCTGTCCCAATATTAACTTTGCGTAGCTTAAGAGGTTGTGTCACATCAATATTCTGCAGCGAGGGTCCAATAACGGTGTGTTCCCCTTCAAATTCTGGAATAGAGATGTTTCACGGATTATCTTCTTCTTCGTCAATCGCCAAGCTCTAGAAGTTGAATATTTCTTGCATCTACTCTTCCCATGTTAGGACCATTGGAGTGGCATGGTGGTGAGACTTATTAAATATAAATGCATCGATGTCCTGCAGAGCTTCATCGAGCATCCCCATCCCTCTAATTAGTCTAAATGCTCCTATAAAGTCCTCTTTTAGGGCCCAAGGTATGAACAAATAGATGGACCCATTCTTCTGTAGTCTGGTTGGAACATTTGGTCATCGAGGCACGCAGGTGTGCGCGGGGATCCCCGGGTCCGAGGAATATTTTGGTTCGTACATCAGCTTGAGAGGCGAACCACATAACCATCCTATCTCGACACATTTCCCAATCCGAGAATGCGTTCTTGTGGGTATCCCACCATTGTGCAGGTGTCCCATGCAAAGCCAGATTAAGGGCCCAGAGCCATCTTTCTCTTGGCACCCTAGCTTCCAGTGTTCTTAGGAATTCCTGGATGCTACCAGACCCATCAAACTGGGGAAGATTTCTTACCTCCGAAGAAATGTAGTAGAGGGTCCTTGAGACCCGAGGGCATCGCAACGTTGAAACATTGTGTAACCGGTTTTTTCAAATCTCTAGTTCCCCATCAGGGTCAGAAAAGCATTCACTGTCCTTCTCCCAACAGAGTATTCTGTCTATTGTGGGGTTAACCCAATCTTCGTCCTGCATAGTCAATTTGTAAATGTGATCTATTTCCTCCTCCTCGTATGCTGACTCTGTATACCGCACACCTTTGGCGGGGTCTACTGGTACTATTACACACGTACCGTTATTCTCAAACACCATGCTGCGCTTTTTGAGATTGATGACACCCCCCATGTTTATAGCCCAGTTTAGTCCGAGGAGTGAAGGGTAAGGATTTGCATACTCCACAATTTCTATGACTTCAAATTTAGCTTGGAATTTTACTCCTACTATATTTACCATGACTTTTGGCAATCTTCCCAGAGGGATGATCTTCTGTTGATTCATCATGCGTAGCTGGAGGGTGGACCATTCCAATTTAGGCTCTCCCATTTGTTGCCATGTTTTCTTTGGTAATACGTTTGCATCTGACCCAAGATCGAGAATAAATTGATCCATCTCGTAGTCACCAATCTATGCAGTCAGCCACATTTCTCTTCCGGTGCGTTTCTTATAGTTGTAGAGCTTGTGTACATCCCTGGTCTCAGAAATTGTGTTGGGCCGGGCTACACAGATATGGAGTAACACTTGAAGGTTTTCTATAGCCTCCAAGTTACGTAACAGCTTCAGACATGCCTGCAGAAAGGGCTCAACTCCTTCCTCTATATTGAGGTGCATCGGTGGCTGTGCTGGAGCTGCTAGTGTCTCTTGCCCTCTAATGTTCAATCCTTCTGAAGAGGTTGTGAGATCTTGGGCAAGAACTTCCTAGGCTCCTTTAGTGACCATCCCATTGCGTGTCATGATTTTTACACTCGGGTCTACATTCCTTAGCTCGGTTTTAACTCTTTGCACATTTTACGTAGGGGTGGGCTGTTTTTCCTGCATTTTTTCCATTAGGATCAGACAATCTTCAATCTCATGGTCCAACTACCGGAAATATTTGCAAGATTTCTTGGTGGGATTTGGGTAGTCCCTGGCGAAGTGCCCTACCTCTCTGCAGTGATAGCAGATCAGCTGCCCCTGCCCCCATCCTGCGCTTCCTTCCCAACCCCCCTGCCCCTTGCAGGGGAGCCACCAAAGTTCGTGGGGGATATCAGTGATGTAGGGTCTGACTGTACCCTAAAGAGGTTTCCTCGATCTACCATCAAGTCATACATGTAATAGTTCTATTCATCATGCCCTACCGACTGACAGAACCTACACCATTATTGCTTCAGTTTGCCCATACTTAGTCGAGGGCACTGGGCCGTATCATATAATATCACTACCCGACAGTCATTGCACCATAGCGCAGATCTGCTAGATCCGGGGCGTAGCGAACTAGTTCCCCCTGCCTACAAGTAATCCGTCAATAGAGAACATTGGTTCATTATATGGCCAAACACTCGACATCGTATGCACCAGAGGTCTCCGCTAGCTCCTTTTCCCCGTTCCATCCGTAAGCTTTGAATTTCCATGTGCATGGCTCCGAGATGCTCTTGAATCTATTATACTCCACCAAACGTGTCATCCTTAGGTGCGGCCTCGAGTTTCATGACAGCTTCCAAGGCTTTTTCCTGCGACTCGAAGGTCTAGTGGCCCATTGGTATACGTAACTGAGGTAGCAACATAGCGATGAACCATTCTGTACGTTTTCTATCATTGTACTTGAACCCTCCTTCCCTGATTTCTTTCTTCAATCGTTGATCGGCCTCCCACACTGACTCAGATGCACCTTGCTTGAAGTCTTTTACTTTGGCTACCAAATGAGAGTAATATTTTGGCTTCTGTAACTGTTGTTTTAGGGCCTTGTTAATATCTTTAAGAGATGTGCTCCCATTTTGAGAGATGTACTACATATACCAGTCTAGATCTCTTTCCTCGAAGGCCAGGAACAACTGTTCTCTCTTTATAGTATCGCTTACCGCCCCCTGCGTAGTCCATACCGAGTTAGCCACAAACCAAAAACGATCCATTTCCTCATCGGTCGTGCCTTTAAAGGTAGGTAATTTCAGGTGTACTGCCATGTCTTCTTCTAGCGAGTTTCCAGTTAAGGGCTTGTTCTCCCATGAGTCTGATGTTGGGTTAACTGGCGGACCTTGCGTAGTTGCTTTTCTCAGCGGGCTACGAGAAGAGTGATCCTCTTCTTGATTGGTTCAATAGTACTTACCGCTCCATGTTGTGCTTTCATCTAGAGTAGTGCTCATACACTTCCGTGTTAGATCTATAGTATTCGCTTGTCAGTACCTGATCACTTCCTCAAAATGCTCTAGATCCTGGCAACGAAACCATTTGTTGGCTCGAGGGGTCCTGACCCATGTTCGGAGCTCAAGGTTTGCCAACAAACCCCTATACTATTGGCCCTTTCAGCAATGACCTGCTTGCGCAGGTCAAAGTCTCACCCGAATTAGTATGGGTGGGTGTTGGAACTAGGTTTCCACACCCTGAGAAAGGATAGGTAAGGCAAGAAGAGCTGCACTAGGCTCTATGATTCCCAGATTACCTTGTTCTGCGTGGGGTCAATTAGGTGTCTATTTGCATCTACGTGTGGTAGATCTATAATTATATGGTTTTATGATAGTAGCACAGCACTGCATAAATATAACATAACAGATCTAGATACATAAAACACAATTACACAGATCTTCGCAACTTAAATACAGAAAATTCACAATGCACTAATTACCAATGATTCACACAAAGAGTACTCACAGATTCAGTTCTCTATCAACCTTTCTTATTCATCAATTCATCAATTCCTTCATACAATTCCCTTCCCATCCTACACACACAATAGCAGGGTCCGCACATAGCTAGACTTGGAGCTCCACGCACACAGCCAGCAAGAGTCCTTTCCCCAAAAACCAAAAAAAATAACTTAAACCACAATTCACATCAATTTCTCTTCATTTCTCTACCTTACAATACAAATTGTTCCTCCATTTATAATAATCCAGCCTATACTTTCCTATGGTCTTCTAACCGTGGTTTTCGAACCCCTGGTTTACCCTTTTACCCATTAGAATGCTTTCAGGGCTTTGGCCCACCCCAAAACCCCCGTGCTAGACTAAATCTAATCAAAATTATTCAAAATGGACCAGTCTCGCAGCTTGTAGGAGACCTTGTTCCGACAAATATTGTCTGTGAGGTCTGTTGTTTTTCTGTAACAATGCGATAGCTACAAGTCTTGATGACTTGCTCCCTCCAGGATTCCAAAATCTATTCTGCCGCTGGTCCTTCGAAGTATCAAATCGATTTGGTAACTTATCACTCACTCTGTCGATCGGATTCCATCAGCTTCTCCAACACTTTCTTTCGCCAATTTCTCAGATTAATTCCTATTTGTCGAACTCTTTCGTTTCCAACTAAGCTGAATTCTCAACTTCCTGCAATGGAAAAAAATCAAGAATTTCTTCTTGACCATAACTATAGCCATTGATTTCTTTTATAGCAACAATTACCTCGTCTCGTGTTGTACCTGCATTCACCAACAAACTGTTAGTTTTAAAAAGATAATACCTTTTAGTCTCTCCTTCTTCTCGTAACATTTCAATTTTCTGCTCTCACATTTTCTCCTTTATTAGCACATCAATATGCTGATTCAACTTCTTCAAATAATTCTCAAGACTATCAGTTAGTATTTCCTCCACATCATCTGTTTCAAGGATGTCTCTTTGCTCTAGTTCATAATAATGAACTTTTTCATTCTCATTCAGCTCTGACTTTGCGACTTGAACGATTATCCTTTGTTTTTATAGCCTCTTCTCTAGAATACTCAATTCCTGCCACAAATATGTCATTTCATTTGAAAAAAATATTTGTACATTCTTCACTATATTCTTCTTTGTCACGAGTCAAGTTTCCTGTTGATACTATCTCTTCATTCTTCATCAGAATAGAATTATGATCTTCTATCTCTACAATATTTTTAGTTGTTTCTCCATCATTTTCCATTTTTCCTTTTAAGAAAATCAATTTCTCATTGACATTATCAATAGTATATTATTCATCATAAGAAATAACTATCTCACCTCCATTGAAACAATTTCTTTTACAAAACAAGGAATTTATGAATTCCTTTTGTTGCAACAATTCAATTCGATCTTCACCTGAAAGATAGTCATCATCATATTTTTCTTGGCAACTTTCAGCCTTAGTCAATACTATTTCATCCTTTCTCTGACAGTCCTCCTGAGTTATTCTATTTTCTGTTTCATCGCACTGCAAAATTTCGTCAACGGTTTCATTAAACAAATAAATTTGTTTACCTCTTTGGAATATATCCTCACCATCTTCAATATGCTTTTGTTCCATAATATATTTAGTTGGTTGTCTTACTCAAAACAAGAATTCATTTGTCATTTCTTCCTGCTGCAACAAATCAGTACCTTCCTACTCTGAAAGGCATTCTCAATCAGACTCTACCTCAAGAGTGTCATTCTCCTCTGTGACAGTTTCACCAGACTATTCACCATATTTCACACATCCTACAAACATACATAAACTGTGAGATTTAAAAATGCAAGGCTTCATAGCCTCATCTGCTTCTCTCAACAACACATCTTCAGATTCTTCTGAAGTATCCCAATAGTTCATGAGATCTTCCCCATTGATCTCTTCACCCAAAATTTCACCATGTTCTGGGCCATAAATGGAAACATCCATTTTTAACTCAACCTCTGAGTTCTTCACTCCTCAACATCTGCTCGAGCTTCCTTAGCTCTTCTGCCAACTGTATGTTTCCCTGCTTTTCCCTCTTTGCATGTAGCCTCTGCCACTTTACTTTCTTTCTCATGGTCCAACCATGTGTCTGGTCTTTCACATTTTCCTACAAAAATTCCATTAACAATTCAAGGTGAACTGTTATCTCAACCTTCTCTTGCTCATAATCTTCATCTGTCAACTGCTCACATATGCCACTTACCTTGGCATTTTTCTTCTTCTTTCTTTTTCCGTGGTCTTCATCGGATCTTCGGAAATGACTATCAACAATCACCTTCTCTTGCTTTGTGAACTTCATCTTTTCACGTGTGGATTTTATTCAATCCCCCTTTTCACCAATCCTTCACACTTTCCATTCATCAATGAAAGCTTTCCTCCTGGGCTTGGCTTCTCTTGGTTCTCTGTCTTGGAACCAATATTTGGCAACCCTCTTGCTTCGCTCTTCTGTAAAATAACAACTTCAGTAATTCATGGGTTACAATGACCAATTCATTGGGTGTCGGGCCCCGTCGATCATGCACCTAATTACATTCAAACTTTTTACTTAGCTTATGACCCTTTGACTTTAGACTTACACCAATTCTTCATATTGGATGAAAAATACTCAATCTTAACTCAAACTATCCAAACTTTCATTTGAATCTCACATCTGTTTTGGCTTCAAGCTTTGCCCCAATAATTATGATAGTGGATATTTTTACTTAATTTAAGTTATACAATCCTCCAACAAACATATACCCTTAATACATTTTTAGGATGTAAAATTTTCACTCTCTTTCATACTTCATTCTTATGAAAAATCATCAGTTTTCCCTTATCATTTCACATGATATTGAAGTCTTTAGTCAAATACAATTCAGGTTTTTCAAGATTTATTTTTAGGTGAAAATTAATAAACCATTCAATCTTCAATGTTAAAAAATACCTTCCTGAATTATCATAACTCATGCTCCTGTTAAGGTTATTAATAAACCTTTCTCTCTGCAATCGAAATTCTCTAGTTTCCATTCTTCTGTGCCGTCTTTGTCACTATAATACTCGCATGTCCATAAGCTCGTCATCTTAATGCAAACATTACCCTGCACTTTTATCCACCATACAACATCAATTCACATCTCTTCACATGTGTATAGAGAACATGTTTTCAACCTCTTCGATGAATAATGTACAACTTGTACATCACATCCATTCTAAATATCACCTCCTTAGATACATCATAAAGATTTTACAATATCAAGAAATTGTGTTTACAATCTTAAAACAAAATCAAAAGAATTTTCCCATTCCGACTACAAGCTTTGGTCCAAAATGACTTAACCAAAACTGTGAAGAATCCACAGTATGAATAATAAACCCTCTCACCTAAAAATTTATGTCTCTCTTTATATCACACAGGATTAGCACATTTTCCATTCATTTAAGTGAAACTGAAATTTCTTTAAAGATAGGCGATAAAACCTTATAAATCCGCATTGGCAACATTTTCACTTTAATTTTGAACGACATGTTGACATATCATTCCCACCAAAATACTTGTCTTTAAATGGTTAAAAAAAACCAAACATGTCAACATATAATATGCTTGCCCCACAATTTTACTTAACATATCTTTCCAATTTTTTGCGCCCTTCTAATTTGTCCGACTGAACCCACTATTTGTCTCTCCTCTTCATGCAAATAAATATCTATCTGACAACTTTGCAACATAAATATTTCCCAGCAAACAATGTTAGAAACTTCCAAAGTACACACAATCTCCCCTCTTAGCTTAAGCCAAGTTCCCTCATCTCAATCTCTTCAATTTCAATTTCTTACTTTGAAAACATGAAATCATTTCAAGATTACATTCTCCAAATAAAAACGTACATTTTTTTTTTTAAACTCTACTTCAATCAATCCCAGTGAGCTTTTCTTATGCTAAAAGATGGTGCCTTGGAAATACTGGATCCATACCTTGAATGTTTCGCTGGAGCCACACCTCTTTCACAAGCCCCACACATGCCATTTTTAAGTGCCTTGATACGATTGTCTTCCAATAATTGACGTAGAAAACAAATTTCCACTTCACATACGAAAATAATGTAGAAACGCAATTTCTACTTACAAATTAGTGTAGAAAAATTTCCAAGTTTTCTAAGGCCCAAGCTTACTCTTCAAATTGATGGAATGTATCTATTATTTAGTACTTAGTATGAAATTATAATTGCTTTCCTTGCTACCTATGGTAATAAATTATTGCATCATATATGCAAATTCCAATTTTTACCATATTCATTGAGTCCATAAAGAATCATTGTAATTGTATAACATAATTAAAATTGCACCGAAAACACAACTCATTCAATTTAATATTGAGCCTACGCTCATCTCAACCCAAACCAAAACAAAAATATTAAATCTATTCATAAACAATACAACTGGTCTTCAAGAATTTACGTCCAAAATGATTTCGACTTGTGTCACAATTTACTGTGAATGCTATGCGTTGTTGTTACAGTCATAAGTCACGATTGTTTGTGAATGGCCCGCACCACGGCTCTATGTTCGGTCATATGCCATGGCCTGCTATTGTGAACTGACTGCGTTTTATTTGAATGCATTGTTTACAAGATATATGTCAAACGTTACGTCACCTAGATCCCATGGTTGCTTTTACTCTTGAGCAGACTTCATGGATTAATACCTTTGTTTGGATCCTTGCCATCAACAAGTCCTTCAAGAATTTTTAGACAAGTACTTTCTCCAACAATTTCATTGACGTCACTCTTTTGCAAGTTGGCATAATCTCCCGTAGCTCACAAGAGGCCTCTGTAAACTCACTGCTTCCTTATTACAGCCTCATCATTCAGATCAATTGTGTAGTTAGGAAGGAAACAATCACTGATATATTGATACAAAAAAATTTCAGCAACCATCAAAGCCTCATGAGTATAATGAAGCTTGTGATGAATCACATATCGTTCATGCACACCTTTCAATATAGGTATCATCTCATCAAAAGTTGACTTTTGCACTTGTGTTGATTTCTTCTCAATGTGTTTCTGACAAGGTTGGAGAGAGGAACCAAAACTGCAATGCTTCCTTCAAATCTCCACGAAGACCTCTTCGTTCTAAATCAACATCTCTTTCTCATCCTTGCAGGGTGAGTCTACAACTTTACAATGATTAATCAAAAGGTTGGCTACCTCTCTAGGTGTGCACAAGCTTGTTCTTATCACACAAATCAACCTTCTGCGGAATAGGAGCACGAGCTTTCTCTTGAACTCTAGTGCCAGTTCAGTTTCAGAGCACCATAACATGCTCAATTGGATTATTCTCCAATCGGATCCACACTTCGATATCACACACCTTCAATAGCGACTAAAGGATCAGGAACCTCGAAGAACTTTCTTTCTCATAAAAAAAAATGGCTATAAGGCTTTGATACCAAAATGATGCCAGGATACTAGGTTAACAGATCCTAGCATATAAAAACACATGTGCTTCCATCAAAGTTAAAATTCTTCATAAAAACCACAAATATGTTGAGTTCAAAAATACACATGAAGGAAAGAGAGTCTGATAAGTAAAATGCTGATATAAAAAAACTCTTTCGCTAGATATTATAATGGGCGACCTCTTGGCTCTCAGCCCTTCAAACCATTCCTCTTACTATCTGTAGTCCTCACTTCTCCTCACTTCTCTCTGTTGTCTTTCACACTCTCACAAGCTACATATTTATACATAAATATGAATTTATTCCACCCCATAATTTCCTCCACACAAATCTCAACTTAAAATCTAATTTAGATTTTTTTTTTTGGACTCAACTAAGTCCAGTTTATGGAATTCCTCATCCCTATATTATCTACCTAATTGAACTCCACTCATATCATTAATTATTTAAGGAATATTTACAATAATCTTCACATTTATATTTTCTCTCCTAATTTATTAAAAATGAGAAAATTAATAAATAAAATAATTAAAATATCTCACTCCCTTAATTACACAATTGAATAATGAAAATTTAACTTGATTCTCCTGCATCAAAATGGGTCATAAATTAATACCTTTCTCAATACCTTCTATCTATCGCCTAATTCCCTCCTGAATGAGGAAGCTGACACTTTTCTCTTTATAGTCTACCATAGCCCAATGGCTCTCTAGCCAATCAATCCCAATCAACATATCATATGAACCAAGAGGAATCATGTTCAAATTCACATGAATGTGTAGTCTTGATATCTCAATAGGACAATTTTCTATTTTAGCAGTTACGTGCTGCTTGGAGCTAGTGGCCAACTGTACAAGCCAAGGTTTCTTAAATTTAGCACTTTGCAATTGACACAATTATATGACTTTGGGGCTAACATAACTTAAACCATCACCAGGGTCAATCAAAATAGAAACAGGTTGATTAGCTATTTTACATTCACATTCTATCATCCAAGGCTAGTACTCTGCCTGATATTCGTCCAAAGCGGCGTTGATTCGAGCTATTATTCTTGCTACCTAACCCACAGTTGAGGCCTCCTGTACATTGGTGCTTGCTCTGTCCTTGCTCTGTGTGGACAATTTCGATAATAATGGACTTCACCGCAACCCCCTCACTGTAAGGTGGGTTTTTTCACTGGGTTAGGCTCTGGCTTGTTCGTTTCTTCAGTTGCTTGCACCCCTCACTACTACTTTGGTTTTGACTTTGATTTATCCATCACTTTGTTTGCTAAGTTTCTTTGAAATTTTTTTGCTGAGTTTCTTTGAAATTTTTTAGGAGCAGGCTTTGAATTCCTAAAATTTTGTAAAATGTTTGCCATCTTCTTCTGGTTCCAGCCTTCACTAAACTATTTTTTATTGGTTTGTTGATAGGACATACGTGCCTTTTTTATCACCTTGTCCATTGTTTTAGGATTGTCGAATTCAATTCTTTGTTTCATATAAGTAGGTAAACTACTTCAAAATAATTGCACTTCCACCTTCTCTTCATGTAAATATAGCACATACCTCAATAAAGTTGTAAATGTATTTATGAACTCGTCCATGGTTAGTTGCCCCAATCTCAAATCATGGAACTATGTGGATTTTTCATCATAAAAACGCTTTGTCAAGAATTTATTCTCGAAGTGCCTATGGAAATATTCCCATTTTATTCTTTGTGCTTCAATGTTCTGCATAGATTTAACTTCTTCCCACCAAAGAGTGCCCTTTCCCCATAATTGGTAGATAGCTAGCCTATCCCAGAGGTTGTTGTTACAACCATACACTTGAAAATATTTATTCATTTCAATAACCAAAGCTTCAACTTCCTCTTCCTTTTCTCTATCATAGGTTGGAGGCTTAATTATTTGGAACTCTCCTTGCAATTTCGTTCTCTATTTCTTTGTCATTCCTTGGTTATAGAAATTATCAGATTCTTCTTCATGTTCAATCCTATGTTTTTCATGGAGCTGACTTCTCTGGGTATGACTTTCCTCTTGATCATTTTCATATGTTTTTGTTCTCTTTCATACAGGGTTTCATGATCGGGTTGGGCTGATAGGCTCTATTATTTTCTTATCAAATAGACTTTTCAAGATTTTCTTCTGTTCTCGAATCAACCTGACATTATCGTTTCTCATTTGTGCTATCTCATTCTATAAATCAACCTGACATTATCATTTCTCATTTGTGCTATCTCATTCTATAATTGTTGCACAGTTTCCAACAACTTTCTTTTTTTTGTTTTTGGTCTTCCATCATTCCATTCATTGGATAATGTCGGGTTACATCAGCTATACCCACATATCTCGGTTATTTCCTCCATACAATGCTTTGGTCTCCATGATGATCTATATCCCTTCTACATTGCTTCTAACTCTATTTCACTTTCATTGTGTACATCACATCATCGCATTCTTAGTACCCATGAAGTGAGAGTGTTGGAAAGTGGCTCTTATGCCACATGTAACATCCACAATTACCCTTAATATATGATAAAAAAAAATTAAAAATTATTAATCATTAATAAGGACATCCTTCCATTAAGGTTTATGTGTCAATAAAAAATTGTATAGCACATATATGTGAATGCATTCACGACATGGCTTATATAAATGTTAAGGTGTAAAACTTTGATTTAATTCCACGGTAATGTAGATGGGACTCACTATATGTGGGACTTATGTGAGATTTCATTGTTTAGGAACTATGCACATATTCTTTTATTAATCATGGGGGCTAAACCTTGGATGCCCTAAACATGGTAGTGTCTTGCTTCGTTCTCCAGCACCACTAAACCTTTTAATGTAGAATCACATTGTTTATTTACAATTTCAAACTTAACTGGAAAAATCTAATTACAGAAAGAAAACTTTTCCATTATAAAGACTTCTTGAATATGGAAAGATTATGTAAATAACTTTACTGTTTAAATTGTAGTAACTTCAGATTATTCTACAGTCTAGTTCGTTAAGTTATGAGGTGAACTGCACAATAATTTTTTTGGCTACTTTTTCCAAAAATTACTCATCTTGAATCCAGAAGGATGCAATGTTATTCCTATCTTTTTTCCTGATTAATGCTAAACATGCCTTAAATTCATGCCACAGAATTAGCCCTCAATTGTACCTCAAGTTTTTCTTTTGATATTTAAAGAAGAAGCTATTATGTTTCACAGCCAAATTCACCGTAATTCTTATTTCTTGTCATTTTGAAACTATTCTACACAATAAATCTTATAAATACTTATCTGTTTCCAATGGGAAAAATTAACTAGTCCTCCCAATCTTGAGGAGGGCTATCACGTCCTCTTCTTGAACAGAGTTTGTGCTCCTAGACAATCTCCACAATTGCTTCACAGTTTAACCTCTAAGGCATCGGGACAACAGTGGAGCCTCTAGTAACCAAGTCTAGATTTCTTTAACTCCGAGTCCGTTCCTGTTTATTACAAACCTCTCAAACCTCTCTCTTCTTTTCTGTCCTATTGTCTCTTGAAAGACGTAAAAGACTAGAACCAACCCCTTCCTCTCTTCAAATTTTCTTTAAATGTGCATAATGGTGATTGTAACTTTACAACTTTCAAATTTCCCTTAAATCTACATAATGGTGGTTGTAACTTTTGCAACTTTCTCACCTGCTGTGCTGAAATTCATTACCAGCCACCTTTCTTCTCATGTATAAAATAAAAATACTTATTATATTTATAACCAGAAAATGAAATACAACTATTCAAATATTTACTTAAATTATTTTAATTAAATTTGTAATAACATAATTACCATAGTAACTTGAAATAAATCTTTAAACGGTCACAATTTTTTTTTCTTCTGGAGGGTTACATTTTTTTGGAAGAGCCGAGTGGATTATCCTTCTTTGAAAGATCGGAATGGGTTCACGAGATATGGGACAAAAATCCTTGGACATTACTTCATATAGATCAATAGGGACTGCGTGTTTGTATTTGAAACCTGGGGCAAAATATCTACGCAAATTATTCCATACGGGGATCAAGCGTGGCCTGTTGTGTCAGTGTATGGAAGTTCCTTCCAGCAGTAATGGGGTAATAAAATATTTGGACATTAGGTGAAAAGAGATTATTTTATCATAAGATACGACTTTAGAAATGAGGTATAAGTCAGTTGAATGCAAAACGTCGACGTACATCAAATCAGTAGTAGTTGTAACTGCTCCATCCCAATAATGCTCTTCTCAAAATGATAAATATATGCAACCAGTCCCGGCAAGTGGAATTACTGGTTGAACAGAGTATTGCTATTCAAATTGACGTGCAATACACCCATGTGTACTTTAATAAACAATCTTAGCAATCAGATTTTTATCCGGAACAAACAATCTCAGCACCAACAATTTATCTTCTACCGCTTTCACCAATAAATAATTGCGTGACCTTACAAATCTTCCACGTAGGCACCTGTGCTGTATATATCCATATGGGTGCTGAATTCTTGTTACAAAGAGGACTCAAACTTTGTGGTTGCCCGGAAGAAAAAATGGCATCTCAAGTGAAGGTGGGTTACTCAGAGACTGAGAAGTCTCATACACACAATAAATCCGGCGGAGACGATGCTCGGAAACTTAATGGAGTTTATAGCAATTTCTTTATCGTGAATCTCATCTTGAGACCGTTGGCAATCGGCTGCACGTTTTCCGCTGCAATCGTAATGGGAACGAACAAGCAGACGGTGATACTTCCCATCGTTGGGCCGTGGCCTGCCAAATACCAATATTCGCCTGCGTTCCTGTATGTGGGTAGCAGGATATTAGATATCTCAGTTATCTTCTCTGTGTTTTTTTGGGTCAATATAGACGGGTTAAATAAGTAGGTAAATACAGATTTTAAAATATTTTTTATATCTTCTGGTTCCAAAACGTTAGGTTTATTAAAAAATTTCAAATTTTCCATTGTTTTCTTTTGTGCGATTGATCATTCAATGCTCCATCAATGCTATATATTGTTTGATTAATCATTCAATGCTGCCTCAATGATATATATTGATATTGTTGCATTATTAGTGATGTAACCTTAACCTTTGAATATCTGAGCGACCCATAAGATATATATATTGATATTATAGGATTATTGGTTTTTTAATCTGTGAATATCGGAGCAACGCATAAGTTCAAAAGAAACCTTAAAAGGATTAACATACATATATATTACATATAAATAAGTAGTAGAAGGGACAATAAGTCATAACTTGGAAAGAGGTATACTTTATTGCTGGAAAGCGTGCGGGAGCATTTGAATGTGTATTCAGTGAGGCATATTTCATTTCTCGGAAATCGACATCTTTTTATTTCATTGGGTTACTTAAGTCATCTCCAAGCTCTTCTTTATAACTTAATATGGAAAAAACTTAAATATGGAGAAACTTCCCTGCAAGATTAATCACTCCTCAATAAATATAGTTAATATATATGTGTCTAGATTATGTTATACTCAAGAAATCTAGTTAATAAATGTGCACATGAATGACTTTGTAATATTATTATTATTGTTAAATAGATTTTTTTTTAATAATTAAATTGAGAATGTACACATGAATGATTTTGTAATAATATTATTACTAATTTTTTTGAATAATTAAATTGATAATGTGTACATAAATGATTTTGTAATATTATTATAATTATAATTAAATTGAGAGGAGGCCTCTGCTAACTAATCTATTAAATATGTTTTATTATTATTATTTTAATGTGAAAATATTTTTTTCTTATTAAATTTTTAATACAAAATAAATATATTTTACAAAAAATTAAAATCAATTTTTATTAATGTATTATGATTTTTTATAGATATAATTTTTAGGTTTTATTAGTGATAAATCTCTTTTCATTCAAGATGTGTCAGTGTTGAGAAAGACCAAATATTTTGAGATGCAATTGATTCCTTTGAGACTTGATAGATCTCAAGTTAAAATGGATTAGACTCATTTAATTTCTAGTTTAAATAAAGCATATTCTACTTAAATAAGAGGCCAATATTATAGATTCTCTAAAACTCTCAAACCAAATCAAATTTACTTAACTACCTAATAAAAATTAATAAAAACAAAAATAATAACATAGTTTGAAATTATTTTTATTTTAATATAAAACTTTTAAATTTTATTTTATTTTGGGAAAATCAAAATATTTATAAAAAATACATTAAAATATATCTATTATATTTAGCAATTCTAAAGACAACAATTATTTTAAAATATTTTAATTATTAACTGTTATAAAAATGAAATATTTATAATAACTTATAGAAATTTTAGTATGATATAAATAAAAATTCTTATACAAAAAAAATTAATAATTTATTAAACAATTATTATGAAACACTCTCATTAATATATTAAAAAGCTTAATTACTTTTCTAATTCATATATTAAATGATTTAATTAATACACTAAATGACTTTTCTTCCATTATACAATTCTAGATTATTGTAATTTCTTGAGAGTTTTAATATCTCTCCAATTTTACAAATTAAACATAAAACAGATTGGCCTACAATAATTTTTTTTTAATCATTTCAAGTGCACCACACTTATTATAATTAAATATTTAGATTTCTAAGTTGTTATATGTTGAGATAGTCATGATGATATATTGTTTTGCAGGTTCTTTGCAGTGGCTATTGAAGTTGTCTGTGGATACACACTCATTTCATTGGTCTTCTCCGTAACCCGCAAATTTGCTTCCTCTACTACACTGTTAGCCTTTCTTCATTGATGCTCTAGTTGTTTCGTTTATTGGTCTGATAATCGTGTCTCTATACAAGACTACAGTTTACTATTGTAGTCTTGTGCCAACTTCGCCATTCATTCAACTGCTACAAAATTTCATATGGTTGTAATTAAATTATGTTTCGGCTAGTTGTCTTGTGCAAACATGTAACTTTTGCACTCCCTCCATCTATTCAATCTGTAAAATATCATCAATTAATAAAAATTTATGCATACCATTTTTTTTCACATCACCTCTCTTTATGGTCTCCTTATTTGCTGGCCTTTACCATTCCTCTAAATCTGGTTCTGTAGTTCTATCTCCATGCTTCCACTGCGCACTCTTTCAACATTTAGTTGCTGTCAGAACAATCAATTCTGAACAAGACTTCAATCCACATCAATTTAGAATTTACACAGAACTTTAATTTCATTCTAAGCATCTACCTCACCAACAATATCCAATCATAACACAATTCATTTATTTCTCATGCAATCTATGTAAATACAGTATAGAAACTTCTCAAAACAATATTCCTTTATTATCACAGTCTACCATCTGCGATCATGCTTGTTCTTCTGCAAACTTTCTCTCGCTACAATAACTCTCTATGTTGAGGCAAATCTCAATCTGTTCATACCTTATTTAGCTACAAGAATAATCCCTTTCTCCTTTACTATGATCACCCTTTCAATTGCATTCTTCACAATTCAGTTTTAACTTAAAAAAAAATTACTTCGGCTCTTATACCACTATGATGCAGCCCATGCTGCGATCACCCACAGTATGCCACATAGATTGCAGGTTTATAAGTTTTCCCAAAATCAATTCTTCACATTTTAAAATATAGCTCTTAATTGGGCTATTTCTTTTAAATAACAAACATAATTACCCACAGACCTCAAATATTTTTAAACACCCATTTTATAATTTATGGCATCCAAATAGTTTACTAACTCGAGAGCACATTTCTATGCGATAGCCATCGGATCATTGATTTTGATGCTAAGGCCATTAGAACATATCAAGGATAAATGGTGAATTTTAAATTATAAAATCAGACCTATAAAAATATCTGGTTTGTTTCAAGTGTTAACCTTTGTGCAACTAAAATTGTGATAATCATTGGATATTCCAGTTGGATGCAAGAGTCGTCGAATCTCATAAATATTGGATGGTCACAATCTCCCGGATATCCATCTCCATTTCAATAAAATTCATATCCATTTGAAATATTAAAACCTGAGAAATTTGATATACGATAACAGTTGGATTATAAATCGATGATTACAATCTCCTTTTGACTCATTATACACTACCATGATCGCATTTCTTTGATTTGGCCAGAATAGAAATTCTTTCTAAGAGCCATGGTTTCTTCCGGCATTAAAACAAATTTCATTCGCTTATAAAAAAAATGATTAGTCTTTAGTCTTTCAATTTGATAGAAACCATCATAAACCCCCGTTTTGAATACCACTATAGCTATTTATATCACGAACAGGCCTGTGACAAACCACTTTTCTGATAATTTCCATAATGATCGAAACTGATCCAACAAACTACTGTGCTACATCTAGAGACATCTCTTCAAATACACATGCTCACAAATTTGTGCTGCGATATTCGTTCAATCTCACACACCCTTCTTTGTAGTTCTCTTTCGCTTCTTATTACAGCGTACCATTTTCTTCACTCTGATAGAATTGAGATTCATGGGAAACTTCTCTTAAAATTGTGGAAGGAAAACTAATAAGAAATTAACAGAGTTTTTTACTTGTTGCAGGTTACAAAAGTTGTTGTAATGGCTTATGGAATTTCGATGGCCACACAATTTCACTCCAAATCATAATAGACCAGATTTGAAAAACCATACGGACCAAAATCGACAGAGAAAGTCAAACATATGCCATAAGAAATCTCACAGATGCTTTTAACGCTGACTAAAAGCTATATTTGGTACATTCAAAATAAATTTAGACACAAAAAATCAATTAAACAAATCTCGATCAAAATAATCAACTTAGAAATTTCGAAAGATGAGAAAAATCACCTGGATTTAGCATCTACGCATTCAACTACACAACTACAAAGGAAAATGAAATTACATTCTATTCCATTCCTATTTCCATCAAAAACCTCCTCCTCGATCTAAATCCTGAATCTCTATGCCTATCTTCCTTCTTTTTCTTACTTTCAAGGCTTACAATTTATACAAATGTACTCTAAACCAATTTTGGTTTATATCCTTGGTTTACTCAACAAATCCCTAATTCTTCTAAATCCTCATTAATTTCTAAAATATCTTTTTTATCCCTAAGGATCCTCTCTAATCCAATAAATTTATGCAACCAAATCTTAATCTAATATTTACAATAATTTCAGAAATCTCTCAATCCCTATGAGCTCTCAACTATCTAGTTCTATCATGTTCTCCAACATTCGAGAAAATTTACATTTATGCTCACAATATTAATTAAATCCTATTCGAAATCACTCAAAGCATTAAAAATACATTTAGAGAACCAACTCTCTTGAAAACATAAGACGTCCTAAGTCTCCCAAATAACCAATGACATTTCAGCAGGATGCTCTTGCATCAGAATCCCGATGTGGAAAAGTTTTCATAGACTCCTGTCTATGAGGTCTGTTACTTTTCTATAATAATGTAATAGCCACATGTCTTAATGACTTGCTACATCCAGAATTCCAAACTCCGTTCTCCAGTGATTTCCTTGCTTCTTTCAACTACTGTTTAAGATTTCTGTTGTCTTTCCTTACTTCTCCTGGTTGCCATATCTTCGTTTGCAACACTCCATTGGATTTTCCTTTAATGTTTGTTACAATCCATATTTTCATCCACCTAATTATCTGTCTGCAACTCCCTTCCTTATGTCCATTTTCTATCAGCTTCATCAAATTTTCTATTTCTCTATCCAAATTACTTTTTTGTTGTTGTCCTTTTCCTTGTGTATGAGTTTCAAAACTCTTGCTGCCTCCTTTTTTTTCAACTTATGCTATCATTTTTGAGATTAATCCAAATACTGTTGTAGATAATTCTACCTCCCAAACTTCCTAAATATCTTTAAAGATATTTCCCTCTGAAATATCAAATTTGTGTTCCACAAATTTACTTTAAAAAGGTAAAATTCTCTTCAATTCCCTGATTGTAGTATCATTTTCTTCCACTGTTGCAGATCCTTTGCAATCTTCATCAGATAACATAGCGTTATCCTTCATCTTTATGACAGTTTCCAATGACTGTATATCACCTTCAAAATCTTCAAAACCTGTAATCACACCCAAATTTTCAGTTTTAAAATAATAAGACCCAATAATCTTGTTTGATGATTCTGTCATCAAATCTCTTTTCTGTTCCAAGTCTTCTATATTACTCAGAAAATTTTCAATGGTCTTCACCTAAACTTCCTCAACTATAGCATTTGAGTACTTGACATCATTTGCTTCTTCTTCTTTCTTTTGGTCATCATTGTGAGCCAAATTTCCTCTGTTCTCAACTTTAGCAGTTTGCTATAAAATAAAATGTTCCTCCAATTTTGTATGAGCTTTCTCAAAACTCAAATTCTCTCTCTCTACCATGATATTATCTACAAATGTATAAAAATTGTCAATTTCAAAATCATAACGCTCAGTTGCCTCATGTGATGATTCAAAGATCACTTCTCCTTTTTCAAATTTAAAAAAAACTTTTTCTTTTCCAGCAATTCCATTTTTTTGTAGCTCCACTTCTTTGAGCTTCTCTGTCCTCAATGGAACATCTATAATTTTCCCAAACTTCCTCAGCTCCTCTATTAAATACATATCCACTTGCTGCTCTTGTAGCTTATACCATTTCACCTTCTTTTCCATTATGTAGTTGTATCTCTGGTGTCCTTTAATTTTCTGGAACATTTCTATCAACAATTCCAGTTGAAAATTTATCTCAGTATTCTCTCCAATATTAAATATCTTCTGCATAATTCCTCTAATTTCAGCTTCATATTTATCAACATTGTCTTCTGTACTTACAGCCACATTATTAATTGAAGAGTTAAAACATTTACTTAACTCTATAATTTCATCTTTATGAGGTTCTGCAAGCTTCATTCCTATTTCTGGTACCTTGAGCCATCTTTCAGACAACTCCATTTCTATATGAAATTTTCCCAGCATTTCTTACAATCTTCATTCTCAGTTTCAGTCTTCCTCTGGCATTCCTCTTGAATTATCCTGTTTTTTGTGTCATCACATTGCAAAATTATTTCATCAATTTCATTTGTTTACCTCCTTGGAATATCACTGCAGAATTTTCATTATGCTTATGCTCCATAACAGCTTTAACTGGTTGTCTTATACCAAACAAAAAGTCATCTATGAATTCTTTCTGCTGCAATAAATCAATATCTTCTTCCTCTAAAAATCATTCTGCATCATACTTCACCTCAAGAGCTTTATTCATTTTTGTGACAGTTTCACCAGACTGTCCATCATCTTGTTCACATCCTGCAAATACACACAAATGGTGAGATTTAAAAACACAAGGTTCCATAGCCTCATTTACTTCCCTTGTCATCATATCTTCAATTTGTTCTTCTTCACCCGGAATTTCACCCTGTTCTGGTCCACAAATGGAAACTTCCATTCCTCATTCTGCTTCCCTGAGTTTTTCAACCAACCCCTTCACTTGTCTTTGTTGTAGCCTTCTCCGTAACTTAGACCATTTCACTGTATTTTTCATCAAGACCCAACCCTCTCTTTGGTTTTCCTTTAGCAGCGTTGTTAGCAAATCGAGTTCTTTGCTTATCTCAGCCAAATCCTTGTCAAGCTCCTCTTGACTCATCCAATTCTTGTGCATTGTTTTAGCACCATTTTCCTTCATTTTGTAGCTTTCTTCTAAACCTTCTCTATGACTTCCCATAGTCATCTTCACTTCTGTGTGAGATTCAACACCTGCAACCAATCAACTTCCTTCTGAGTTCATCTCCTCACAAAACTTCTCCTCTGTCTCACTTCCAAGTCATATTTATTTAGAAGTTGCATTGAGAAATATTGCTCTCTCATTGGTTGCTACACTCACTTCTCTTAAGGACTCCTTTGTCCCTAGTTATGCCAAGCCTCATCTCGAACAAATTTTTGCTACAATTTATAAGAACTTCAAAAAGTTATTACTACAATTTTACTGTTGTAGTCTTGTGCCAACTTTGACATTCATTCAACTGCTGCAAAATTTCATACCTTTGTAATTAAATTATGTCTCAGCTAGTTGTCTCCTGCAAACATGTAACTTTTTCACTCCCTTGATCTCTTCAATATGTAAAATATCACCAATTAACAAGAACTTATGCATACCATTTTTTTTCACATCACCTCTCTTTATGATCTCCTTATTTGCTGGCCCTTACCATTCCTGTGAATTTGGTTCTATAGTTCTATCTCCATTCTTCCACTGTGTACTCTTTCAAGATTCAGTTGCTATCACAACAATCAGTTCTGAACAAGACTCCAATTCACATCAATTTAGAATTTACACAAAACTTTAATTTCTTTCTAAGCATCTACCTCACTAGCAATATCCAATCATAACACAATTCATTTCTTTCTCATGAAATCTGTGTAAATACAGTATAGAAACTTCTCAAAACAATATTCCTTTATTATCACAGTCTACCATCTGGGATCATACTTGTTCTTCTGCAAACTTTCTCTGGCTGCAATAACTCACTATATTGAAGAAAATCTCAATCTGTTCATTCCTCATTCAGTTGCACGCAAAATCCATTTCTAATTTACTATGATCACCCTTTCAATTGCATTCTTCACAATTCATTTTTAGCTTAAAAAAAAAAATTACTTCGACTCTGATACTACTATGACACAACCTATGCTGCGATCACTCACAGTATGCCACATAGAATTCAAGTTTATAAGTTTGCCCAAAATCAATTCTTCACATTTTAAAATATATGTTTTTTGTATCATCACATTGCAAAATTATTTCATCAATTTCATTTTTTACCTCCTTGGAATATCACTCTAGCATATTAATTATGCTTCTGCTGCATAGCAACTTTAACTGGTTGTCTTATTCTTAACCAAAATTCATCTATGAATTATTTTTGCTGCAATAAATCAATATATTATTCCTCTAAAATTCATTATCCATTATACTTCACCTCAAGAGCTGTATTCATTTTTGTGACAGTTTCACCAGACTGTCCATCATCTTCTGCATATCCTGCAAATACACACAAAATGTGAGATTTAAAAACACAAGGTTCCATAGCCTCATTTACATCCCCTGTCAGCATATCTTCAATTTTTTGTTCTTCACACAGAATTTCACCCTGTTCTGGTCCACAAATGGAAACTTCCATTCCAGACTCTGCTTCTCTGAGTTTTTCAACCAACCACTTCACTTGTCTTTGTCGTAGCCTTCTCCGTAACTTATACCACTTCACTGTCTTTTTCTTCAAGACCCAACCCTCTCTTTGGTGTTCCTTTAGTAGAATGTTTGACACATCGAGTTATTTTCTTATCTCAGCCAACTCCTTGCCAAGCTTCTCTTGACTCATCCAGTTCTTGTGGATTTTCTTAGCACCCTTTTCTTTCATTTTTTACCTTTCTTTTGAACCTTCTCTATGACTTCCCATAGTCATATTCACTTCTGTGTGAGCTTCAACACCTGCAACCAATCAAATTCCTTATGAGTTGATCTCCTCACCAAACTTCTCCTTTTTCTGGATTCTAAGTCCTCTTTCTTTAGAACTTGCACTGAGCAATCTTTCCCTCTCACTGGTTTCTACACTCACTTCTCTTAAGGACTCATTTCTCCCTATTTATTCCAAGCCTCAGTTGGAATAAGGTTCTCCTACAATTTCTAAGAACTTAAAAAATTTATTACTACAGTTTTACTGTTGTAGTCTTGTGCCAACTTCACCATTCAGTCAACTGCTGCAAACTTTCATACCTTTGTAATTAAATAATGTCTCAGCTAGTTGTCTCCTACAAACATGTAACTTTTGCACTGCCTTGATATATTCAATCTGTAAAAAATCATCAGTTAATAAAAACTTATGAATACCATTTTTTTCATATCACGTCTCTTTATGATCTCCTTATTTTCTAGCCTTTACCATTCATGTGAATATGGTTATGTAGTTTTTTCTCCATGCTTCCACTGTGCACTCTTTCAACATTCATCTGCTGTCACAACAATCAATTCAGAAAAAGACTTCAATCCACATCAATTTATAATTTGCATAGAACTTTAATTTCTTTCTAAGAATCTACCTCACCAACAATATCCAATAATAACACAATTCATTTCTTTCTCATGCAATATATGTAAATACAGTATAGAAATTTCTCAAAACAATATTCCTTTATTATCACAGTCTACCATCTGGGATCATCATTGTTCTTCTACAAACTTCCTCTGGCTACAATAACTCTCTATCTTGAGGCAAATCTCAATCCGTTCATACCTCGTTCAACTACACGCAGAATCCCTTTTTTCTTTACTGTGATCACCCTTTTAATTGCATTCTTCATAATTCAGTTTTACCTTTAAAAACAAATCACTTCGGCTATGATACCACCATGGTGCAGCCTATGCTGCGATCGCCCATAGTGTGCCACATAGAATGCAATTTTATAAGTTTTCCCAAAATTAATTCTTCACATTTTAAAATATAGGTCTTAATCGGGCTATTTCTTTTAAATAACAAACATAATTACCCATGGACCTCAAATCTTTTTAAACACCCATTTTATAATTTATCAGATCCAAATAGTTTACTAACCGAAGAGCACATTTCTATGCGATAGCCATCAGATCATTGATCTTCATGCTAAGGCCATTAGATCATATAAAGGATAAATGGTCAATTTAAATTATAAAATGAGACCTATAAAAATATCGGGTCCGTTTCAAGTGTAAACCTTTGTACAACTGAAATTGCGATAGTCAGTGGATATTTCAGCTGGATGCGATAGTCGTAGGATCTCATAAATATTGGATGGTAAAAATCTCCCAGATATCCAACTCTGTTTCAATAAAATTCATCTGCATTTGCAATATTAAAACCTGAGCAATTTGATATACGATAACAGTTGGATTATAAATCGAGGATTGCATTCTCCCTTTAACTCATTATACATTACCATGATCCCATTTCTTTGATTTCGCCAGAATAGGCATTCTTTCCAAGAGCCATGGTTTCTTCCAACACTAAAACAAATTGCATTCGCTTATAAAAAAATTGATTCAGTCTTTAGTTTTTCAATTTGATAGAAACCATCATCAACCCACGATCTAAATACCACTATAGCTATTTATATCATGAACATGCCTGTGACAAACAAATTTTCTGATAATGTCCATAATGATGGAAACCGATCCAACAAAATACTGTGCTACATCTAGACACATCTCATCAAATACACATGCTCACGGATTTGTGTTGCGATAGCCTTGCAATCTCACACACCCTTCTTTGTAGTTCTCTTTGACTTCTTATTACAGCGTACCATTTTCTTCACTCTGCCAGAATTCACATTCTCAGGAAAATTCTCTTAAAATAGAGGAAGGAAAAATAATAAGAAATTAACAGAATTTTTTACTTGTTGCAAGTTACAAAAGTAGTTGTAATGGTTTATGGCATTTCAATGGCCACACAATTTCACTCCAAATTACAATAGACCGGATTTGAAAAACCATACAGACCAAAATCGATAGAGAAATTCAAACATATGCCATAAGAAATATCACAAATGCTTTTAACGCTGAATAAAAGCTAGATTTAATACATTCAAAATAAATTTAGACACATAAAATCAATTAAACAAATCTCGGTCATAAATAATCAACTCAAAAATTTCGAAAGATGAGGAAAATCACCCAGATTTAGCAATTACGCATTCAACTACACAGCTACAGAAGAAAATGAGATTTTATTCTATTCCATTCCTATTTCCATCAAAATCCTCCTCCTTGATCTAAATCCTGAATCTCTATGCCTATCTTCCTTCTTTTTCATGCTTTCAAGGCTTACAATTTATACAAATGGATTCTAAACCAATTTTGGTTTATATCCCTAGTTTACTCAATAAATCCCTAATTCTTCTAAATCCTCATTAATTCCTAAAATCTTGCTTTTACCCCTAAGGATCCTCTCTAATCTTATAAATTTATGCAACCAAATCTTAATCTAGGATTTACAATAATTTCACAAATCTCTCAATCCTTATGAGCTCTCAACTATCTAGTTCTCTCATGTTCTCCAACATTCGAGAACATTTACATTTATGCTCACAATATTAATTAAATCCTATTCTAGATCACTCAAAGCATTAAAAATACATGTAGAGAACCAACTCTCTTGAAAACATAAGACCTCCTAAGTATCCCAAATAACCAATGACATTTGAGCAGGATGCTCCTGCTTCAGACTCCCGATGTAGAAAAGTTTTCAAGGACTCATGTCTATCAGGTATGTTTCTTTTCTGTAATAATGTAGCAGTCATAAGTCTTAATGTCTTGGTACATCCAGGATTCGAAACTCTATTCTCGAGTGATTTCCTTGCTTCTTTCAACAGCTATTTAAGATTTTTGCTATCTTTCCTTATTTCTCCTGGTTGCCATATATTCATTTGCAACACTCCATTAGCTTTTCCTTTGATGTTTGTTACAGTCTAGCCTTTTATGCACCCGATTATCTGTTTGTAACTCCTTTCCTTATGTTCATTTTCTGTCAGCTTCCTCAAATTTTTTATTTCTCTGTCCAAATTACTTTTCTGTTGTTGTCCATTTCCGTGTCTATGAGTTTCAAAACACTTGCTGCCTCCTTTTTTTTACTTCTGCTATCATTTCTAAAGTGACTCCAAATACTATTGCAGATATTGCTTCCTTCCAAACTTCCTTAATATATTTAAATATATTTCCCTCTGCAATATAAAATTTGTGTTCTGCAAATTTACTTTCAAAAAATTAAACTTCTCTTCAATTCCCTAATTGTAGTATCATTTTCTTCCACTGATGCAGATCCTTTGCAATCTTCATCAGATAACATAGGTTTATCCTTCATCTTTATGATAGTTTCCAATGATTGTATATCACCTGCAAAATATTCAAAACCTGCAATCACACCCAAATTTTCAGTTTTAAAATCACAAGACCCAATAGTCTTGTTTGATGATTATGTCATCAAATCTCTTTTCTATTCCAAGTCTTCTATGTGACTCAAAAAATATTTAATGGTCTTCACCTCAACTTCCTCAAGCATAGCATTTGACTACTTCACATCCTTTTCTTCTTCTTCTTGCTTTAGGTCATCATTGTGAGACAAATTTCCTGTGTTCTCAACTTTAGAAGTTTTTTGTAAAATAACATGTTTCTCCAATTGTGTATGAGCTTTCTCAAAACTCAAATTCTCTCTCTCTGCCATGATATTATCAGCAAACATATAAAAATTGTCAATTTCAAAATTATAAGGCTCAGTTGCCGCATTTGATGATTCAAACATCACTACTCTCTTTCCAAATTCAAAGGAAACTTGTTCTTTTGCAAAAATTCCATTTTGTTGTAGCTCCACTTCTTTGAGCTTCTCAGTCCTTAATGGAACTTCTATAATTTTCCCAGACTTCCTCAGCTCCTCTATTAACTACATATCCACTTGCTGCTCTTGTAGCTTATACCATTTCACCTTCTTTTCAATTATGTTGTTGTATCTCTGGTCTCATTTACTTTTATGGAACATTTCTATCAACAATGCTAGTTGAAAATTTATCTCAGTCTTCTCTCTAATGTTAAATATCTTCTGCATAATTCCTATGATATCAGCTTCATATTTATCAATGTTGTCTTATGTACTTACCTCCACATTATTAATTGAAGAGTTAAAACATTTAATTAACTCTATAATTTCGTCTTTATAAGCTTCTGGAAGCTTCATTCCTCCTTCTGGTTCCTTGAGCCATCTTTCCAAGAACTCCACTTCTATTTGAAATTTTCCGAGAATTTATTTGCAATCTTCATTCTCAGTTTCAGTCATTCTCTCGCAGTCCTCTTGAATTATCCTATTTTCTGTATCATCACATTGCAAAATTATTTCATTAATTTCATTTTTTTACCTCCTTGGAATATCACTGCGGTATATTCATTATGCTTCTATTGCATAGCAGCTTTAACTAGTTGTCTTATACGTAACAAAAATTCATCTATGAATTCTTTCTGCTGCAATAAATCAATATTTTCTTCCTCTAAAAATCATTCTCCAGCATACTTCACCTCAAGAGCTATATTCATTTTTGTGACAATGTCACCAGAAAGTCCATCATCTTCTGCACATCCTGCAAATACACACAAACTGTGAGATTTAAAAACACAAGGTTCCATAGAATCATTTACATCCCTTGTCAGCATATCTTCAATTTGTTCTTCTTCACCCAGAATTTCAACCTGTTCTCATCCAAAAATGGAAAATTCCATTTCGGACTCTGCTTCTCTGAGTTTTTCAACCAACCACTTCACTTGTCTTTGTCATAGCCTTCTCCGTAACTTAGACCACTTCACTGTATTTTTCTTCAAGACCCAACCCTATGTTTGGTTTTCCTTTAGCATAATTGTTAACACATCGAGTTCTTTACTTATCTCAGCCAGCTCCTTACCAAGGTCCTCTTGACTCATCCAGTTCTTGTGGATTTTTTTAGCACCCTTTTCCTTCATTTTTTAGCTTTCTTCTGAACCTTCTCTATGACTTCCCATAGCCATCTTCACTTCTGTGTGAGCTTCAACACCTGCAACCAATCAAATTCCTTATGAGTTGATCTCCCCACTAAACTTCTCCTCTGTTTGGTTTCCAAGTCCTCTTTCTTTAGAACCTGCACTGAGCAATCTTTCTCTTTCACTGGTTGCTACACTCACTTCTCTTAAGGACTCATTTGTCCCTATTTATTCCAAGCCTCATTTGGAATAAGGTTCTGCTACAGTTTCTAAGAACTTCAAAAATTTTGTACTATATTTTTACTGTTGTAGTCTTGTGCCAACTTCGCCATTCATTCAACTGCTGCAAAATTTCATACCTTTGTAATTAAATTATGTCTCAACTGGTCGTCTCTTGAAAACATGTAACTTTTGCACTACCTTGGTCTATTCAATCTATAAAATATCATCAGTTAATAAAAAATTATGCATCCAATTTTTTTTCATATCACCTCTCTTTATGATCTCCTTATTTTCTGGCCTTTACCATTCCTGTGAATCTGGTTCTATAGTTTTTTCTCCATGCTTCCACTGTGCACTCTTTCAAAATTCAACTGCTATCACAACAATAAATTCTGAACAAGACTTCAATCCACATCAATTTATAATTTACGTAGAAATTTAATTTCTTTCTAAGCATCTACCTCACTAGCAATATCCAATCATAACACAATTCATTTGTTTCACATGCAATCTATGTAAATACAATATATAAATTTCTCAAAACAATATTCTTTTATTATCACAGTCTACCATCTGGGATCATGCTTGTTCTTCTGCAAACTTCCTCTGGCTGTAATAACTCTCTGTCTTGAGGAAAATCTCAATATGTTCATACCTTGTTCAACTGCATGCAGTATCCCTTTCTCCTTTACTATGATCACCCTTTCAATTGCATTCTTCATAATTCAGTTTTAACTTTAAAAAAAATCAATTTGGCTATGATACCACCATGATGCAGCCTATGCTACGATCACCCACAATATGCCACACAGAATGCAAGTTTATAAGTTTTCCCAAAATGAATTCTTCACATTTTAAAATATAGCTCTTAATCGGGCTACTTCTTTTAAATAAAAAACATAATTACCCACGTACCTCAAATATTTTTAAACACCCATTTTATAATTTATTGCATCCAAATAGTTTACTAATCGATGAGAAGGATTCTATACGATATCCATCAGATCATTGATCTTGATGCTAAGGCCATTAGATCATATAAAGGATAAATGGTCGATTTAAATTATGAAAGAAGACCTATAAAAATATCGGGTCCGTTTCAAGTGTTAACCTTTGTGTAACTAAAAGTGAGATAATCATTGGATATTATAGCTATATGCGAGAGTCATTGGAACTCATAAATATTGGATGGTCACAATCTCTTGTATCTCCAACTGTGTTTCAATAAAATTCATCTCCATTTGAAATATTAAAACCTGAGCAGTTTGATATACGATAACAGTTGGATTATAAATCAATTATTGCAATCTCTGTTTGACTGATTATACACTACCATGATCCCATTTCTTTGATTTTTCTAGAATACACATTCTGTCTAAGAGCCATGGTCTCTTCCGGCATTAAAACAAATTGCATTTGCTTATAAAAAAATGTTTCAGTCTTTATCTTTTCAATTTGACAGAAACCATCATCAACCCACGATCTAAATGCCACTATAGCTATTTATATCATGAACAGGCCTATGAAAAAAAGCTTTTCTGATAATTTCCATAATGATGGAAACTGATCCAACAAACTACTGTGCTACATCTAGACACATCTCTTCAAATACACATTCTCATGGATTTGTGCTGCGATAGCCATTAAATCTCACACACCCTTCTTTGTAGTTCTCTTTGACTTCTTATTACAGTGTACCATTTTCTTGACTATGCGGGAATTGAAATTCGTGGGAAACTTCTCTTAAAATTGCAGAATGAAATCTAATAATCAATTAACATAGTTTTTTACTTGTTGTAGGTTACAAAATTTGCTGTAATGGATTATGGAATTTCAATGACCACACAATTTCACTCCAAATTACAATAGACCAGATTTGAAAAACCATACGGACGAAAATCGACAAAGAAAGTCAAACATATGCCATAAGAAATATCACAGATTCTTTTAACGCTGAATAAAAGCCATATTTGATACATTCAAAATAAATTTAGACACAGAGAATCAATTAAACAAATCTCGTTCAGAAATAATTAACTCATAAATTTCGAAAGATGAGGAAAAACACCCAGAATTAGCATTTACGCATTCAACTACACAACTTAAGAGAAAATGAAATTTTATTCCATTCCATTCCTATTTCCACCAAAATCCTCCTCGATCTAAATGTTGAACCTCTATGCCTATCGTCCTTCTTTTCCATGCTTTCAAGGATTACAATTTATACAAATGGATTCTAAACCAATTTTGGTTTAGATCCCTCATTTACTCAACAAATCCCTAATTATTCTAAATCGTCATTAATTCCTAAAATCTCTATTTTATCCCTAAGGATCCTCTCTAATCCAATAAATTTATGCAACCAAATCTTAATCTAGGATTTACAATAATTTCAGAAATCTCTCAATCCCTATGAGCTCTCAACTATATAGTTCCCTCATGTTCTCCAACATTCGAGAACATTTACATTTATGCTCACAATATTAATTAAATCCTATTCTAAATCACTCAAAGCATTAAAAATACATTTAGAGAACCAACTCTCTTGAAAACATAAGACCTCCTAAGTCTTCCAAATAACCAATGACATTTGAGCAGGATGCTACTGCATCATATAGTCATGTATAATGTATAATATAACCCTTAACAATATTTTCAAATTATAAAAAAGTAATCAATATTTTTATATATTTTGAAAAATAAATATATTCTAACAAAAAATACTAATTATATTTTTGTAAAATTATATTAAATTAAAATGTTTTTAACATTAAAAATAACATATATATATATATATATATATATATATATATATATATATATATATATATATATATATATATATATATATATATATATATATATATATATATATATAATCTAGCTCGTGCATAAAGTCTTAGATGTAAATTTTTTAGTATCATGTTTAATCTAATTTTTTCCCAATATAATCCAAATTACTGAGTGTCGTCATAAATAATTAATTTTTAAAGAACATTACATAAAATATGCAAGCCAAATCATCTCTCTTTTTAGGTCTATGTTGTAGTTCACGGCCCGTGTATAGTGCAATGATCCTAAAAAGAAATTAGCGTAAAGCAGTAATATTAACCAAATTATGTTCATCCCTGTTGTTTTAATAAACACATATTGGGAATTAGACATTGCTTCTTTTTTTTTTTGTTAAATTTGTTGCAATGTAATATATTATATAGAAGTTAAATTTATTGCAATGCAGTGTACTCGAACTTTGGTAGGAAGTTTGGTAAGAAGTTTGATGTAATCTATTGCAAGGAAGTTAATATGGATTTAATGCTATGTATTACATGGAAGAATTTTTCTGTGTGATATTATGTATTATGGAAGGAATTTTTGTGTAATGTGATATATTACATAGAATCAAAAATAGATGTAATATGATGCATTACAGAGATATAAAATTTGACATGGTAGGATATATCTCATGAAAGGAATCTTTGTTGTGATGCAATGTAGTTTAGTTGAGAAACTTTGGTGCAATATGATATATCACATTAAAATAAACATTTTTTTGGTGAGAGAAAGTTTCGAAAAATGTATTGTTTCCATGAAGATAAAATTGTGTGACATGATGTATCATAGGAAAATTAATTTTGGTGTGATACATTGCATACCACAAAAACTTCACTATGTGGAGAATACATTATTAATTTATGTGATACTACACAAAAATGATAACATTGTTTTGATGTAACACATTGAATATAAATAAATGAAAATTATTAAGTTATATGATACCACACAAAGACGAGAACATTGTTGTGATGTAACACATTGAATATAAATAAATGACACATAAAAATGAGTGAAGTTTACGAAAAAATTTACAAAAAAAATCATCTAAATAGCTATAGAAATAAAAAATCTGTTGCATTGCAGCTATTCACTTGTTAAATTTCAATTTTCATAGAGTTGATTTGGTTTATTTTTAAATTACAATACAGTTTGAATTAATTTTCTTCTTTATATTTTTATTTTCTTTCAACTTTTCACACGGTTATTTTGGCCTATTTTAAAAGAAGAAGTGTTTCACTTGAAAATTTTTCAATAATTTTCAATATTAAATATATTTATCCATTATTACGAAAATTTATAATTTACGAAGTCTCATAAAAATACAAAAACTTCACATGAAAAAAAATCCCGCTTAAAAACACAAAAACTTCACATGAAAAACAATCCCTCGAAAATCTGGGAAAGGATTTACTACGTTGATAATGCTCAGGGATTTATAGTCACTCTGAGAAATGCTCAAATGTAATAGCCATCATAAAAAAAAAATATTAAATTACTTACTACACCTCTAACATTGTAACTATGTCACACAATATTGAATTAATTTCCACATAAATATTTAAGTGGGTTTGTTATACCGAAGTGCCAACTCATAACACATTTCTTTTATTATGGTTTAGTTGAAGTGAATAAATCTCCTCGACCCTAGTGATGCCCATGATCTGATGTTTGCTCACCACACACAAATCTTTATGGTACAACCTATCTGCATTGTTTGTTTTAATCTATGTTTAATAAAGCATATCATTAAGTTAGGCTACAATAAATATTTGGTTGGGATTTCTGCTACACCTATTTTGATCCTCGCCCTTCATTTGGAAACCATAACATCTACGGTGAATATGACTTTGAAACCACTTAGGGTATTACCCCTTCACGCTAATGGAATTTGGATTTCATTTCTCCACCTCCATGCTCACCGAGAGCTTCTCCACCTTCCGCATCCAGGGAATCTGCTCTCACAGGTGTTCTAGTTTGGGCATTAACATGTATTTTACTCTGCGCCTTAAGGTAACCCAAAACAACATGCCCATTTACCTCAGTGGTTTTAGTAATCCTTGAACTATGCAAGGGTTTATGGTTTTATTTTGTGACACAATTTATTTGCAACTTCAGTTTAAAATACTTATTTATTTTCCATAGCTTTACGCCAAGATTTTGAGTTATGGCTAGCATTTGCATTCATGGAGAAGACCTCCTCTAGGTATATTCATTCCCATAATTCTGGTCTGCTCTATTGTTATTGTGTTTAGGTTATTTCTCTTTAATACACTCCTAAGGAAACTAATGGGTAATTCTCTGGTTTGCTTTCACAACCATTTAACCAGTGGTCAAATTCCATATTACATGTATACTCGACTTCTTCCTTCGTCGGTTCTTACCATTAAATCTATCCAATGTATATCTTGTTTTTATTTGTAATTCCTAGTTCTTCTCTTGATTTAAAAGATGAAAGGTTGTTTTTCTTGCAAGTAACCTTTTTCGGTTCCTTTCATGTTCCTTCAGTCTTGTGTATGGCTGCGAATACCAGCTTACGCTCATTTTATTGTCAGGTTTTTCTTACTACGAACCAACTGGTAGCAACTAGACTAGGTCTATGCAATAATTTGTGGTCGAAGCTTCTTCTGTTAGGTTCCGTTGAATATCTAAGGCTATCATGCCTCTTACTATTCTCTTGTTGAAAATGGCATTTTTGCCATGCATTATATATATATATATATATATACCCCTGTAATTTTTGGGTTTTGAACTGTACTATTTAAACATTAATATAAATAATTCCTACAGTGCTATCGTAAGTTCATAATTTTATGATGTTCAAAGTTTATAAATAATGATGATACTATTCTAGAGGTTTTCAAGCTTCCTGTTCTTATTTTTCTCATGTATACGTTTACAATAATCCCTATAATTCTTTTTGTTAGCATTTGGCTTAAGCCTATTTTGAGAAGTAATACTCTTCTTATGGCATAATATTTTTAATCCTATTTACTTATAATCTCTTCCAGAAATGTGCATAATGGTTTTCCATATACATTTTGTTCATATATTTAGTTACAACAATTCTCTATTTTTCCAAATAAATACATTGGTCTGTCAATTTGACAACGCTACCATTTTTCTGCTTAATAAGTTTACTCTTGACTATTGTGAATATGTCATGTATTAGTGTAACTATTTAATTCATTATTTAACTATCAAGTTTATAAGATGATTAGACCATAATTTACTATCTGTGACCAGTATTTTAGGGGTGATGAAGAGTTTTGGGTTAGGTTTACCCCCTGTACCTAGAATCAACAGTTTTCCCCAACATAGCTTTAGAAGCTTGTCTTCATTCTACTTCTATTTTCTTTGCACAATAACTTTTATATAAATTTTTCTATCGATATACTTCATGATATATGTTTTCTTTTCGTATGTAATCAACAGAAATAAAAGAATCTTTGGTTATAATTTCTTTTTACTGTAGTGTAATACAGGTTATGGCAGAGTTCTTATTCTTTAATGCTCAACAACTGTGTTCTTTAACCACTTGCAGCAAGATTCATTCTTTTTCTTTATTTAAAAATCCACAAGATTATTCTATAGGAATAATTAAAATAATAGTCCCAGATTTCCCATATAACTGTTAAGAATTTTATAAATATAAAAATCATTCTTCTTTCTTCCGTATACTGATTACAAAAGAGAATAATATTTCCTAAAACCAAAGACATATTCCCATGTACAAATAACCCGAAATCAACATTCCTGTCTAAATATTTTCAAATTTAAAACATTCACTTATCTGAAAGTGAATTCATCCTTTGGTGTCCACCCAACCTTGAAGAGAGGCAATGGCATCCTCCTCTTGCCCCCGTGCTCCACTCCTGAAGAGTTATAGGTTGACAGTAGTTTTTCTGCTCTGACCTTAGGACTCTAAGTCCAATCAGTGCCAGAAAAATTCAGGACTTGCTGAGTGATTTCCACTGGTCTCTACCAGCTCAAGAAAATCTCCACTCCTCCTTTAGCCTATGAACAAAATCCCCTTTCCTCACTGGGATGAGTCTCTTATCCCCAGAGGAGTAGCTACACCACCTTTCAGTTCTTAGAAAACATTTACCATCAACATTTTTAATTTTTATGGAACCACTTTCCATAACCAATTTTATTTTTCATAATTTACAATAAAGAAAAATAAACTTTCAGAAAAAAAATTAAGTGTCTCGTTATTTTCTTAAAAATAAATAATAAAATGTCATTTAACTAGTTAACAACTAGTTAACACTAAATGCAGTTTTCACATCAAAGGAGTAATAATCTGTGAGCAAGCACAGAGAAAGCATAATTTCCATCACCAAAAATGACAAAGTGAAGCCAAAAATATCTGAGGAATTGGGCTAATCTGATGAAAGTTTCCAAGAGTAATGAAGCATACACTCCATGATGCCGTCCAAAAATACTAAATATGATCAAAAGAGAGAGGCCTTGAGGAAATTCTAATAACAAGTTCGTTAAGTTTCCGAAATGGAGAGAAGATTTTTTTTCTCAGCACTCATTTGTGAAGGAGTGCACTAAGGGTGTGGAAATTTTTCTCAAAATATTAATGCATGGTAAGAGGGGAACTGTGTCTATGGCCATGAAGCATATGGGGAAGAAGGAAGGGAGAACTAATGAGGCGTGGCTTAAGTTTGAAGAGTAACTATGTCTATTAGTTTAAACAAAAAAGTCTTAGTATTATTCTTTAATTAATTATTATGTATTAATTTGGTGGGGTGGAAGTGCAATCTAATTATTCAATGTATTATTGATATTTCCATAGTTTCAGTTAACTTATAGTTTTTCTATTTCATTTGGAATTTATTGATATTGTGGCATAATGTCTAAAATTTTAGACAATAAACTTTGTATGTATATGGTTAGTATATAAAAACAAAACTCATTAGCTTTTATGATTAGTTTAGTTTCAATCAAGTGTGTGTATTTTTTTGTTAATTTTTAATATATATACTACTGAATTTGTTTATTAAAATTATTACTATTTAAAAAAACACTTAATTTTAATATAGTATAGTATTTTTAAAGGAAAATGAAATTATAATGAAATAGTATTTAACACAAAAATGTATAATTTGAGCCACGAAGAGTGTGACAAGGTGTTCTGTTAAGCAACTCTATGATGTGAGCGTCACCTACAAAAAATCAACTATGCTAATCTAGTGAGATCTCCTAGTGACTTTGATTTCTTAGATGCCCCTCCATAGGGGTTATATAAGCCACACTTCAGACTAGTCATCTCAAGGATCATATAGCCTAGAAAAAATGTATGATTTGCAAAAAATATCTAAGATATATATTATTGAATATTAAGTAGAATAATTAATTTCACTTCTCTATAAGAAATAATCTTAAGAATTTTTATGAAAAATAATTATGATTTTCCCATACACATTTTATTTACTACAAATAAAGAAACAACTAGAGGATTTTTAATCTTGTAAGATAGGTTTGTAGAAGGCCAAAATTTATTTGAGATAAATTTGTAGAAACATCTGAATGTCGAAGAAGAATATTTTAGTGAAACAAGCTAACATTAATTCCTATGTCTCTAAGAAATAATCCCTCTCTATTTCCACACATTCTAAAATTTAAATTTATCAATCACAATAAAACATTTCATATAAATCCCATCACACTGCAACACAAAGGGGGGTTTTAAGACAATATTTAAGAGAATTTTTGGGTAAATTTTCTTAACTTGAGGCAAAAGAAAACTTGTGTATTGTCTTTAAGTGGGTGTCTCAAATTAAATTGTCCTAAAATATTGTCTCTATAAAGACAATATATAACACAAGCATTTTTGTCTCTCTATAGACAATGTTATTTTTGTTTCTATATATACAATTTCATTTGTGTCTCTCTAGAGAAAATAGTTGTGATTAACGAAATATTGTCTTTAAAGAGACAATGTATTTGATCCTAACTATTTTCTGTTGAGAGACAATACAAAATTACATTCAAAGATGATATAAAATCACTTTTGTCTCTTTAGAGACAATATAACATAATGAATCTATAAAAATATCTCACCATTGAAATAAACCAATATTAAAGTATTTAATTAAAAATAAACTATAATATCGTTGATTAATTCATATTAGGACACAGTGGAATCGAATCACCGACCTCCTACTGATAAAGTAGGTGCTCTTCCTTTGAGCTATCACCCTTTAAAGAACTATGTGAGAGTTATGGTAGTCCTTGAAGTTGCATATATAGGCATTGATTTTAAAAAAATGTGTGACACATAATGGTATAATATTTGTAAAATATAAATCATACCTCCCATATTTTTAACATGATAAATATAACTCAATGTAGTTAGCTCAATGTCACACCCATGTAGCATGACTCACACAACAAGCTAATAGACAATGATTTACAAACTATTTAATTTAGTCATACATAAAAAAAGTAACTAGAATTTTCACAAGCCTTTAATATATTGTCACAACTATTGAATGTTTTATGTTTAGCATGTTTCCACTCTTCATATATTCTAGAAATATAAAAAAAATCAAGGAAATTTTCACATAAACTAAAGATAAGATACAGAGAAACTAGCATAGCCATCCTCCTATCTACCATAAAATTTTGCAGTAAGTTAGATAATCCAACACAGTTATCATTAAATGTTAGTAATGATAAAAAATGAGAGTCAACAATGTCCTCATATTTAACTTGCACCATATATGAGAATGTTAGTGCACAACCAACATCTTCTAGTCCATTCAATGTAAGCAATGCTAACAACCTTCTAAGCAATTACACTTCCAAAGAATTCATGTGTAGTTTTGAAAGCTCGATTTAATCCTACTGCATGGCAGTCAAAATACTATGGTATATTTTTTTTTACAAGATATCCAAATTAAACCCCAAAACCTCAAAGGTTGAAGTCCTAATTAAAAGGCAAAGTGATCAAGTTTCCTTGAATTCATCTTCACAAGTTGGAGCAGGGTTCAACTCATAAAAATTTTTGGATAAATTTGGGGATTCTTCTCCCAAAAGTATCTTTTCTAGAACCTAATGAGAAAATCTAAGAATCTGCTTCCTAGGAACCAAGTTAAATGCATGCTTCTTCTGATACATAGACTTGAAACCATCAATCCCGACAAGAGGAACCACACTCAATCCAACCTCTTCCACAAGTCATTTGCAATTTATACCATTTCATAATTACATTTAACTTCTAGAGGAGTGTCTTCATTCCAAGCATAATTACACTCTTTATAAAAGGCCCAAACATCACCCTTTTGGGGAAATATTCTATTACTTCCTTTAGGAATTTTCTCCCATGCAACAATACAGGAAAAAATATTTAACACGTTTTTGTTGGACAATTTTCCATGCTTAAAATTCCCACAACCCTGGTAAAATCCATCATCCATCTAGTTAGTGACTGTCATACCTTCAATGAAATTAAGATCCATTTTACAAGAACTACAATCTAAGACGACTATTTGAAAATTGCAAAGTTTTAACAAAAATTCTAAGCATAGAAACAAAAAAGTAGTTAGATTAGCAAGCACATATAGAGAAAAAAAAAAAAATCCTAAATATTACATACAAATTTTTTTGAACCAAAGAAATAAATAATAATAGAAATATTCTTCCAAATGAGAAGTAATTGCAGAAAAAATGGAGAATCAACCAGGTGCACATGGAAGCAATTTATCAAGATGTCCCTTACATATAAATTCAGTGGAAATACACTCACTTGAAATCTTCCCTTCATTAATCTCAATGGCTGGACCATAATTGATGAAATTTCCGTAATCATCCTCTCATCCTCGCCAAAATTCATATATCGAGACAGTACTATGGCATTGTTGCCATCTCCTTGATATTACTATATTTAACTGAGTCCAGTGTTGATTCATCTGATGGTTTAGAAACATCATGTGAAGATACAAAATTGTGCTCTAAATCATCCTTTTTATCTTTAGTGATTTCAAAATCACTTCTAGTTCCTTAATCTTCATGTCCTTCTTCAAGAAAAATTTCCTCTGCCAATAACAAAGAATCATTTGCAAGAAGATAAATTCCCAATGAACTTTCAGCCTCATTTCCAGAATCCTTGCTTGCTTCAATGTTATGTTGAACCATAATTTGAAAATCATCATAATTTTCATTTTCTCCTTTATGTGTTGTGTTGGAAATATTGTCATTGATGCCAAAGGATCAGAAAGGAGTTACACCAGAATTATCATTGATGGAAAAGGGGAAGAGAAGCATTGGTATAAGAAAAAGGAGCAGATCAGGCAATGTGCAGAAATGTGTAGTAGAGAGGCAAAGGAGCAATAATAGAAGTATAAACTAAAGAAGGGAGGAGTAGAAAAGAGGCAAAGGAGTAGCATGGAGAAGCATTAGTGTGATTATTTAAGGAAAAGAAGAAACAAAAGAACAAATGTAGTCAAGGGAGTTAAGGTAGCGAAAGGAAATGAAAGGCACCAAAGGCAGCAGAGATATGGCAAAGGCAGAGAAGAAAAAAAATCAAAGAGGCGGGGAATGTAGAGAGGCATAAAATGCAGAAGAAATACAAAAAAGATAGAAAAGAAGCAAAAGCAGAGAGGCAACGAATGTAGAGAGGCAACGAATGCAGCTAAGAAGGGACAAAGGAAGCAAGGCAGAAAAGGCAACAAAGAAGACAACATATCAGAGATGTAGCGATTACCAAAGGCAGCAGAGATACAACAAAGATAGAGAAGCAACAAAGCAGAGAGGCGTCGAATGTAGAGAGGTAGCGAATGCAGCAGAGATATAGCAAAGACAACGAAGAAAAAAAAGCGGAGAGGCATCGAATGTAGCATAGGCAGGGAATGCAGCTAAGAAAGCACCAAAGGCAGCAAGGAAGAAAAGGCAGCAAAGGAACAAAAATAGTCGAGATGTAGTGATTACAGTAGAGGCAGCAAACGCAGCAGAGAAGCAGTCGAGACAGCAGATGCAATGAATGGAGCAGAGATAGAAAAGAGGCAGAGATAAATGAAGGCATTCAGATTTTCCAGACACAGCGAGGACCAAAGATCTTACATAAAGATGATTAAGCCAAGAGAGAGAGGCAAGAGCTAAGAGAAAGAGAGGGCTTTAATCAGTAGATGTTGAGTGTGATAACTAGGGATGACACTCATTAACAAAGACAAGCACGGGAGGAACAACTTGCAGAAACTAGAGTTACAAAGTGGGACAGTGTAAACAAACGAAAAATCGACCAAGGAAAAGAATTATTTGAAGAATTCCAAGGGAGGCAAACAGATGTTCATGATTAGATCGCAAAAGTGAAGGTGAGAGATGGATGATGAAGATTAAATCACATCAGGATTGATTTCACAAATCACAACATTTAAGAGTTTAGCATTAAGGTGTCTCATGGTAAGTTAAATTATTTGCGATGCGAAATGGATAAGACATGTGTGGGCACGGTGCAACATTGTAGATCCTAAGAAATAGAGTATAACCACAAAGTAAATCTTATAAAGTGCGAAGTGCGATCAGATGAGGACCCTTAAATCTAGGCGTAGATCAATGGCGGATGGTGAATCGCGAGACCGTGCATCACAATGCTTAAGGGATAACATGAAGGTGACCACAAGTTAAGTTAAAATTTTTGCGATGCGAAATGGAGGGACAAATGTCGAACTTGGGCAACATTGCATCCCGTAAGAAATAGGCTTTAACTTAGAAGATCTTGCAAGGTATGTTGTTTTGGTTGTGATGCGGTAAGGATTAAGCGACGTGATGTGATGAAGGGAGTCCACGTGGAAGCACAGCGCTCGAGCGCAGATCGCATGGTTTAAGGTTTATTGCTAATGGTAGAGTGGGAAACCTACGGGCAAGCATTTGTGATGAGATATGATTGGTCAAGCATTGTGGGACCTAATAGCCCTTGTTCTGTGTCTGTTATATGCACCAGATTATAAATTTTGCATTGTTGATTTCTAATCGTATGTATGTTATATATATGCATTGTTGATCCATAAACATATGTATGTTTATTAAAGCTCGGATTTGTAATCCGCCGCATGTATAAAGGGAGTTGTATGTGGGCCATATCCCACAGGTCACAAAGAAATGATCTGAATGCAAATCAAAGGACCAGAAGCTCGGGAAGAGAAGTGTTATGACAATAAATCTAATGAAGGGGCTAAACGTGGAAGAAGAGTCAGGTTAAAAGGGGTAGTTATGCAACAAAGGTGGAATATAATGGAAGAAGTAGAAAAGACATAAAGACAACAAGCAGAAGAGTAAAAACACATAGCAAAGAAAAAAATTGATGGGCTGAGTAAATAATTGATTGTAATTGAAAATGTATTATTTATTTTTATATTATTTGTGATGCAAAGGCAAGTCTTTGTACACAAAGAAAAACTCCAATTTGATACTATAATGATTTTATATATTGTTGTAACATTCATAATATGTTGAGTGAGGAAATGAGTGGGTAAAAGGCAAGTGTCGTGCTTGTTCACTTCATATTCCCTTTAGAATGCAAACAACCATGAATTTATCCGTATAAAAAAGGTAATACCCATGTGCATAATGTTACGAAAATAGAGGGAGAGAGAGAGTGTGTGCAGCAAAATTGAAGAGAGTTGAATATTGTTAGAAAGTTGCATAATGGAAGAGAGCAGAAGAATATAAGAAAGTTGTAGACGATTGGAGAGTGAAAGAATAAGACAAGACTAATAGAGATGATGTGCATATCAGGAGCTTATATGAAGCAGATATTAAGGTTGAAAAGGCCACAGTGAAGAAGGAGTAAAACAAAGCTGATATCTAGGTAAATGAGCATATGATTTTATTGTAGTGTGAGGGAGTTGGTGCTTCCATATCAAGTTGTAGCTTAATGTATGTCCAGTTGTAGCTAGTTGAGGTAGGGGCCTCTTGTGGGTTGTAGCCTGCAGAAAAATACATGGGATTTGGTGCTTTCGTTCCAATTTGTAGCTTGATAAATGTCTAGTTGGAGCTGGTTGACGTAGGAGCCTCCTGTGGGTTGTAGCCTGCTGAAAAATACATGGGAGTTGGTTCTTCCATTTCAAGTTGTAGCTTGCTATATGTCTAGTTGGAGCTAGGTGAGGTAGGAACATCCTATGGGTTATAGCTTGTAGAAAATAGATGGGAGTTGGAGCTTCCTTGCAAGTTGTAGCTTGTAGAATTTTAGGTAGTAGCCTCTTGTAGGTTGGAGCCTATAGAAAATCAGTGGTGAGAGGGAGTTGGATCTTGCCTTTGCATTACAAAAATAACAAGATGTGGTTTTCTCCCTGATGGGTTTCCACTTATATTTTTTGTCTATCTTCTTCATGATTACGTGTTGATGTGATGTTTTAATCTACTTAATTACTTGCTCTACAAACATTAAGTTTGTTGATTCATTCTGTATTAAGATTCTTATGAACTGAAGGTGTAATTGAGTTGAATGAAAAAAGTTTTAAATGTCCATGAATGTACTAAACTAATTCACCCCCCCCCTCTCATTTTATCTAATAGTTCATCAATTCGTATCATAGCGAGTTCCTTATGTATCAATTTAATGACTAGAAGGAGATCCTAGGTCCCCAGGATGGCTAGCCTAGAAGGATGCTCAATAAATAAAGCCCCGTTTTTTACTGGCACAAATTATGCTTTCTAGAAATTAATAATGGGGACATACATAATGTCTCTAGGAATAGAAGTTTGGGCTTTTTTGGAAGAAGGATATGCTCCAAAGGATACTGACATAGAAAAAGATGCCAAAAAAAATTTCATAGCCAATGCAAAAGCCATGAATGCATTTTTGAGAAATCTGTGTGAGTCTAAATTTATCAAGGTAATGCATAGTGTGACTACCAAATAAATCTGGGATACATTAGAAGTATCCATGAGGGAGATAAAAAGGTGAATATGGCCAAGCTGCAAACCTATAGATCTCAGTTTGAAATTATAAAAATGAATGAAGATGAAGATAAAGCTAGTTTCTTCTTAATGGTTACAAAAATTGTGAATAACATGAAAGCTCTAGGAGAACCCATTAAGGAATGTGTAATTGTGCAAAATATATTGAGATATTTACCATCTAGGTTTAACCCTAAGGTTTCAGCCATAGAAGGAACAACAAATTGGGAAACCTTGACCATGAACCAATTGCTTGGAAACTTAACAGCTTATGAGATGAGACTTCCACAAGGGAATTAAAATGTGAGGGAGGAAGCCTTTAAGGTAGACAAGTGCATCAAAGAGAAGGAAGATAAATGTTCATGCTCAGATGAAGAAGATGCCAAATTCGTCAAAAGATTGGATAAATACATGGTTATATACAAAGTTAAACTTCCATTTAAGTTCTTTAACTATGGAAGAGTGGGGCACTATGCATCTAAATTTACTCATAAGGAAACAAATAACTAGCCACAAGAGATAGGAAAAAAACAAAATAAATAAATGGCAAAAAGGGAAGAGATTCAATAGAAAATAATTTTATGCTCAGCAAGTTAGCAGTGCATTTGAAAGCTCAGATGAATCCTGAAATGAAGAAGGAACCTATGAATTTGCGTTGATGTCCAAGGAAGAGACTGAAGGATTCCTTCTAGAACATGAGGAAGAAGGTGAGGTAGATCTTGAGGGGGAGCTAAGGAGTGCCCCAGAGGAAATAGATAGACTTAGACTCAAGTCCAGAAAATAAAAAGACATTCTCCTGAAATATGTAAAGGAAGAACTTGATTTGGAAAACCTCATTGAGTTGAAAGTAGAACTTGAAGAATCTAGGAAGGTGGAAGACATTCTGCTTAAGAAAAATAAAGATAAACGTTAGGATCAAGAGAAATTAGAAGAATAAATAGTAGGCCTAAGAAAGAAACAAGAAATTTCCCAAAGGGATTTATCTATGAACACTCCATGAATGAAAAACTCTGAAAAGTTGGACAAAATACTAAATTCTCAAATATGTCCACTCATAAAGATTGGGATAGGCTATGAAGGAGAAACCAGTAAGTCCAAGGTACAAGATAACAAGAATATCATTTTTGTAAAAGCTGTAACGGAAGTAGCTCAAAATATTCCTACAAAAGTAGAAGCCAACAAGAACATGATTTGTAAAGAAACAAATAGAAAAAAGAAGCAACATGAAAGGACAGAGAATGAGAGGAAAAAATAGTCAACTGGTAAAGGCTCATACGCTCCTAAGGATGAATTGAATAAATTCATAAGATGCCAAGTGAGATTCCTTCCTCCTATTAGAAGTATCACTTGTTTTCACTGCCACAAACCTGAACATACTGCAACATACTATAAGACAAAGCAAACCCAGTCCAACCAACTAAAGATGCAGCCAATGAAAATACTACCTCAAGAAAACAAATGGAGAAGACAATCGATCACCAGGTACACGAATAATTTCCATGGCTACTGTTATGCATGCAATGATTTTGTACATAAACTTGTTTAATGTAAATTATGTTGAAAATGGAACACAAATTATTATACATCAGCTCAAATGTACCTTGGTAAATATTTTATGTATGCCACAAGCTTGGTAACAAAGAAAAAGACTGTAAGCTGCGATATACATTAAAGAACTCTATACAGATGATGGAATCCAATCAAATCAGAAAAAATTGTGAATAAAAAAGAAATGCAGACATTATGAAGAACCCCAATAAATTATCGAAGGAAAAGAGAAAGGGGGAGCCTGTTACTTAAATAACATAATGAATCCATCATAGTCTTAGGGGGAGCTACTCTAGGAAGAAACACAAATATCCAACCAACAATAAATAAGAAGAAACATCCCAGGGAGAGAGTAGTTCATAATTATTCCCCATAAAATTAGTCTAAGGAGAGCTCCATGGAATAAAAACAACTAAAAGTTCAGAAAGGGAAAGGAAAATTCCTCTAACATAGAACTATAGAGGAAAAAGAATACTTGAAGCATTCAATAGCCAACAAGTTGATGGAAGGAGAGAAGGCAGCAAGCAGCCATGGTGGTAGAGGGAACATCAACTATGAACATGTAAGCTAAGAAGACAACAACACACTAAGTGATGAATGATTAAAATCACAAAAAATATGCTTTGAGCTATAGAACTGGAAATATCCATAGAGGATGATCACACTATGCATCACACTACAAGAGTTAGCAATGAAACAAATTTAAGGAGGATGAGTAAGAGAAATGTTTATCATCATTATTTCATTCTATATTTCAACTATAGAAGGTCCCTTGGAGGAAAGCTGCTAAATGAGTGATAAAAATATGAGTGGCCTGCCCTTGTAGATTCCAAGTAAAGAAATTGAAGATGCCTTCCCAAAGATCATTATGTTAGAACAGTTGAATTGTATATAGAGAAGCAATGATTTTGAAGTAGTCCTAGAAAGGAATATGCAGTGACATTATTTTAAACCAAAATGACAGAATAAGAAAAAGGTTAATGATTCCAAGACCAAATTCAGTATATTAATGATTTTTGTTAAGAACAGTGGAGAGATTAATAGTAGAAACTATGAATGTTGTCTTAACTATGGGTGCATGTGCGAGTTGAAGTGAAATTACTGCATAGTTTATAAAATTAGTATCAATTGGTATTTGGATCAAGAATTCCACCTATCAGCAGAATACCAAGTGTTATTAGTGAAGCAATGGTATGGTATAGGTCCTCTAGATTTGTTGTATAACCAGCTCCAAAAATAGAAGAAAAAGATATCAACACCTTAGAAATAAGCCACTTCGAGGGGGCAACCTCCAATACATTACATAAATGAACAATTATTGGATGATACAAATGAACAAAACCTCCTTCTATATATAGGAGTCCATGGGGCCACAATATAATCATAGTGGGGTCACAATGTAATCCTAGCCGACCTAACAATAATAATGTAAGGGCACAATAATAACAATATGGGGGTTACAGGGGTACAATAATAACAATAAGGGGGGCTAAACTAACATAATAAGGGGCTACACTATTATTATAGGGACTTAACATGCCCCTCTCCTTCAAACAAGTGTTGTCCTCAACGCTTGATTATTTCTTGATGCTTCTGTATAAAATTCTCATCCTCCCATGTGAAATATTCTATAGGAAAGTTCTTCCACTTGTTGAGATACTCTGAAATTGATCGTACTTGTTGAGTTCTTGTTTCTATGACTTCTTCATAACTTATTTCGATGTGATGTTGATCTTCCTGTTGTTTCATTAGATTCTGCACCAAGGTTGGGTTATCCTTTGAGAGTTGGAGAACTTGTTGTTGATGCTCGCTGTGATCTTCCACTAATTTATCATCCATATTAGCTATTATTTGATCCTTCAAACCATCGAACTTAGCCTCCATTTCTTCTTTTAAACCATCTATTTCATCTTCGATTTCTCTTCGTAAGATCGAAACTTGTTGCACTTGGTACCGTAATTTTGATATCTCATACTGCAATTCTTCCACTTCATGCATTATAGTATATATTTCTGAGGTCTTAATGGGTGTTGAATTATTTTTAGGAGGCATTTTAGAACACAATACTGAAATATATGCTCAATAGGCCCTTGGAATCACTTCAAACTGATTTTTCAAACAAGATTTATGCAATTCGGGAAAAACAATACACACCTTTTACTTGCTTTTGAGGAGCTCGATATTGGAATTGGATTATCTTTGTGATTGTAGCAATTCAATATCTGAATTTTAGTACCAATGTATCCCTCAGAATTATCTTTCGAATGCCACAGGTCTGACCTGATTTGGATTCTCCAAGACAAAGTTGTGTCCAATCTCCCACAATGACCTAATTATGGACTGGTTCAGTAGTGCGAACTTGTACGACTTCCCACGTGTCGCTGTTTCGTCCTTTGTCTTTGAAATTGATAGCCAAGAAATTACAGTCTGTGTAATTGCAACCAATTTTTACGGCACTCCAATCCGATGCCCAGAGAGAGAGTTATTGAACTTTTCCCATGATCACCTCTTTGAGATGCAATTCAGGATCCTGAAAAAGCACTACCTTCCACAGATCATATCTCCAAAAATATTGCGAACCAAGATCTGAAATTTTTTGACAAATTTCCTCAGGATTTCAGCTTCGCACCATACGAATTTCAGATTCTGAACCTTCGTAGAAAAAAAGTTATAGCGAAAATGCCACGATGACCTGTTTAGGAGCCCGAAAAAATACCTAACTTCCACAGATGATATCTCCTCAAATATTGCGAACCAAGCTATGAAATTTTTAGACAAGCTTCCTCAGGATTTTGGCTTCGCACCCTAAAAATTTCAGCTTCTGAAACTTTGTAGAAAAAAAGTTATAGCGCCAATGCCACGATGACCTGTTTGGAGCAGCGAAACCCTAGAATCCAAAGCTCTGATACCAAATGTTGTGTAACCAGTTTCAAAAATAGAAGAAAAGAGATATGAACGCCTTAGAAATAAGCCACTTCAAGGGGGCAACCTCCAATACCTTACATAAATGCACAATTCTTGGATGATACAAATGAACAAAACCTCCTTCTATATATAGGAGTCCATGGGGCCACAATATAATCCTAGTGGGGTCACAATGTAATCCTAGCCGACCTAACAATAATAATGTAAGGGCACAATAATAACAATATGGGGGTTACAGGGGTACAATAATAACAATAAGGGGGGCTACACTAACATAATAAGGGGCTACACTATTATTATAGGGACTTAACAAGATTAGAGTATTGTGGCAGAAGTACATCAAGGTAGTATACCCAGCGTTATCTGCATTTTTGAAGCATAAAAAGGTCAATGAAAGTGAAAAAGGATCATTATCTTGTCTATACTTGAAGAAGTATATTGAGCATTGAAGTAGTATCTATTTCTAGATATAATTGCATGCCTTCCTCAAGTCAATAAAGATATATCTTCAAGGCCTCTTTCTTAATATCATTCATAAAACAGTGTGGTCTATTTGCTGAGATTTCAATCAAACAACTTGAAGATGTTTTTTTGAAGATCATCATGATAGAAAAATTAAAGTATATGAAGTATGAAGGACTAGTTGTGTTAATCTTACATTTGAAGCTCAAGAGTCTGTTATTGATTCATCTAAAGCATACTTTAGCAGAAAGGATTTTTTGGTATTTCACCATTACAGAGAGGTTGGTCATTGACATACATACCCCCTTATGTCATAAATAAAATTGCATAGTGGATAAGTGAGACTGACTGATACATTGAATGTATCTATCCCCAAGGGTTTGTTTTGAAAGTACACTATACAATCAATAAAGTCATTTGGTCTCTTAGATTGGAAGATATTGTCTAATCTCACAATAAGTTGTTAGCTCTAGTTTGATTCATTGTTCAGATCAGTAACAAGGACCTTTCAGCTGATAAGTGTAATATCTCTCTCAGCAGCCTAACTCATACCACCACCAATAGGAAGTAAAGGTGAACCACAACTATAAAAGGTATATTGGCATCGTCATATTTGAATAGATGTGTACTACAAATTTGTATCTCAGATGAAGATCATAATATGGACTGAAGTATATTTGGAGCAAAATTTATATGTCGTATGGAGAATTCTCAGTATTTTAGTATTGTTCCAATGATGCATATCTGATCATATAAGTCGGATTATATAAATTTGTCCTATGAAGTGTCCTTATCATCACTTTCAGCTATAAACAAGTGTAAGGAGTCTATTCTTTGGGATAGTATCAACTTACTTTGTCTATATAAGTTTAATGATTCTCAAAATTGTTCTCGCAACAACTCTTGTACACCAATGTGGAGCAACAAGGTATAAAGTCAAAATAAGAAGGCCTAAACACAACTCAGAGAGAGGAAATGGAAAGATAGAATTTACACTGGGAGATGTGCAACCCTTTGCCATTGACATCAAAGGGGGAGGAAAAGTAAGCAGAACAAGAAAGACTCTTCTGAAAAGCAAGAAGATGAAGAAACACACTTCTCAGAATGAAAGCTGGAGGAAGTATCAGAGTATTGGTGGATGTGTTGCCATCAATGCCAAAGGGGAAGAATGTTGGAAATATTGTCATTGATGGCAAAGGATTAGAAAGGAGTTACACCAGAATTATCACTGATAGCAAAGGAGCAGAGAAGCAGTGGTTATAAGGAAAAGGAGCATATCAGGAAATGTGCAACGATGTGTAGGAGAGAGGCAAAGGAGCAGTAATAGAAGTATAACCTAAAGTAGAGAGAAGTAACAAAGAGGAAAAGGAGCAGCATGGAGAAGCTTTAGTGTGATTATTTAAGGCAAAGAAGCAGCATGATAATAAAGGAAGTCAAGGAAGTTAAGGCAACGAAAGGAAATGAAAGGCACCTAAGGCAGCAGAGATATAACAAAGAAAAAGAAGCAGCAAAAGCAGAGAGGTAGTGAATGTAGAGAGGCAACGAATGCAGCAGAGAAACAACAAAGACATAGAAGCAGCAAAAGAAGAGAGGAAGCGAATGTGGAGAGGCAAAAAATGCAACAGAGGCAATGAATGTAGCTAAGAAGGCAGCAAAGTCAGCAAGGCATCAAAGGCAGCAAAGAAGTAGAAATAGTAGATATGCAGTCATTACCAAAGGTAGTAGAGATACAACAAAGTTAGAGAAGTAACAAAGGTAGAGAGGCAGTGAATGTAGAGAGGCTGCGAATGCAACAGTGATACAACAAAGACAGAGAAGCAGCAAAAGTAGAGAGGCAAGAAATGCAACAGAGGTAGCGAATGCAGCTAAGAAGGCACCAAAGGCAGTAAGGCAAAAAAGGCGACAAATAAGCGAAAATAACAGAGATGCAGTGATTACCACAGAGGAAGAAAACACAATAGAGAGGAAGACGAGACATCGGAGGCAACAAATGGAGCAGAGACAGAAAATAGGCAGAGACAGATGAAGGCATTCGGATTTTCCAGACACAACGAGGACAAGAGATCTTACAAAAAGATGACTAAGGCAAGAGAGAGAGGCTAGAGTAGAGAGAAAGAGAGGGATTTAATCAGTAGATGTCTAGTGTGATAACTCGGGATGACATTCATTAAAAAAGACAAGCACAAGAGGAACAATGTGTAGAAACTGGAGTTATAGAGTGGGACAATGTAAACAAATGAAAAATTGATTAAGGCAGGGAATTCTTTGAATAATTCTGAAGGAGGTTAATCAGGAGATCAAGTCTTATGCTAAAAAATGAAAGTGCTTGAAACAGGTCCAAATATAAGCGAATGGAATGGTCTCTTCGTTGCGATTCTAGCACCACGAATAGTTCAAAAAACCAATGTCATATGAGGAAGATATAGTGTTATGTTTTTTTTCCCAAACAAAAAATATTTGGTGACTGGATGCCCAGTCAACATGCAGGTACAATCAACAGGTATATACTTGGAAAATTCCATTTTTATTCAGCCAACAGAATCATGCCACGTGGCATAATCTGGGTTGTTGAATGTATATGGTACAGAGTTTTTATTGGCCATTGGATGGTTTTTGGATTAAAATTTGTATGAGTGACATGTGGCAAGCCCACAGGCTGCCACGTGTCCTTAGGTTTCTGTGGTAAATTTTTTTGGAGCTCCGGAGGTTTGAATAGCCAACCTTCTACTCGCAGCAAAGTCTTCTTACTAGCCCACCTACATGATAGTTCTTAACATATGAGGGGCATAATTTGTATTTAAATTTTGTTGGTTTTCAGATTGGGGGCTTGGGAGGCCAGCCTCCCCCCCCCACATGCGCCCAAGCGCTAGGACCACAGGCTTAAGCCTCTCCCCGATGGTTGCAGAACTTAAATAGCTACCATATTTGTCATTCACATGGTGGAGTTTGGTAATGGTTAAATGCGATGGTTTTTTTGGACCATTTTGATAACTGTAACCTTTGGCGCGTGTTGCAACGGTTGTTCACATGCAGGGATAACGAGTAAATGAGATGGTTAAAGTTTTCAGAACCTTAAATCCTAGTTACAACTTATATGGCAGAGTGCAAACGCATCGGAGGTTACGTCGGGGTTGGCATGTGAACACCTCGCCACTAACACTTAAATATTAAGATAACCATCCTACCATACTTGGAGCGTGCCCCTATATCTAGGGGATTTATTAAATTTAACTGCAGCTAACTGCCTATTCTCCACATTTAGTGAAGATTTTCTAGCTGTCATTGGGGAAAATGCATTGGGAGGTCAATTTTTGACCAATTTTGGTGAAACAAGAGTCTACCTAGACTAATTTGAGCATTCTGGAGCCATTGGTGTAGAGAAAAAATCTATTAGAGGCCTGAAAACATATGCAATTTACAATTTTGAGCATAGTGACAAAGAGGAACATGCCATTAGGAACTGGACTAGCAGATGTAGCCCAGGAGGGGTGAACTGTTTCATCATGCCTACTATGTAAAACTTATGTGTGAATGTTTTTCTCTATTATGCATTGATATTCAGTGTTTTTGAGGCTTATTTACATGCTTAAAGTTCAATAATTCATCTAATTTTCATGGTTAAAACTCTCATTCGTTAAGAAAACTTATGGAGACAATTTTGACATGTTTATATTACTGAAAGGACACTTAGCACATCAGAAATAATACACTCCTTTCATATCAGAGGCAAACAGATAGTCAGGATTACATCACAAAAGTGAAGGCGAGAGATGGACGACAGAGATCGAATCACATCAGGAGTGATTTCAGAAATCGCAACATCTAAAAGTTTAACATTAAGGCATCACATGGTAAGTTAAAGTATTTGCGATGCGAAATGGAGAAGAAACGTATTGGCATGGCACATCATTGCAGATCACCAGAAATAGAGTATAACCACAAAGTAGATCTTATAAAGTGTGAAGTGCAATCAGATGAGGACCATTAGATCTGGGGGCAGATCAACAACGGACGGGGAATCGTGAGACCGCACTTCGCAGCACTTAAGGGATAGCAGGAAGGTGATTGCAAGTTAAGTTAAAGTTTTTGTGATGTAAAATAGAGGGACACGTGTCGACCTTGCGCAACATTGCATCCCGCAAGAAATAGGGTTTAACTTCGAAGACCTCCCAAGGTATGATGTTTTGGTTGCAATGCGGTATGGATCAAGCGATGTGATGTGATGAAGGGAGTCCACGTGGCAGCACCGCGCTCGAGCATAGATCACATGGTTTAAGGTTTATCACTAAGGTAGAGTGGGAAACTTGTGGGTAAGAATTTGCGATGAGATATTACTGGTCAAGCACTGTGGGACCCAATAGCCCTTGTTCCATTTTTGTTATATGCGCGGTTTTATAAAGTTTATGCTATTGATTTCTAATCATATGTATGTTATATATATTTGTGAGTTTTTTATCGATAAACGTATGTATGTTGATTAAAGCTCAGATTTGTAATCCGCCGTGTGTATAAAAGGAGTTTCATGTGTGCCATATCCCACAAGTCACCAAGAAATTATTTGAACGCAAATCAAAGGACTAGGAGCTCGGGCAGAATAGTGTTATGGTAGTAAAACTAATGAAGGGGATGAACACAGAAGAAGAGTTGGGCTAAAAGGGGCAGCTATGCAGCAAAGGTGGAATATAATGACAGAACGAGGAAAGACACAAAGACAACAAGCATAAGAGGAAAAATTCATAGCAAAGCAAAGAAACTGATGGGCTAAGTAAATAATTGGTTGTAACTGAAAATGTATTATTTTTTTTATATTTTTTGTGATTCAAGGGAAAGTCTTCGTAGGCAAAGAAAAACTCTAATTAGATTGTATTTATTGTTGTAACATTCAGAATATGATGAGTGAGGAAATGAGTGGGTGAAAGGCAAGAGTTGTGCATGTTCACTTCATATTCCCTGTAGAATGCAAACAACCATGAAGTTGTCTATATAAAATAGGTAATAGCCATGTGCAGAACATTACAAAAATAGAGAAAGAGAGAGAGTGCAACAAAATTGAAGAGAGTTGAAGATTGTTAGAAAGCTGCAGAATGGAAGAGAGCAGAAGAATATAAGAAAGCTGCAGACAGTTGGAGAGTGAAAGAATAATAGAGGACTGATAGAGATGTTGTGCATATCAGGAGATGATATGAAGTAGATATGAAGGCTAAAAAGGAAATAATGAAAAAGGAGTAAAACATAGCTGATATCCAGGTAAATTAGCATATGATTTTGTTGTAGTGTGAGGGAGTTGGTGCTTCCATATCAACTTTTAGCTTGATAGATGTCCAGTTGTAGCTGGTTGAGGTAGGAACCTCCTGTGGGTTGTAGCCTGCAGAAAAATACATGGTAGTTGGTGCTTTCGTTTCAATTTGTAGCTTGATAGATGTCCAGTTGGAGCTTGTTGAGGTATGAGCCTCCTGTGGGTTGTAGCCTGCATAAAAATACATGGGAGTTAGTGCTTCCGTTTCAATTTTTAGCTTGATAGGTGTCCATTTGGAGCTGGTTGAGGTAGGAGCCTCCTGTGGGTTTTAGCCTGTACAAAATAGATGGGAGTTGGAGTTTCCTTGCAAGTTGTAGCTCGCAGAATTTGAGGTAGTAGTCTCTTGTAGGTTGGAGCCTACAGAAAATCAATAGTGAGAGGGAGTTGGAGCTTGCCTCTGCATCACAAAAATAATAAATGTGGTTTTCTCCCTTATCGGTTTCCACTTATATATGCTATCTATGTGCTTGATGATTACATGTTGATGTGATGTTTTAATCTGCTTAATTACTTGCTCTACAAACATTAATTTTTTTGACTCATTATTTATTAAGTTTCTTATGAATTGAAGGTGTAATTGAGTTGAATGAAAAGAGTTTTAAATGTCCATGAATGTACTAAAATGATTCACTACCCCCCCGTCTCAGTTTAGCTAAGAGTTCATCATGTTGTTCTAGCCTTAGTTCCTCTTAAGAAGTCATCACATACAAAGTGATTTTTCCACAAAATCTAGCTTGTAGTATACATGTGTATATATTTGTACACATTCAATTAAAAATTATACATATGTTTGAAGTGAGAAGTCTGAGAAAAATTGTACAAGGTAATACATTCCTTATTTAAATAAAGGTCAAATAAAGGTCTTGAATTATTGTTTCTACTGTGAAAGACATGTAAAAATATAGTAAAATGATTCAAAACTAATTATTATGGATGACCTAGCTAGTATCCTAGTGGCCCAAATATAATTTCATGTTCTACGAAGGATCAGATAATTCTATGCCATGTAGGAATTTATAGGGTAAGTTACTTAGATCAAACACCAAAGGTCACCGGTCACAAATAAAATCATAGATCATTACATGAGTATTTGACATGGTTAAAACCCTCGAAGAGGGAAACAATCCGCGACCTGAGCCAACATAGCCACTTCAGGAAATTTATTAATATAAATAAAGAAAATTTGCATAATCTTCTCTCATAAATGGTTACCAGACAAATGAACATCCATTCTCTTTAAATAGAGATCATGGACCAATCGGGTGTTACGCCACAGATCAAGTGTTGGTAACACCGAGGAGAGAATGAACCTTCGGATCACTACCTATCATGACCGTCAGATTATAAGTTACAAATGTACATAGTAAAGAAATTTTTTTACCTAACTCTACGCTAGACCAAGTTATACTTAACTATTTCCTATGTGTCATAATATCCTAACACCCCCCATTAAGAACAACTTGGGATATGATTGAAGGATTTAAAAAGGTGACACAATAGGAGACTATCTCCTATGTGTTGGAATATCCTAACATCCCCCCTTAAGAACAACTTGGGATAGGATTGAAGGATTTACAAAGGAGACACAATAGGAGAAGTAATTAGGCATTAGATCATATCCCCCCTTAATGATAACTTTCCTGAACTCCAAGCATAGATCGAAGTTTGGTAAACTTCGCTTCTGTGAGAGCCTTTATAAAGATATCAGCAACTTGATCATTGGTTGAAAAATATTGCACTTCAAGAACACGATCATGAATGAGATTTCTGATGAAGTGTATGTGTAGCTCAATGTGTTTCATGCACTAATTCTGAACTAGATCCTTGCATAGCTGAATGGCACTCTGATTATCACACCAAAGTGTAGTTGGATGTTGCTGATGAAGACCAAATTAGGTCAGGATTTGACAAAGCCACAGGGATTCATTTTTGGCTTCAACTACACCATGATACTCTGATTCTGCCGAAGAAAGAGAGATGGAACTTTTTTTCTTACAAGACCATGTAATAGGTCCTGAACCAAGAGTGAATACATAAGCTGCTGTAGAATTTCGATCATCAGGGTCACCAACCCAATTAGAATCAGTGAAACCAATAAAAAATGGAGATGCTACTGCACTATAATGAATCCTGAACTGAAATGTACCTAGAATGTATTAACTTATTCTTTTATCTACTTTGCAGTGACTTTCATGAGGTTTTTTCATAAACTAAGAAACAAGACCAACAGAAAAGGAAAGGTCAGGACGGGTATGAGTTAGATACATAAGTTTACGAAGAAGTTTACAGTATAAAGTAGCATCAACTTTAGGGGAAGTACAAGTGAGTGAAATATTGACTCCAGACTGAAAGGAAGAAGGGGTTGGCTTATAGTCTTCCATGTGAAAGTGGTGTAGAATATCAAAGGCATACTTGGACTGAGAAAGGGTAATACCTTCTTTGGATTGCAAGAAATAAAGACCAAGGAAATAATGCAAGTGTCCTAAGTCTGTCATTTAAAACTTAATTTTTAGGCTATATTTCACATGGTTTAAATGGTTGGGATCACTAGCAGTAAGGATAAGATCATCAACATAAAGAAAAAGTATGATTAAGGACTTACCCACCTTCTTGGTGTAGACAGTGTTGTCGGAATGACATCTAGAAAAGCAATTATCTAAGAGAAAGATATACATTTTAGCATACCAAGCCTGAGGAGCTTGTTTGAGACCATAGAGAGACTTCCTAAGTCGAAAAAAAAGGCTAGAGTCATTTTGGATAGATCCATGGGGTTGTTCCATGTAGATTTATTCATACAAATACCCATATAAGAAGGCATATTTAGCATCCATATGATGGAATTCCCGTTTAAAGGATGCAGCAAGGGAAAGAACAAGGCAGATAAAATTCATTTTGGCAACAAGGAAGAAGGTTTCAATATAGTCAATGCCTTCAACTTGTGAAAATCCTTTAGCAACAAGACAAGCTTTATGTTTATACACTTTTCCATCTAGTCCAAACTATGTTCTGTAAACCCATTTTCATCTGACAAGTTTTCTTCCCTTTGGAAGAGGAAAAATATCCCAAGTATCATTTTCTAATAAGGAACGATATTCTTTAGTCATACACTAGAAAATTTGGCCCAATTTCTGACGGCCACTTCGTCGCTATTCCGACACATAGTTGTCGCAAGAGCGACAGTTTGAGGCTGGAAAAAACATGGTTAGCCATTACACCGCAATTTTGACGCTTTTCCAAAGTGTTGCAATATCGACACATTTTCCGACATTTCCAAATGTTGTGCTGGAATGTCGCAATATTGAAAAAGCATCGCAAGATCGACACCAGGAAGACGTGTCGTAATACCGACAAACAATTGAACGTTGCAAGACCGACACATATAAGGCATCACAAGACTGATGCTTATTAAAGTGTCGCAAGACCGACACTCTGTCGAAGTGTCACAATATCGATGCATTGCAAAAGCATCACCAGATCGATGCCAGGAACAAATGTCGCAACACCGACGCTCTGCCATAGTGTCGCAATATCGACGCATTGCAAAAGTGTCGCAAGATCGATGCTAGGAACAGGTGTCGCAATACCGACGTACAATTGAATGGTGCAAGACCGACGCTTATAAAGCGTCGGTATACCGATGACGCGTTAAATTTAAATTTTTTTTTTTTTACCAAGCTGGTGATGTCTATGAATATGGAATATTTGTGATGCCCGGGCTAACCTCTGAAAGCTCAATATCACACTTTCATGCAGGTACCCACATTCTACTCTTTGTTCATAGAACAATAACTCACTCCAATTTTTTTACCAAATGATTTTAAATCTGGAAATTTCCACTAACCTTTTTTATCAGCCTATTAATCTTCAAGAAGACTACCTTGTTTCTCTCTTGGTGTCAACAATTTCAGTCAATACAGGCTTCTAATCAAACCAAGGAAGTCTACTTTATTTTCTTCTTTCTGATTCATTTATCAATTTCTTGGAAATTGATTAATGAATGTATTTGACTGTCCTTATGTAAACCGCAAACAATAGAGCCTTTTGTATTTTTTTTTTCACGCTCCGGACTATAATATACATACTTTGTATCATAACCTTGGTCCCTAGTTTATAAAGCCCTTAATATATATTTGGAGCCTTCCATTTGTATATTTTATCGAATGTATTAGCCCAACTCACAACTTAACCCACTCTCCAAGGTTTGGACGTAATATAACAAAATGATTTCATATTCCGACCTTATCAATTAACGTCAAACCAATGGCTCAATAACTTTAAACATATGCACAACACCTATAAAATTCGACCATGGGTTATACTATTAACACAACATTCATATTGTATGGTGTTTCATAGGTCCCACACAAACCATGGGCCATACCTTGGATTATTCTCCGTTCAACTCGTTGCGCGATATCCGTCCGATCTATCGCTACTCAGATCAAATGCTCCTTGGCAATATCACATTTTTTTAATGGGGCAAAGTTTAACACCTGAGAGTTACGTGATATGGGCGGTATTACCCTGACGATGTGGCACAAATATATTGGATTGCGTTATTATTTATAAAACCACTTCGACCCCCAAATGCCACGCGATACTAGCCGTATCCTCCTTCAAAACCGCTTCCGGTATTTGAACAGTAAATAACTTAGAATTCCACTCGAAGCGCCTTTCTCTGTGTTGACACTATATTTTGATGTTTAACCGTGCCGATCCAACTGCAATCACACCATACACTCACTGTGACAAACAGAGGCTAAATTCCCAGCATAAATAGAGCTTAATTCTGGTCTCGCTCTCCTAACAGGGTGCATTAATTGACCTCCCTCGGGGATTCAATACAGACTAAACATATTCAATTTCTCCGTAGTTATAAACAGAGAATGGGGTTCCAATGGTCCGAATTCAACATAAACAGATATAACATTATCAACGAATCAAAATCAATTCAGTCGCCTCCAATCAAAGATATTGGATGGATGCCTCTGATCCTTTATGCAGAGTTAATATGGTTATACAAACAAAGATTCTATGGCTTCACTCTTTCAACAGAGTCCGACCCTTCGACTTCTCTCAAGGATTCTATACAGAGTTAATACATTCCATTCCTACACCGAGAGCATGGATTCAAATACATTCAAAAGTAAGGACAATTTAACACATAAACTAATTCTCCCAATTTATACATACTACACAGGCCATTTCCACCAGAATGAAGTTCAACACTTCTTTGTTATATATGATCAATAAAAGACAATTCGGTTCTGTCGATTTTTACAAGGGAACCACTAAATTCTTACAGACATGTAAACAGGGTTCAAACATTCTAACTAAACGGAGACAATGCATCAAATTGCAGGATAACCTCTTCAGAAGCGCTTTCCATCAAACACAAAATAGAGACTCCGTATCGATTTTTAACACTCCCCTGTTCCTATCAACTCAATTGATAACCAAAGTCTATTTTTTTCCAATGACACACGGGCTCATTTACACATTGTTAAATCAACAATACCCACATATTTGATAAATTTGATGAATGAAATTCAAAGAAAAGAAATTAGAACATCGTGAGCTTGCTAGATTGTGGATATGGTTTGGGCAATGGACTTGGAGGGCATTTTATACACAACATTGAGAATGAAAGATGTGAGAACAAGGACTGTGGGTTTTCAGCCTGCACCAAAGTCTCCAAGTTGGGTTTGTGAAAGTCCTAATATTGTTGAGGAAACCCAAGAATAATCTTCAAAGGAATTTATATTTCTTGAAAAAATGTACTACTATAAAAACAACGAATTTACTTGAAAATTTTGAAGTTATGAAAGATTATTTATTTTTGTTTTTTATTCAGAGACTCAAATTTAATTTAAAAAATATTCTTCTTTTGTTTATTCCAAATCATCCGAAGAAGGAGATATTAAAGATATAAAAATTCCATTGGACGTAACAGGCCCAATAGTAAATAAAAAACCAATTATTCCACATAATATAATGGCCACTCAAAATTCAAATGATCTAGCTGTTGCATGATATGCACCCCTAAGATTTATTGCAAATCCACATGAAATTCCCCAAGGATACCTTAAAAAATTTCCAAGATACAATGGATAAGATTAAAAAAAAAAACAATGGAAGGGCTTTCATATTGTTACACGAAACCCTTATATTTATGGAGCAATCCAAGTGTAGTTCAATAGCCATCTCATAAAAATTTTATGTATCCATCACATACACAAGATAACTAAAATGAAACTTCCAACAACTCTTTGTTTTGCATAGATAATTGAAGCTTTTAGGGAAACCTTGTTATTGGTGCCCCGTCTTGTGCATATACTGCTCGAATTGATGCAAAATATTTGTTAAGCTCCAATTCTAATGGTTGAAGATGTACATTTGGGTCTCATACCAATTTTAAATTCTACCATAGTGCATACATGAGGCAATGTTAATCTATTAGTACATCTCATTTGTTGGGGTTAATTAGTATATAAGACTTTTATAAATGAATATTAGTTGGTCCCTTACTTGAATAAACCTGAACAAAATGAGAACTCTATTCAATGTATTCTCCAATTCCTCCTCTGAAGTACCTTTGTTACCAGATCAAAGTTTCTCATCAAGAAATTTGGCAATAAGTTTTGCTGGTCGGTTCTACAGACAAAGGCCATAATTCAGATAAATGAAAAAAAAATATATCTAATATTATGAATGCAATTGTCTGCCTAAAAACATTGTTTCATTACTTACCTTTAGTTGTTTTGTCATTAATCCTTTCAAACTTTATGTCTCACTAAATTTTATAATCAAGAGCACAAATTCAATGAACAATCTATATAAACAGAAAGAAAATGAGCATAAACATATAGTAACTAACTTGCCTTAGATTTATCAGATGCTTAAAGGCATCCTTGATAGTATTAGAAAAGGCCTCATTCTTCAAAAAAATTTCTTCCCATATTGTATCAAGTCGTGCTCTAGAAGTGATGACACCATGTCCTTGTCTTTCATTACATCCAATACAATGCCTTGCCCAGTAGCTTTAATGTATGCACTGAGATCCAGCCGAAGCAGCTCAAGTGCACTCACCCTTTTAAAAAGAGAGTACATGTGCTGAAGGTCTGCAATGCGATTGGAATCCATGAGCAAAGTAAATCCCCGGGGAAATCATGATTTGGCTACCCTGTTAAATACATATGAACCAACATATTTATGAATTTAGAGAGGGGATTTGACTCCATCAGTAATAAAAAATGGGCTTCTATATTGATTTATTTCCACATAGAAGAGACCATAATGATTAATTACATAGAACATCCAATCAACAAAAAAATATGGGAATTTGAAAATTAACATGAATGAATATCAGATAAATCAATGGAAAGATATGCATTCCCAATCTCCATCAATTTTTCCAAAAAATACATGTGATTTGAATGGTAAGGGTATTGTCATCATCATTGTTTCTTTAGGTGAGACATTTCCCAACATGCAAATTGTATTTGGCACCTTCACACCTGTACTTATGGACATACTCCCTTTATAAATGCAAACTCTTTAATTTTCCCAGAATGAAAAATAAGAACAAAATCTCAACTGAGGGGTTTACACCAATCATGCAACCATTTTCAAGAACCTGTTTGATTTTCCTAGAAACGCGTGAAATGAAATGGAGCAGCAAAATTCAGTTTGCTATAAACACAGTACACATGAAAATAGAAACACTGAGGTGCACCCACTTTGATCAAAATAATATTATACATATTTTTTGGTGCATCAATAGAATAACACAACTCTCGCATAGTACATAAAGCTTCCATAGAAAATGTTACCACATAACCATGACACACTGTGGTATGAAAAACTACATTTTATATTTCCATTTCAAGTGCATTCAGCTTTGTAAAGACTTCGACTCGAAAAGGGTCACCATCAGAACAATGCATGTAGGAAAATTACATAGATATGGTAAGTAATGCATAGTTTTGTTTCACTGCTCCAGTGAATAAATCTGTGAATTTGATCAATAATGGAAGCAGAAATCTGTGAATATCTGTGAATATACAAGTATGTCAAAGAAATGAAGGCCAAAACAGGGGACATGGAGCCGAAATCCAAAGAATTTTTTGAATTTTCAGAAGCTGCAGGTCAAGAACAAGGTAGAAGATTCATTGATAAGCTTCAAGAAGGATCCAGGAACTATAAGACAATGTAAGGGAAAAGGATAGTGTTATAGTTTATCGACAATACCATGATTTATTTTGGGAGCTAGAGAAGATTTTCGAGATTCTGTGTCAGTTTTGTGCCAAATAAGGTTCCTTTATTGACCTAATTCTTAAGTCCTGGGATGAAAATCTTTATGGTTGGTTTGAATATGAGAAGCTAAGGAACCTCTTGCTTCTTCCCTGCAATTATATCCCTTCCTAGATGTCATTATTACCTGTGTAAGTAATTCTAGCTAAGTAAGTAATTCTTACTTGTGTGAGTAATTCTTAATGTATGAATGCTAGCTATTGTAATGAATAGACTTGAAGATCATCTTCTCTGTAGTAGCCATCATTGAAAGACGTTATTGGAAGCCAAATAAATACTCTTGATAGATTCGCTTTCCTTTTAAAAGTAAGTTATCCTCTATGATCTATGTTTGCAATCCAAAAGTCTATATCCTAATTTGAGACTATGGTCTAAAGCATCTTTCCAAAAGTTCTGTAGGTTGAATCCTAAAGGAATATAGGACCAAGACTAAAAGAATAAATCCTACATCTCTTTGAAGCTAATCTCTTGACCAAGTTACAGAAACAAGCACTTATGATGACACCATACAGTTACATGTGACTATACATGACATTCAATACAATATTCTTTGTGATTTATGGAAGAATATGAAAGAATAGCCAATGAAGTTTGAAACCTCTTAACCATCTATTATAACTCGCTCTTGCTTAAGGTTTAAGGTCAAGTTTATGATAATCATCTTTACAAAAGGATAAATATTTTATGGGCAAATGAAGTGATGCCCGGGCTACGTGCTCAGCCCACAATTTCTTGTCTCTGTGCATATAAAAGAAATGCACTTCACATTTATCCCAAATAATTTTAAATATGGGCAACCATTAACACTTTGGAGGCTCATATCCTTTTAATCCTATGGTTATTAAACCATATAATACACCCTCTTTCGCTTTTTAATTCAACTGTTTGAATTTCACATAAACCCGATTATAAGCTTCCTTTCAACCCAACATTAACTTTATAAGCACCCAATATATTATATGCTCAAAGTCACCTTTTTCATATAACCATGATAATTTCCAGCATACAATTTCTCTCCATACAAGGTTCGGTGGACATAATAGATATATCAATGCTTAAATTAATATTCATCCTTGGGTTAAAACCTCAGATATCATAATACCTCTCTTTATGTTTTGAACCCCTTGGAGTTTATATCTAATCTTTAATTTACACAACGCATACAATGAATGTTTGCAATTGTATTCAATTAACCCTTAAAGCTCCACCTTTCCTTAAAAAACTTAACTATTGTTTTAAACCCCCTTTCGGAATATTGCATCAAAGGATAATAACCCAAAGTTCAAACCTGCTTTTACTCCCTTGACTATGACATTACCCTTGAATTGTATTAGTGCCTTTCGGCCTTCAAAATAACGTTAATACCCCGACTCCTTTAATAACCACCAAACTTTGGACTTATAACGTTAATACCCATTAATTATAACAACGCAATAGTCTATTACATATTGTATTCCATGGGGCCCATGCATCCATTATCAAAATTTTCCGAATTAAATAACTATTTAATATTATTGAAACCACTGGTTCATACCTTAATTTATCTGTTGTGCAGCTTGCCGCGCGATTACCATTGGATCTACTGCTTGGCAGATCGGACGGACTTCATCAAAATCACATTTTTTTCCTCATCGGACTCTAGCGCTCTAGAAAAAAATGATATGGGTGGTTTTTAGGAGGTGACGTGTCCAAATATTGTTGGATCGCATTGGTAAAGGAAAAAACCGCCTTTGGCCCAGATGCCGCACAAAACTCGTGGTATTGCCTCCCGAAACCACTTCTCCTACTCTGGTAATTAAATAGTGATTAACTTGGGTCTCACTGCATTTTTAATACAATTCTCGACTTAACTCCTCACGTTAACGCTGTGGTTGAGTCTCAGTAATATCACCTCACCAACAACAATACAACACCATTTCCTCTAACTCTGATCGCTTCTGTTAGTGACCTATAATATAGGATTCATAATTTTGACTTGACTGTTGATAATCTTGTAAATCTGTACATACTTTTCCTTCTGCAAGGTGTATTCACATATTTTGTAAAAAATAAAAAAAAATCAAAAAAATCAAAAAGAGGGTAAAAAGTCTTAAAAGAAAAATCAAAGGACTTAGAAAAAATAAAAGACCCCAAAAGAAAAATGAATAAAAAATGAAAGTGTGCAAGTATAAATGCCACTACTTTTACCTTTTTACTATGGTAGAGTCTCAATAAATTCCATAGTCCATGATGAGTTAAACAGTTTAATCTTAACTTGTCATTTTTCAATTTCACTTGTTGTAGATAGAGAATAATGAATTGTCATACAGTTTAATCATGACAATTCAGTAGTTAGGTAGAGAAATAAAGTAAATCCAACAGTTAAATCTGGATTCATGGATGAAACAAGTGTAGAATTAGATAGTTTTACTTACTTTCAGAAAGAATAAATGTTGTAAAGGTTGCTAGCTCAAATGCACCTTACTACAAAGGAAGAAACAATGTTAGCATGGTAAGTTGGGTAGGTAGAAGAAGGTGAGAAATCTCAATATAAATATCATTCATCTGGGCTGCAAAATAACTAAATTCCCCTTCCCGTAGTCATAAAGCATTCTAAACTATCAGTCAGAAAGGCTCAAGGCATTTCCTTGAATTTTGTTGGGACTGGACCTAAGGCTTTATGACTAATCGGTTGAAAGTGTAAAATGTCTATATTAATCCCTAAAATCACATCATTATTCCATTTCTTGCATTCATCCCCCTGAATAATCATAAGTAAAACCTCATTTTTACTTAAAGGCATTATAATTTTCATTTGACTAATTTCCATCATCACATAAGAACATTAAACCCTCAAAATTACATTATATCATAAGTTAAAGCGATAAGATTAATGTAAATTTTCTTTTAAACTTCACTTTACTTGTTATGTTTATGTATTTTGAGTATACCTTGTCCTATTTTCATATTAACTTTAACTTATATATTAACTCCCTATAGAAGTAACCTTTTCCCATTGTATATAACTCCTTTTATATAATAGCCCCAAAAACACATTTATTATAACTTTAGCCAAAGTTGTTTAATCCCCACAAGTTTAAATAAAACACCCACTTTACAACCCCTTTGGCTAAAATATATCTTTATATTAAATCCCACCCCTATGGTAAGTAAATCGTTTTGATTTAATTACTATATAATAAAATTATATAAAAAAAATCATTAAACATATTTAAATATGTGTTTAAAACAAAAATATAATCCCGAAGTTTAATTTAAACTAAACTTCAAATAAAATCATCCTTTCATTTCCCCGACTCTCTTAACCCAAGGTTAAAACCTTAAGCTTTTTTACTTTCCTGATATATATTCATCACCACAGTTATAACCTTGGGTGAAATCCTTTATACCCCTCCAGATCACTTTACTCCATTGTATAAAATCCGTTTATACATTAAAATTCATAAATCCCTCAGCACCATCGGACTCCATTCTAACCATCCGATCATCCTTCTCCTTTTAATTTGATGGTCATAAGTAACCCGATAAGCCCTTTTCCCTGTCCCCACCATTTCCTATCGGATCGAATTTAATCCGCCGATCTCCCCTTGTTAAATTGATGGCACAGATAAAAGCCTCAGTCCTATTGTATTTACCCCACAACTTCACATCAAATCTTGACCGTTCACTCCGTTCTGACAGATCTGACGATGCACATTCATTTTCACATTTCTAAAGTAATCAAATGAAGTTGCCCAAATTTTTTTTCGAAAAAAGTAGTTTTGTGAAACCGCCCCATGCTACGTGTCCTCCTTTCATTTGATCGCATTATAAAAGGGAAAAACTAGTTACCACTCAAAAGCGATGTGAAAACCATTTATGGTATCTCCTTTAAACACACAAACTGCTCCTACGCCAACTACAATAAATGACTTTGAAAGGTGATATAACTTAAGGTTTTATGACTTAGTTTTTCATTTTTTCCTTTGTATTTTTCCCAGTTTCCATATTAAACACTGTAATCCCTCTGAAAAGCCTCCCGACACACTTTTCAAGCCATCTGCAAATTAATTGACATATAAATAGCCTTTCCCTCTGAAATTCACTCCCAGAGAAGTTCCACGACCTCTGCCCATCAAATTCAACAAAATTGAAGATTGTTGCAAGTTCAGAAACTTCATTGACTGCAATTATATCTTTTACAAGTATTTTCCGTCGAAATCAATCCATAAAATCTTTAATTCCAAAGAAAATTAAGCTAATTATACTATCATTGCCTAAAATGAGTTGAAGTAGCCATCTGGGAAGTTTTATAAACCTTCAAAATACAGGGGAAACCCTGTCAAAATTTCTCCAGAATCCACATTTTCCATTTTAGCAGTTTTTTATCGATTCTAAGAGCATTTTCACTACTGAATTTGATCTAGAAGACCTTCTGCATACAATAAACCTATTTGTCTTCTTAAAACCCTACCCAGAGTCTCAAATTGCTATAAATATTCTTCAATTGACCCAAGTATCTAAAAAAAAGAACGTAGCAAACTGTTTAATCTTGCTCGTTCATTTAAAATGACCAAAAAACAAGTAACTCCCAAAACTGGAGGTCCTAAATCCTAGAAGCCTACCTCCAGCAAGCTTCAAAATCCCAAACCTCCCAGAATTGATAAACCTACTCCTGTTTTAACTGCTAATTCTACTGAAATAGTTAGACCTCTACAACCTCATGTTACCACTGAAGAAAGAAATCCTTTGATTGACTTAGATTACAGAATTGCATATTCCATTCTTGAATTTGATCTTCTATAAGTGCATAACTGGTGTCAAGAGAAATTTGAAAAGAAAGAAGCCAATGATATACCTATATGAGAGTCTAATTTGCCCATTATGTGGTTCCCATCACCCATCCTGCTCATGATTTCATAAGGTTATGTCAAATGCATTATATTCCTGATCAAAGGTGCATGGCTAACAAAGATAGTGAAGTCTTATTTTTTATAACTGTTGAATCAATCAATGACATCCTCCAGTTAAGCCATAATCCACAATCAGTTTCATTTTCAATTGAATACTTAACCCAGATGTATTTAGACCTAGATTTCCCTAGAAAGTTCCAAATTCTTCAAAATTTCATGCCCAATCATGTCGATCTTCCTAAGGTGAACCCTCCTTATGATACCTTGGATTTTCCAGAAGGCTCGAGATAGGTCATTTCTATGTTGTCATTTATTTTGGGTTATGTTAATGATGAATTCATAGATGCCTCTGTCTTAGGTTTCATTTCCACTTTGTCTCTTCGACAAAAACTAGACTTGATTTTTGACTTTGCCAAATTTGTTGCTGACAATATTCATTATCAACTAATAAAATTGCCTGACGAAGGAGTGTTCATATATACTTCATATTTGTTACATCTCTTCTTGTTCTTTCAAGCAGATAAATTTCCCTTTGTAGTACATAAAATGGATATGGAAGGAAAACCACTGTCAGTAATATTTTGGACCTCTATTTTGAGAAAGAATAGCAGTGAGTACAATTATAGTGATTTCAATGACCTATTTATCAGACCTGCTATCATTTTGTTGGATAAAGAAGAACCACCAAGAATTAATGAAGATATCAAAAGGATTTTACAGTTGTCTGAAAACTGTAAAGTGGGTGATTGGTATTTATACAAAAATCATACAGAGATCAGACTATATGGTGCACTCTTGGCTCCATATAAATTACCTAGATTTGTGACTACAAGGATTTTTGCTCTAGAGGATATAAGGCAGATTTTGAATGTTGATGCAGTAAATTTCATAGCATCTAAAAAGAAGGCACAATTTAAATTAAGAAGTCAAATTGGCTCTTTCATTGTAAACAACAGAGATGCCTTAAAGGAAGTATCAGACAAGCTATCAACATTCAAGTTTCAGGAAAATTTTTTTTGGAACTATGACCCTCAGGGTATTATAAGAAATCTCAAAAATTAAAGAAAATTACCCCCATTTCTCCATGAATCTAAGCCACTTATTGAAAAATTTTCCAATCAGTTGGAATGGGTGACCAATACCTTAATTGATGATGATTAGTATAAGCAGACAGATAATTTGAATAATGTATAGGTGGTTACAGTGAATCAACCAGCAGAAGTATCAAACAAAAGACCAAGGAAAGAAGAAGGATATTTGGCTGAAAAAATCATTGAAAACAAATTCAAAATAGTATACAGCAAAAAGGCCAAAATGACTACTTTAGAAACAGAAGAAATAATAGATGTGGAAGACACTAATCAGCAGCAGAAAAATGATGAAGCCACCATCATTTTGAATGAGACACTCAGAGAGATTCAAAGTAAACATGTACAAGCATAGGGTAAAGGCAAGGAGATGGTTGAAATGGAAATGGATACAAAAGCCCCCTCTTCTTCTTCTAAAAAAATTGAAGAAAATGATTCTGATATTCAGAAAATGTTCAAGCTAATTAGAGAGAAATATGAAGAAATCAAAGATGAAGTTTATTCTAAACTTCTCAAGGAAAAACCAGGAGACAAGGACAGATTAGTAACTGCATTTGATTACTCAACCAACCAAATGATCATGTATTTTCTCCAACCAGTGGTAGCACATCCAAAATCAGCTTCAGACTACGAAAAGACAAAATTTTCAGTAAATGCTGATACTATCCATGAGCTAGATCAAATAGAATTTCACAAAAGTGCATCAGAAATGTTATATTCAAAAGTATTAAGCAAAACAATGAGTGCCAATATTCTCCAAAAGAATGTATCCAACTTGCAAACTCAAATGAAGTTGGATAAATCATCTTTACATGCCAAGGATTTGAGAATAAAATCCTTAGAAGATTTTGTCATTGAGTCTGGAGGAGATCCTTCTAATACTGAAGCTGCCAAGAAGTTAATAAGACAGAAAAATGATGATATTACAACCTTAAGAAAGCAGCTCAAATTACCACAGAGTGAGCACCCTAAAAAAAAAAGAAATACTTCAGGAAAAGACAGAGAAAGAGGAAAATATGCAACTTGTTTCGAAAATGATAGCCCAGATAAAAAATATGGAAACTCGGATAGAAGCTTGTATGCAAGAAATTGAAAATTTGAAGAAAACTCAGTAGGTTTTCGTTCCTACAGTTATTCCAACTGTAAGCACAAAAATCCCCTCAACATTAGCAGAACATTTGGCACCACAAGGAGTATTGGAAATTACAGTGTCAATTACTTCTAAAGATATCTCTACCACTTCTTCATCACAGATAAACAAAGAGGGGGAAACAACTGCAATAATCAAAGCTATGGAAGACATGTCCATAAAATATCTGGAAACATCCAAAAGAGATGCCCTAATCACTTCCAAAGGACATGAACAAAGGGCTGATAGATTACAGGAACAGGTGAAAATTCTTCAACAGCAGGTAAATCTTACTGAACAGGTTGCCTACATAAAAAATCATTTCTCAAAAATCACTGAAGGCATTCACTTACAATGGCCTTCTATTCAAAGAATATATGAACAAAAAGATCTGCTACAAGCTGCCTTAGCAGAAATTGATAAAACAAAGAGGGAACTTAGCAACAAACCCCCACAAGAAATTCAGCTCATACCATTCTTGAACAGTAAAAATAGGGAATAACTAGCAGAATTTAAAATTCCAGATAGGACAGAGGCTATCCTTGAAATAAAAAAGTTCCTAACAAAGAGAAAAATCATGAATAATCTGGAAGAGAAGTGTGATAATATGAACATATCAATCAGTAAATTCAAGACCAAATATGACTTGCTGCTAGAAGTAGGATTACCAGATATACATGCACTGAATGAAAAATTAATGCCACAAAAGGACTATGACTAGAAGATTAGAGCTCATGCTAAGGAGCAGGGTAAAAATCCTTTGCCACAAGGATCTCCAAGTGGAAAATTACTACTGCAATATTTTGAGAATTTGTTCTTTTTGGAGAATGAAATTAAGCACATGTTTATAGTAAAGCCATAATTTTCTAAGTACACAGAAGCTGATGAAAGATATAGAAAATTAAAGAGTATAAAGATCCCCACATCTCAACAGTGGCAAGAATTCATAGATCTGATGTGAATTTGACAGGTAAAAGAGCAGGAAAATCACATGAAGAAATCATATTTTATTGTTATTTTATGGTGAAAAAATCAGTGTCAAAGTGTATCAGTAAAATCAAATTGTTACTGCTAGTTATTTTTCAATTACAACAGTGAATCAGTGAAAAACAAAGATAAAGAGTATCAGGATTGAAAGTGAAAAGAAGAAATGTTCTACAAGTCATCTTCCACGAGGTGATGCATCCAATGCCAGTAATGCTACCAGCACATCATGAAATCATTTCGATTAAGATAATCAGTTCTATATTTCGTTGTAAAAGAGAACAACTTGCAAACTGTTTTGTTGCTGTCCCTCTTCTTATGTTATATTTCCTATTTTTCCTTGAAACATTATCTCAAACTTTGAGATATTTTGTAAACAATTTATGTGTATAAATACTTCATCATTCAAAGTATTCAGTGTGGAATAAAATTTCTCAAGACTACTATAGTCATTTTGCTGGATATATTGAAGTTGGGGTGAGTCAATTAGCGAAGCAGCAGACTAGAATTGAGATTAAAGACATCATAACTAAGGATTGTTGTGCTCACAAGATAAGTCTAGTCTTTTTCCTATTTTTCATTGTTTTTCTTTCAAAAAGTTTCCATGCATTCATTTTAATGTGTTTCTATCTTTAATGATCAACTAGGAGAATTTAGACATGATTAGTGATAAAAAGCTCCCTATTTTTAACTAGTTGGCATTATTATGTTTTTTTCTTGATAACCAGACTATAGAATTCTTAATTGCTCTAGGTCCCAGTTTGATCCCCTCCTTCATTCTTCTTTTTCTGTAACTTAAATATTCTTAAGTGTCCTTTTGTTTAGATTTCACCCATTCCATCAACAAAGCCTATTCAAAGCCTTAGAAGGTCATCTGCCCTACCATTAGTACATTTGCATCTTTAAGTTTTATTTCCTAGCTCTGATTGCCTAGAAATTTGACTCCATAGCCCAATGTTCTGGTAGATCCCTCTGGTTTACCTTGAAAAACTTTTTATTCCCACCACTCTTTCAAAACAAGTCCCACTGTCCACTCATAGCTAGCCTAAAATGCAATTATAAAACAAAGTTAAATCTTTAGGAGAGATCCCTCTCCAGAACTCAAGAAGGCTAGATCCTGAATTCTAAAAGAGGTTCTTGGTTACCCCTGGTTTTCTTAACTACAAAAATCCTCATCCCACAACCTGAGAATTACTAGGGTGATAACAGCTTCAATAGACAGGGGTTCTATCTCTATTCTTCGAATAGATAGAGCATATCCTGCTACGCTCATGGAACATAATCGACTCTTTCACACAGGGTATATTCGTTCAAATTAAACACCGAGGACGTGATTTCGCCCTCCCAACAGAGCCACTATTCCCTTCTACAAACTTCCATACATGGAAATCAAATTCGATTCACTCGTAGAGAATATGAAATTCAAAGGCAGAGAGAGATTAATACATAGAGTTTATTCTTCCTAATCATACACAGAGGTTTCCTAATCGAAGGAATGAGTCCTTCGGGAGATTTTCAATAACATACCCAGATATCAATAAGTCCATAGTTTTATTGAACATGAAGAGAAAAATCTCTCGACTTACTCTTCTACTATCAAAATCCCCAAATTACAGAGTCTATTCACACAAATTTCGGTCAATCAAAGCATACAAAATTCTGAATCCATTCTTATAATAAATTCAAATTACATAACCTTCCCTGGTCCTGGCCTAATCTTCAGGTTCAATTTTCAGAATCTGCAGGTCAAGAAAAGGGTAAAAGACTCATTGATAAGCTTCAAGAAGGATCCATGAACTATAAGACAAAGAAACGGAAAAGGATATGGTTATAGCTTATCCACAATACCATGATTTATTTGGGGAGCTAGAGAGGGTTTTCGAGATTCTGTGTGAGTTTTGTGCCAAATAAGGTTCCTTTATTGACCTTATTCTTAAGTCCTGGGATGAACATCTTTATGGTTGGTTTGCATATGAGAAGCTAAGGAACCTCTTGCTTCTTCCCTGTAGTTATATCCCTTCCTATATGTCATTCTTACCTGTGTAAGTAATTCTAGTTAAGTAAGTAATTCTTACCTGTGTAAGTAATTCTAGTTAAGTAAGTAATTCTTACCTGTGTAAGTAATTCTTAATGTATGAATGCTAGCTATTGTAACAAATAGACTTGAAGATCAAAATTTAACGATTCAGAATTATACAAACAATATAATGAGGAAAGGGTTATCAGTTTTTTATGAGGAAATGGTTATCAGTTTTTTATGTAGGGTTTATCAGTTTGACAGAAAGGGTTGATGAGTTCAAGATTCATAAACAACAAAATAACCAAATGGGATGAAATGCATGCTTAATTTACAACAGAATAACGCAACAGAACTCTACCAGCAATCAACTTATTTTCCAAAAGAACATTGATAAATCATAAGACTGAAGTAATACATTGTACAACCTGAACGCTCCATTCCCCTCCAGATTTCTATATGTAGTACATAACATTCAATCTTGGTTAAAAATATTTAAAAAAAAAAATCCGCCAAATGTGCTAGTTTTAAGTAAATAGGTGACTTAGCTAATTTGAAAGTTTTGTCCAAGCATCAGTAAATAGGAGATAATCTAAGATTTTAATAGATGTTCACCACATAAAATATGTCAAAATCCTATAGCTATATCCCTGGCCTGAGACTGCAATGAAGAGGTCCAAAGTATGGCGGCTTCAATAGAACCAAGCCTCAATATAGGGTTGCAGTAGGTCCGAGGGTTTAACTGATTCAAGTCTTAATAAAAAGCTACAACACAGAACCGAGCTCTTATGGTATATCTCTATCCTCCAATAATGACAAACATTAAATTATCTTGAGCATGGTAATAGAACTAAATTTGTTTACAACAGTCCACAAGATATCCATTCATTTCTAGAAATTCTGCAAGAAGAAAATGAAATTCATGTGTAACAAAGTATTATGAAAAGACTTCAAGAAACCAGAACTTAGCCTGAATATCCTAAAACTGAAGTTGGAAACATCGTCTCTCCAAGGTTGTTAATGTTGCAATCCTCTGTTCAACATTGATACAAATGTTGAAAACAAGTTAAAAGATGAACCAAATAATAGCATTCAAAGGAAAGACTAGGATGTCACCATTTCTACCTGCTATCCTTGAAAAGAAGGAGAGCTAACTTACATGCTTTTGTGTTTGCAAGGTGGACTTGAAGACCATGTTCATCCTAGAATGAGCTCAAAATGTACTTTTGTTTTTGGATTCGTGAAATAGAAGGACAGTGTTGTCAAAAAATAGTGAAATGGAGATCCCATAGAGGGCCTCCACCTTTACCACCCATGGATTTTGAAATGAGAAACTCTCATCCATAAATATGAAGTCCAAAGAATGTGAGGAAGTCGACACCCTTGCTTGACTACTATGTTAATGTATATAATAGACCCCAAAGATGATCATTTGAATCTCATATAGGGTTATAATTATAGAGATCACCAAGCATAGGAGAGGTATACTTTTAGCCTCTCAAATAGTAGGTTTCTTCCAACTATCTGAAAGGCTTAACAGGTGTCCATGGATCAACAATATATTTACTTTTGCTTCCTCAATAGCATTTGGGAGGATTGAAAAATAGTCAAAAGTGCGGTGATTCCATTTGAAATGACTAAACCTTAAAACCTGCAATTTCTTCCTCTCTGCCCATATGGAGATGAATTTGTCTGCTCTTCTGGCAAAGAGTTTGAACATGGTGTATCCCAGCATGATAGTCTCGCAATTAATTGATTCATAGGTCAGGATGTATGCAGGAGGCGGAGGATTTTAGTGAACTACCATACGAAGGAGGAGAGCATGAGTATTGAAACTGGGTATTGCTTCTCCAGTGAACACTTGATTACTTACTGTAATGGGTTTTACATATTAAAATTGTATTCATACTAAGAGAAGCCAAAATAATAGAGATTAAATTTTCTAGATCCAAACACCCAATTTCCATAAAATCAAGAGAGAATTGGGTTAAAACAATTTAGCAAATTGATATTTCAAAAACTAATGTCAGGAACAAGAACTGTAAGCTACTTAAACCCTAACAAGCACTTTTGAATTGGATGTTCATGGCTTGTTTTCTGCCCCATCTTAGTTAGATTGGAATTACACCTTGCAATTTGATAAGAGTTTGTATTGCCTAATGAACAAAATGAAACTTTAATTGAAACTGAAAAAAAGGCAATCCTCTTGCAGAGTCCATAAAGGTGGTAGTTCTATATGGCTAGGCTTCACTTGAACAAACATTTTTTCCATTAAATTTTTAGTCTGCTCTGCCAAACAGAGTGATGCAGGGGCATTAGGCTCTAGAAATACTTTGTATTTTCTTAAGTCTAGATGGATCTCATGCCTTTGAATTCTCATGTAGTTGTTAATTTTTTGAGTAAAATAAGTGAGGAGTTGTAAATGTTCTCTAGCCCACTAGAGGACATGAGGGAAGCTTATTGAGTTAGTTAGGTGAATAGTCAGTTTCAGTTTTTCGAGGGTTTGAGTCCAAATTTAGGAAGTCCAAGAGTCTTTGTTGAGCTATAAGGGACCTGAATCGATTCAGGTCACCATTCTGTACAAATGTAAGTATGAATGATAGCGTAGGCGATCAGCCCTGTTCAGAGGTAGAGTGTAGTAGAGTTTAGGTGTAGTTCATAGGAGGCATAGTAGGTTGTAGAAGGGCATTGTAATTGAAGATCTAGCCGAAGACTAGAAGTTCTGTAAGTAAAGTCATGTATATAATTGAAATCATTGTTCTAGTATTAATTGATTCAGTTATGTGTTGTAATATTGCGCTTTGATAAGAGCTGTATGAGTAATGTGTGACAAAATTTGTCTAAAGGGTTAATGCCTATGTTTTGATTCATAAGAAATTTGAATATGCTGAGGATTTATGTTGTAATGATTTGATTCTAGAATGAACAAGAAACTCAGATCGATGCTATTGAATTGAATTCCATGGACCTTTTAGGTCGAGGAGTAGAATTGCTTGACCGAATGAGTATTGAATATGGCGTTCAGAGAGATCTTACAATTTCTATTATGTAATTATGGAACCATGAAGTTCTGGGGGCTTAACTCAACGTTTGGTTATACTGTGTAAGCAGTGAAATGAGGCTGGGTTGAGATCACAGTAATGTGTGACTGTATGGACATGGAATCGAATGGAATTCGATGATGCTGGGAGGGGTTAAGTGAACCCATGGGTGAGAAGTTAAAATCAAAAGAAACTTCTTGGCGCATTTGAAAGAATCGCTTTAATATATGGTTGTGGTGTCAGATAGAATGCATAAAAATGATGGACAAAAAGGGTTGTTAAACCTCTGTGGGGATTGTATTAAGGATGCCAAGTCAAAGGAGTTAAGGTGGAACCACGAATGATTGAGGGAATGGAACCATGACCTGTAATAGTGAAAGTGGGCTTCCAAAACCGTATGTGGTTTTCGCAAAACTCAAAAGCGGTAAACGGAATTTGGAAAAAAAGTGCGATATTGGTCGCTGGATGACACGTGGCTTGGGTGGTTTTTGAAAACTGCGAATTTCACAATTTTTCTGGGCATTAAGGTCCTGTTCGAAAAGTTTTTCGATTACCATCGGATTTGCTGATGAAATGATCGGATGGTGGTTGCATCTTGGAGATGCATGGAAGATAACGTAAGGGTAAGTTGTGTGTTTATGTGGGCCAAAGGTTAATACGCGGGGGTGCAAGAATTGTGATGTCCGTCAGATCTCTTGATCCACGGATTAGACGATGTTTGCATCATGATGATGCGTGAAGGTTAATGGGGACGTTTCTGTGGGCCTCGAAGAAGTTTATATATGTATCTCTTGGAGTTAACTCCAAAGGCGTGGTTTGTTATAAGGTATTTACCTTTGGCAAAAAGATGTAATATGTGTTCATATATTATAGTTGGCATGCAATACCCCAAGGGGTATGCGATATATGTGGATATATATTATGTCGATGATAACCCGAACCTTGTATGAATGAATTCGTATGCTGAGGTATATTATAGTTATGTGTGAAGGGTAAGCCATAGGCTTATTTCCGATTGAGTTATAAATCTCAGGTGTGATTTGAAAAGGGAGCTAAATTTTTAAGTTTATTCGAAAGTCGGAGAGTTGACTTAAACATCATAAGGTTGGGTATTCCAATGGTTTGATAACCATTGTTTACATATACAAGCTTCCATGTTGAGAATTGAATTTTGGAGTTGTTTGGGTTATAATAAGGGTTCGGCAGGAAGTGGAAAAGAGGGAGAGCTTCCACATTTAAGTATAGGACCGGGTGTGTGTCCTTTTGATGAATTAATGAAGTGGGTTAGACTGTGATTTAATCATAGGTTTGGAAAAGGTAATGGTCCTCATATATATTGTTAGAGTTGGGCCAGATTTAAAATTAATTGGGGAAAAACATTGAGGTGCCTTATTGTTATATGCATAGAGTGAAAGTGTGTTAGGTCCCTATATTACTAGTATAGTCCCTTATTGTTGTTAGTGTAACCCCCTTATTTTTATTATTGTACCCTTGTAACCCCCATTTTATTATTATTGTGCCCTTAAATTATTATTGTTAGGTCGGCTAGGATTACATTGTGGCCCACTAGGATTACATTATGGCCCCATGGACTCCTATATATAGAAAGGAGGTTTTGTAAATTGGATTATCCAAGAATTGTTCATTTATGTAATGTATTGGAGGTTTCCCCCTCAAAGTTTCTTATTTATAAGGCGTTTATATCTCGTTTCTTCTATTTTTGGGGCTGGTTACACAACATTTGGTATCAGAGCTTTGGATTCTAGGTTTTCGCAGCTCCAAACAGGTCATCGTGGAATTTTCGCTATAAAATTTTTTCTACAAAGTTTCAGAAGCTGAAATTTGTAGGGTGCGAAGCCGAAATCCTGAGGAAGATTATCTAAAAATTTCATAACTTGGTTCGCAATATTTTGGGAGATATGATCTGTGGAAGTTAAGTCTTTTTTCAGATTACTAAACAGGTCATCGTGGAATTTGCGCTATAACCTTTTTGCTACGAAGGTTCAGAATCTGAAATTAGTATGGTACGAAGCTGAAATCCTAAGAAAAATTTTCAAAAAATTTCAGAGCTTTTTTCACAATATTTTTGGAGATATGATCTGTGGAAGGTAGTGCTTTTTCAGGCTCCTGAATTTCATCTCAAAGAGGTGATCGTGGGAAAAGTTCAATAACTCTCTCTCCAAGATCGATTGGAGCAGCCAGAAAATTGTCGCCAGTAAAAGACTTTAGTTTCTTGGCTATCAATTTCGTAGGAAAAAGGACTAAACATGATTACATGGAAAGTCGTACAAGTTCGCTCTACTGAACCAGTCCATAATTAGGTCATTGTGGGAGATTGGACACAACTTTGTCTTGGAGAATCGAAATCAGGTCAGACCTATGGCATTCGAAAGATAATTTAGAGGGATACGTCGGTACCGAAATTCAGATATTTAAGTGCTGCAATCACAGAGATAATCCAATTTCAATATCGAGCTCCTCAAAAGCAAGAAAAAGGTGTGTATTTTTTTTCCAAATTGCATGATTCTTGTTTGAATAATCAAGTTAAATTGATTCCAAGGGCATATTGTGGAATAGATATCAGTATTGGATTTTAAAATGGCCCCTAAAAAAAATTCAACACCCATTAAGCCTTTATAAGGCTCTACTATGACTCATGAAGATGAAGAATGGCAACATGACATATCAAAATTACAAGAGCAAGTGCAACAAATTTCGCTCTCGCAAAGAACAACAAAAAATGAAATGGAAGTTTTGAAGAAAGACGTGGAAGCTAAGATGGATGGCATGGAAGCTGGCATGGAAGCTAAGATGGATGACATGAAAGACAACATGGAAAACAACATGAAAAACATGAAGAATGATCTAAAAGCAGACATCGAAGGTTTGACCAAGTTGATACAAGAAATGTTTCCTAATGGTGAAAAGATAGTAGAAGAACCTCATGATGAGAGAAAAATAAATGTTAATCGCGACTTCATAAACTCTAATTTTGGTGGGAAGAACCACCATATTCCAAAAATGGATATGAGGAAGTTTGATGGGAAGGATCCTGTAACATGGATACTACAGATGGAGCAATATTTTGATCTCCATAATGTGAAAAACACACAAAAGGTATGCATTGCAACTTTACATTTAGAACAAAATACATTTGTATCGTATCGATGGCTTTTCTTCCATAAAAAAATTGTCACTTGGCCAATTTTGACGGAGGAAATGATAGCACATTATGAGGATACAAAGAGCAACACATTCTTTAGCCAATTGATAAATCTCAAAAAAAAGGTTTAGTGGGGCAAAGACATTGAAGACTTCCAAAAATTAAATATAAGGGTAATTGATATTCCAGAGGAACACATGATTGATCTCTTCATAGGTACTTTAAAGGATAACATCCAACATGAAGTTCGCGTTTTGGAACCTGATTCATTGGAGAAGGCATTCAGGTTGGCAAGAAAAATTGAATGTAAAATTATGATGACAAGGAAGCCTACCACTCACATCTATAAAGATGGAAGTGTTGCTACTCCTAGAATTCTACAACCTACAAGGTTGACAGCGCAACAATTGGAAGAGAAAAGAGAAAAAGGGATTTGCTACAGTTGTGATAGCAAATACACTAAAGGTCATAAGTGTGCTGAGAAGAAATTATTTTACATAGATTGTGAAGAGGAAGAAGAAAATGAACAAGAAGAGGATATACACCAGGAACCGACCCTAGAAGAGGAAGAAATGAATCCGACCATATCATGTAATGCACTGGCAGGAATTACCACTCCTCAAACTCTCAAGATAGCAGGACAGATCAAGAAGAAAAAGGTAATAGTGTTGATTGATTCAGGTAGCACCCATAATTTTATTCATTGTAAAGTAGCCAAGGAATTAAATTGTTTCCTATACCCAGCACCAGAATGTCAAGTGATGGTTGCAAATGGAGGAACTATAAATTGCTCTGGAAAATGCCATAATATCAAGCTAACCATGGGGAATATGTATTGACTAGTCCAATGCTTTCCATTCCTATGGGAGGTGTTGATGTTGTACAAGGAGTACAATGGTTACAATCTTTGGGGATGGTAGCTTTTAATTTTCAAGAAATTTTCTTGAAATTTTTTTCAGAAGGAAAGGAAGTCGAATTACGGGGTATTGAAGGGAAGTCGGGAAGGATAATAAGCTCTAATGTCATGACAAAGCTTCTAAAGAAAGAACAACGAGGCGTAATTGCACAATTATGCTCACTAGAAGTTCCGACATCAAAATCATCTATTTCTGTAGATCTCCAACAAGTTTTGGACAATCATTCCAAGGTGTTTGAAACTCCCAAAGGACTCCCACCTATTCGTGATCATGATCATGCTATTCATTTGATTCCAGGAAGTGTTCCTCCAAACATCAGGCCTTATAGATATCCTTACCTCCAAAAGAGTGAAATTGAACGTATGATTGCAGAAATGTTAGAGGCGGGTATAATTCAACCTAGTCAAAGTTCTTCCTCTGCTCCTGTAGTATTGGTACACAAGAAGGATGGATCATGGCGAATGTGTCCGGATTATAGGGAGCTCAATAAGCTCACCATTAAAGATAAATTTCCCATTCCTGTGTTTGATGAATTATTGGATGAATTACATGGAGCAATTTATTTTACCAAGTTGGATCTTCGTTCAGGATATCATCAAATTAGAATGAAGACTGAAGATATTCCAAAAACAGCATTTCGAACTCATGAGGGTCATTATGAATTTTTGTCATGCCTTTTGGCCTTACCAATGCACCTTCTACATTTCAAGGGTTGATGAATTCCATTTTCAAACCCTTCCTTAGAAAATTTGTGCTAGTATTTTTTGATGATATACTAATCTACAGCAGGTCCTGGAAGGATCATGTTGAACATGTTGATAGGGTGCTCAAACTATTGCAGGAGAAACAATTATATGCAAAAACATCCAAATGTTTCTTTGGAGTACAAGAGGTGGAATATCTCGGTCATATTATATCTCACGAGGGTGTTAAAGTAGACCCTAACAAAATTAAAGCCATTAAGGAATGGAAAGTCCCCAAGACAATAAAGCAGTTGCGAGGATTTCTCGGGTTAACAGGCTATTATCGCAAGTTTGTTAAGAATTATGGGAGAATAGCAGCACCTCTAACAACATTATTGAAGAAAGATGCATTTTCATGAACTCCTGAAGCAACTAAGGCCTTTGAACATCTTAAAGAGGCAATGTGCCTAGCACCAGTCTTAGCTATGCCAGACTTCACAAAAACCTTTATTGTGGAATGTGATCCCTCGGGAAATCGAATTGGTGTTGTTTTAATGCAAGAAGGAAGATCCATTGCTTTTGAAAGTCGTCCAATCAAAGGAAAGTATTTACAGAAACCTATTTATGAGAAGGAAATGCTAGCAATACTGCATGCACTAAAGAAATGGAGAACTTACCTAATGGGAAGACACTTCAAGGTAAAAACTGATCATGATAGTCTTAAACACTTTTTGGAACAAAGACTATCTTCAGAAGAGCAGCAAAAATGGGTCACAAAGATGTTGTGTTATGACTTTGAAATAATCTACAAAAAAGGAAAGCTTAATGTTGTTGCAGATGCACTCTCAAGAAAGAATGAAGAGGTGGAAGCATTTCTTTGTGCCATTTCTATTATCCAACCAGATTGGATAACCAAAGTAAGAGATGAATGGAAGAAGGACAAAGATGTATGGACACTCATTCAAAAGTTGCAGCAAGATCCTAGTACATCTGATACATTTAGTTGGAAAAATGATTCCTTATGGTACAAAGATCGCTTATATCTTTGTAAGAATTCGCAACTAAAACAAAAGATTCTTCTGGAATTGCACACTTCTCCTTTAGGAGGACACTCAGGATTTTTAAAAACTTACCACAGGGTGAAGAAAGAATTTTTTTGGGATGGCCTTAAATCTGATATTCAAAAGTTTGTGGTGGAATATTTGGTTTTCCAGCAGAATAAAGTTGAGACAATTAAGACCCCGAGTCTTCTACAACCTTTATCCATTCCAAGTCAACGTTGGGAGGAGATTTCAATGGATTTTATCACAGGCTTACCTAAGTCCGAAGGAAAGAGTGTCATCATGGTGGTAGTTGATAGACTTACCAAGTATGCACACTTTTGTGCATTATCTCATCCATTTAAATCAAGTACAGCTGCTACTACATTTATGGACAGAATTCAAAAGCTACATGGAAGCCCAAGGGTTATTGTGAGCGACAGAGATCCCATTTTTACTGGAAATTTTTGGACGGAGTTATTTTCTTGTTTGGGTACTCAATTAGCTCATAGCTCATCTTATCATCCCCAATCTGATGGTCAAACTGAGATAGTAAATAAATGTTTGGAAGGATATCTTCGTTGTTTTGTATCTGATAAACAAACACAATGGGTCAAGTGGTTACCTCTTGCTGAATGGTGGTATAACACTTCCTTCCATACTGCAGCAAAAATCACCCCATTTATGGCACTTTATGGATATCATCCACCATCCATCACATCATCTTTAAGGGAAAATTCGAAGGTTCAAGCAGTGGAAGATCACATCGAGCATCAGCAAGAAGTTCTCCAACTTTTAAAGGATAACCTGAATTTGGCACAAAATCGAATGAAACAATAGGCAGATCAACATCGTAGCGAGAGAAGTTTTGATGTAGGAGATTGGGTATTTTTACGGCTACAACCATACAAACAAATGTCCCTCAAGCAAGAAAAGAAGGATAATAAATTATCGCCAAAGTACTATGGTCCTTACAAGGTGTTGCAAAAGATTGATACTATGGCATACAAATTAGAGCTTCCTGCTTCTTCGCGATTACATCCAATTTTCCATGTTTCATGCTTAAAGAAGGTTATTGGTGAAAATCTTCCAGTTCAAACAATATTACCAGAACTTGATGAGGAAGGAAAAATCATATTGGAACCTGAAGCGGTCATGGAAACAAGAACTCGACAACTACGGAATCGATCAATTTCAGAGTATCTCATCAAGTGGAAGAACTTACCCACTAAAGATTCTACACGGGAGGATGAGAATTTTATACAGAAGCACCCAGAGGTACTCAAGCATTGAGGACAACACTTTTTTGAAGGAGAGGGGCATGTTAGGTCCCTATATTACTAGTATTATTGCTTAGTGTAAATCCTTTCAGTTATGCTACTGTATCTCTGTAACCCCCATTTTATTATTATTGTGCCCTTAAATTATTATTGTTAAGTCAGCTAGGATTACATTATGGCCCCATGGACTCCTATATATAGAAAGGAGGTTTTGTAAATTGGATTATCCAAGAATTGTTCATTTATGTAATGTATTGGAGGTTGCACCCTCGAAGTGGCTTATTTCTAAGGCGTTGATATCTCTTTTATTCTATTTTTGGAGCTGGTTACACAATAGAGTGTGGGTTAAGTGAGGTAGCTCAGGCATCAAAGAGTTGAGGAAAGGATGAAAAGCATGCTCAAGAGTTCAAATTTCAGGGAAAAAACTTGAGAAAATTAAAGAAATTGCACCTAAAATTCTCAGTAACACCTACCTTCATTGGCAATGGCACTTTTGGTACATATAAACAGTAGTAAAAATGAACAGATGAGAAATAAAGGAAGAAAAATTGGACTCAATGCCTGCCTTGGACCTGCAAGATGAGAAATAAAGGCACGTTGACAGGCCATCTCACATAGACCTGTCAGGACAATGAAATTTTATGGCAAATAACAGTGCATTGATCATGGGTTCAAATCAAATTAATTGACTTAGAGTAGTTGCCCTCTATCCAGATGTGTCGAGGAAGGAGAGGGGATTACACAAGGATTTCCTTTCAAAACAAAAAGCCATTGCTACTGTAACTGTACAGTACCACAATCAACACTTTGCAACAATTAACCATGTGCTAATATATAATTCTAAACTCGAACACATATGCATGAAAGAAAATATGAAATTGTGTCATATTGCATGAGTGAATGTTAGAGAGTTTGGAATATTCAAATGGATGACCCTCGCATAAATCTAGCACACCTCAAGACGAAGCCCTAGCATTCTCGCTGTAAGAGGAGGGTCTTGAAACAGAACATAGAGTCTTGAAGGGTACATTGTGGTACAAGCTACGTTGTAGAGGCCAGAGTGAAGTAATCATACCTGCGCTAAACTAAAATACATGAGTCACCAAGAAGTGCAGCATGCCAATAGAGTTGTCCCTAAAGCAGAACTGAATGGTGATCCTGCACAAGATGCCAGCAAGATCTAGAGGATCTGATTTTTAGCATTTTAGAACACGATCTGATCTTTAATGTTTTAGATAGTTGTATTAGATAGTGTAGCTGAGACATTAAAAGTGTCAAATTTCTGTGTGATTATAGACTCCATGATAAACTATATTATTTGGTTGCTCAAACTTAGTTAAGATTGAAACTTTGGGACTAAAATGAATACAATGTTTCCAGGACCAGAAATTAGCCTTATAAATAATTTGGTTTCTGCCGGAGGTATATTTTTCCTAAGAACAAAAGAGATTGTAAATATGGTTATAGAGGGCTTGGTTAGTTTATATGATCAATTTTACTGTATGCATCAGTACCAAGGCCCAAGAGGCAGAGTAGGAGGCTGCCATAGCCCCAATGTCATTGAAATTTCAAGACTATGCAAGGTCCTAAATTGTTGCGCAACAAAAAATCATCTCTAACCATTCCATTCTACTCACCATCGACTATCATGGCTAGGAGGAGAAGTCCAAGTCTAAACCTTATTCCTTGGTGAAAAGTAGGTCCATGTTATGTCTGCTCATTTTCATTTACAAATATAAATGCGCTACTGTCCTGTAGCAAGGCCATTAGAGGTACTTACAAGCCACAATAAGGCCACAACTGTCTCCAACAAGAAAAAATAAAGAAGAAGGCTTACAGGTGGGAGGAAGGGTGGATTTGAGCAGGGATAGGTGCCCTAACTAGGGCCGAGTTCTTCAAAAAATACAAATCACATTTTAAGGAATTGGAAGAGAAGTTTGTGGAGAACAGATGTAGGATTGGGTTTGAGTCTTGTCATAGCATTATGTGCTTGATGGTGTGAGGGTCACCTTTGTCTAAAAGACCAAAAAGGGAGGTTGATACAACAATATTTAGAGGTATTTTTTGGAGGGTCGTTAGGCATAGTGTAGGAGTGTTCCTTAGCAAGTAGCTCCTGGAATTGAATGTGCAGTAGCATAGGGGGTGTCTCCATAAGTAAGGGAAACGTTCATATTGTTCGTTGTTCCATAAGTGCGGTAGGGATAGTTGAGGAGAAACCTCACCCTAGGGTAGTGTTTTCTTCCTTTAAGTGGACAAAAAATAGAAGCAACATGTTGGAGAAGTTGATACAATGATGAAGCAATGGGATAAGGGCTAGAAGATTGCCCTAACTGTTCTTCTAGAAGCGCATAATTCAAGGGCAAGAGGGAAAAAATAGAGAGTTTCAGATTGCCTCTTGGATGATGGCTTGAAGGGTGTCCTAGGAGATGACTCCAGGGAAATGGGAAAATCCCTATCTATTGCAAAAGGGATTTCCCGTCCCGAAGAAAAAATTTATAATAGAAAATTCATGAAAACAAAAGGCTCAAATCTCTCTTTCAGACTGGTGACATGGAACAAGGCCACATGGACCACTGTGATTGGTTGACATTGTTGAAGATGGAAACAAGAAATAGTGAAGGAGGCATCCTAAAACATCTTTCCTGATCCTAGTTGGAAAGTGATCACCAAAACTAGGTGGGGGCCACACAGGTGATTTTTGGCGCAAAGTCTATTTTTAGACTATGTCTATTTTTAGACATATGGATCATGGTCTATGAGTTGCAGGATGCTATTTATGGATGATTGGTCGAGTTGGTAAAAATAGATGGACCTCTGTTTTTAGACATTGGGCGGTTTCTATTTTTAGACTATCGGGCTAAAAATAGAACAGTCAAATATTATTAACCCTTAATAATATTTAGACTATAAACATTATCTTTTCCTCTTGGAGCACTTCAGTTTGATGCTTGGATGTGGCACATGCAGCTGACAGAAGGAAATATGCTTTTCCTAGGGGTTAGTTGAGCTATTGCATGGTTGACTTCAGTTAGAACTCATGTGGCAGAGTTTGGTGGAGTTGATGAGACAGTTGGTGGAGTTGTGTTCGGTTTAACTTAGTTGAACTAGTTGTATTTAGTCTAACTAACAAATACACTAGTGATGAGTGGTGTGAATTAATTATTAATTAATTCACTAATTATGAACTCATAAATCAACTAAACAATACATTAGTTAACTGCAACGCATGGACAGTTCAGTGGAGACCAGTGTTAGAGGTGGGTGAAAGGGTGGAGTCTACTATTAGTTGTGACTATACTTGTGCATGAGATTTTCACACACATTGATTGAGATTTCCAATGAGGATTGCATAGTATAAGCTAATGGGATTTGAACTTGGATCTAATTCATTATCATCTTGGATTTCGCAGTAGAGGCAGGCAAACAGTGGAGGAGATTTGAACCTGTGACTTGTTCAGATCTAAGATAGTTTGTGTGTAACAATTGGAGATAGTGCTGAGAGCTTGTGAGGAGTTTGTGCTATGTATTTTTACATGTTATCTATCATTATAATATACAGATAATTGGGGTTTTTCAGCTGTAATCTTTCCCCATTACATACTGTGTTATATGTGTGCTTGATTATGTTTTAATGTGCGCATGCGACTACTTCTATTTCCGCAAATTGATGATAAATTGTAGAAGAGGTTATGTATTATGCATGAAGCTTAAATAGTGTGTAATCAGGATAATCTCGGTGAATAATTCAGCTATTATTCAAATTTCTACATGGTATCAAAGCGAAATTGATCATCGGATCTATTACAGTGATTACAATTATTTCGGTAGACAGAGTCTGTAACGGGCCAGGTAGCCTCTGGATCCATCCTTTCTTTGAAAGGTGATATATCCAGTAAATGCCCCTACATTCGATCTCTGTGCTAGAAATAATTTGTTCTCCTACAAATTTAGATCGACGGTTGGGATTTTGCAGAAACATTGAAATTCGAATTTAACTGTAGGTGTTTCTTGGTGTGGAAATCAAGGAAAACTGTCTTATCAAGAAGTTGCGATTGGGTATGCCGCAGAAAGGTAGCTACGAATTATATTGCATGGAGGAATAGAGGATGAGCGGTGCTCGGCCAATGGGCGAAGGAGTTTCGCATGAATCTTTCGGGTCCAAAACCTAGCGATGCGACCTTAGTTGAAGAACTTCAGAAAAAAGAAGACAACAAAGTGTCGAAGGATTGTTGGAGGGCGTGAAGAGGGATCACATAGTATCAGAAGCCTACATGGTAAGACTTCTCCAATTTATGATGTTGAAGCGCCAACAGTTCTGTTAAAGCAAGTGTGACAGGAAGGAGATTTAGCGCTCAAGGATAAACTCAGGAAAATAAAGATGGAGAAGAATGACACTATTCCGGTATACTTGAAAAAATTTGTCCACTGCAGGGATGAGCTTGGGAGTGTAGGAGTTAGTGTGGATGAAGAAGACTTGGTGATCTTGGCTCTCCTTGGGCTTCCGAAGAGTTGGCATAGCTACGAGGACTCTGTCAGTGGTCGGGGGAAATTGCCAAGATGGGAGCGACTTTGGTCGGATCTTGTGCAAGAGGAGATAAGGCGGAGTACCAGGGATGGATCTTCATCAAAGGCATCTGATGAAGAAGATTGTGCTTTGGATGCCAAAGCAAGGAAGGGGAAGGGAAAGAAGAATGCTTCTCAATCCGGTGCAAATGGTAAAGAGTGTGACATGTCCAAAGTGAAGTGTTTTCACTGTCACGAGCATGGACATTACGCCACAAATTGTCCACAGAAGAAGAAGAACAAGCAGGCTACTGGAGATGCAGCTGGTGAGGCTCTTGCCTCGCAATTTGAGCTGTACTTCTTATTGATCGTATGCATGGCGTCTAGTGCATTGGGATCGGGGTGGTATTTTGATAGTGGCGCTTCCTTTCACATGACGGGAGATGTGAATCTTTTCAGTGACTCGGGCGGTCGAAGAGCCTCTCAACATGCGACGTGAGAAGCAGTCTCAGAGAAGGTTGTGGCGCGACCCATTTTGAGAGATACGGAAAAATCTTTATAGATTTGATGTAGATGGGATTTCTGTAAACTTCCTACGTGTTGGGAAGTGTAGAAAAGCCCGCATGAAATTGAGCGAGAGGGACGGGTTGTGCGAGGTAAGAGTGAACCTCGGGATGTGGAGCGACCACAAAGTGCGGGATTATAGGTGGGAAGATAACACTCATGCCAGAGGAGAAATTTAATGCCGGATAGGCGGAGGAGTGCATGCGACTATACACGACGAGGTGAGAGGTAGGGCGACATGTGCATGATTAATCCCAAGAGAATTTAAGGCGAAGGTTAAACGGAATGGTGTGGATATCATGAATTGAACCTGGATACGAGGTGCCCACAGTGCAGCAGTAGCATGATCAGTTGGATTGATGCAGGCAGATCAAAGTGACAGTGTCGGATACTGGAGCGCGAATCAGAGTTGACAGCAAGTGCAGAGTGCATGGGTGCAAGAGTTCAACAACGTAGTGGTTCCTGATGACATATTATTAGTTGGTACCAGCAATCGAATACTTTGACCAATGAATGCATGGGGCTCGATTGAAGTTGTTGAAACCTATTCGATTTGGGAAGATTACGGAAAGCAGATATGAAATTGCATATAGCGCTTATGAAGGTTGAACGAATATGGAGTTGCATGCTCCACATGAAAAACTGTCCTTTCTTGTTGAAGGAGTGTTGAAAGGTAGCAACAAGAAGCAGTGAAAGGAGAATCTTTGAAGCTTTCTGATCCTAGAGAAGTGATCACCAAAAACAGGTAGAGCCACACAAGTTATTTTTTTGTATACGAAGTCTATTTTTAGACTATGTCTATTTTTAGACATATGGATCATGGTCTATGAGTTGCAGGATGCTATTTATGGATGATTGGTCGAGTTGGTAAAAATATATGGACCTCTATTTTTAGACATTGGGCGGTTTCTATTTTTAGACTGTCGAGCTAAAAATAGAACAGTCAAATATTATTAACCCTTAATAATATTTAGACTATAAACATTATCTTATCTTCTTGGAGCACTTCAGTTTGATGCTTGGATGTGGCACATGCAGCTGACAGAAGGAAATACGCTTTTCCTAAGGGTTAGTTGAGCTATTGCATGGTTGACTTCAGTTAGAACTCATGTGGCAGAGTTTGGTGGAGTTGATGAGACAGTTGGTGGAGTTGTGTTCGGTTTAACTTAGTTGAACTAGTTGTATTTAGTCTAACTAACAAATACACTAGTGATGAGTGGTGTGAATTAATTATTAATTAATTCACTAATTATTAACTCATAAATCAACTAAAGAAAACATCATTTAACTGCAATGCATGGACAGTTCAGTGGAGACCAGTGTTAGAGGTGGGTGAAAGGGTGAGTGTGACTATCAGTTGTGACTATACTTGTGCATGAGATTTGCACACACATTGATTGAGATTTCCAATGAGGATTGCGCAGTATAAGCTAGTGGGATTTGAACTTGGATCTAATTCATTCTCATCTTGGATTGCGCAGTAGAGGCAGGCAAACAGTGGAGGATATTTGAACCTGTGACTTGTTCAGATCTGAGCTAGTTTTTGTGTAACAATTGGAGATAGTGCTGAGAGCTTGTGAGGAGTTTGTGCTATGTATTGTTACATGTTCTCTATCATTATAATATACAGATAGTTCAGGTTTTTTAGCTGTAAGCTTTCCCTATTACATACTGTGTTATATGTGTGCTTGATTATGTTTTAATGTGCGCATGCGACTGCTTCTATTTCTGCAAATTGATGATCAATTGTAGAAGAGGTTATGTATTATGCATGAAGCTTAAATAGTGTGTAATCAGGATAATCTTGGTGAATAATTCAGCTATTATTCAAATTTATATAGACATAACACATTAGAAGCATGATGTTAGCATCTAGAATATCTAGGACATGTGGCACTCCATGATAAAGACACATGGTATGTGGATTTGAGTTTTCTAGGTGGTCAAGTGGGCCGAAAATAGGTGAAATGTGGCACCACTTAGAGATTGACATGTGCCAATTGGTACAAGTGGTAGAAAATTGGCATGCTCAAACAATGAGGTGATGCAAGACTGACATGAGGGAGAAAATATTAGAAAAGCCCCAAATCTGGAGAACTAAAGCTCATCACCAACCTGAGATTGAAAAATTTACATGATGTCACCTATGAAATCGTAAATGGATAAATCATAGTAACAATAAATTAACCTATGTAACAATAAATTTGGATTCATCCCGGGAGTGGTAAATGGAAAAATCATAGTGAAAAACAGGAAACATGCAGAGTTTCTTACAATCAAATAGATGAAAAAACACATACAAAAAACCTAGATAATAATCATGAACAAGCTTAATATTGAATTATGAACTGTAAAGGAACTTACAAAATGTGACATTACGAACCTGGTCAAGCGCACAAGCAAAAATATCCTGGACATGACCCTGGTTGACAAATTGTATTGCTCATGATGCAAGAGGATTTGTACCTGCACTGCCAAGTCAATCAAAATCCATCATTATCTATACAATAAATACAAGTAATTGATGTAGTAGTTTTTACTCTAAGATGCATTCTTATGATAATGTTAGAACATATGTTGAAAATGTCAAAACATACTTGAATAAGCTCCTCTTCGTTTCAAGAACAATTTATTGGAGTCGCATGAACTTGGAACAAGCCTCCCACGATCTGAAAGAGTAGCAACTAAGTCAAAAATGACTTTTTTGTTGCTACGCTGGATCAAGGGAGGTTTGCTCCAAGATTAAATCACTCCAATAAATTATTCTCTACTAAACAAGACCAACCACGTGAAGGTGGAAGCTCTTATGCCGCCCCCCCACCCTCACATCACTCTCAATTCCCCAATACCCAGTCTATATTTCATTTTTTACTTTCATGAGCATAAAAAAAAATATTCAATAACTAATAAAAAAACAATTCAACAAAAAGTACGCAAGGAAACATTGCAATTAATGCTTGACATAAAAATAGTATGATAAATGAGTTTTTTGTATAACGCAAAAAACGTTCCAAGTATGGTAACGTTTGTCTTATAATAATACAATATTTTACATTATCAAATTTTATTTTTCTTCTTCCTATTTCTAAAGCTCCTAATTACATCATCAATATCATTGTGCTCTGCTCTTGTTTCATGCCTTTTGACCCGCATTGCTGACCTAGTTGTGTAGTCACGATGTCTGGTCTCATCCAGTGACCGGGCATCGCCTACAAAAACAGATAATATTAAATTTTAATTGTCAGTTTTTAAATATCATTGAACTAGTTCGGTAACATTAATAAAAAAAATTGCAATGAGATTATTTACTTGGTGCACCAATTGTCGCCGTTGAGATTGTTGCCCTGTCTTCCTCTCTGGTGGTAAGATCCTCAAGGGAAACATTCTCTGTCATTTAAACAAAAAAATTTATAAGGACAACCATCAAGGTATAATTAGAAAAAATTATAAGTGGAAATTAATTACCGTCACGGCCCTCACTGATAGCAGCATTGTCGGCTTGGTCCCCACTACAATGATCAGGTTGCACGAGAGGATCATCTACATCTGGCTCTAAAACTGGGTTATTTGCCTCGTCGGTAGTGCTGCTCCCCTGATTTAAACAAAGTTGTTAGACATTAAATTTATGGACGAAAACAAAAATATTGAAAGGTTAATGTTTTACCTTATCAGGCATTCTAGAACTTGGGACCTTCCCCAAGCTACTGCGACGTTCAACTACAGCTTGATAGCCAAAACGGAAAGTGATATTTTTATCTTCCTCTGTAGTTTTTGTTCCGAAGTCATCACCCTACATTACATATGATTTTGTATTTTTAATCATATCTGATAGGATTACAAAAACGTTGGAAGGCGATACAATTAATTATAAGATGTTTAGCTACTTAATTACAATTCTTGCAGCTAATTTCAAGTAGCCACCCTGGCCGAGCTTGTGATGGCCCTTTTTCTCTATCCTAGCTTTGGTTGCTTTTGAGGTGTCAGGCAACCTAGCATCAAAAGATTGAAGTCAGATATGACGTAGCACACTTTTATTTTAGACATAAAGAAAATTAAAGCTATTGAATTAAATTTGTAATTTACCTTGCGGGTCCAGTTGGCATTTTTCCTTCTTTCTTTGCCCTTTTCTCTTTTCCGTCATGGATGAGTGCTCTCCACTCACTCTCTGGAACTATGAGAGGATGCTCGTATCTAGGGTTAAATTTCAATTGCATCCTATAGGTGTCCCTGGTATATTTCAAATATTTGCCGGCTACCCGAGCCACCGCTGTTCTGTCAAATGTGCCGACCCCAAAAAGGGCTTCTAGATAATCTAGAAGTTCTTTTTTCAGGTTGGAATTCTGGGAATTCCACCCTGTGCGTATGGTTGGGCCAAAAATTACCAACGCATGGCTCTCCAAAAACTTGTAGAACTCATTGTTTCCTACACAGAAAAAAAAGATATTATCATTAATTTAAAAATAAAAATCATGATAAAATATGTTTTAGATAGAGTACATGAAATAGTTAAAATATTAAAACTTACCTGGGAGTTGTACATGCTTTATAGGGACACCTTCATCGTTCACCAACAACGTGCCATTAGTGGTCCTGGTGGAGTTGGCACATGTAGCTCCAGGAAACGCAATAATGTAGTTGGCCATATCAGCCTCATCACTGCCAACACGTTCAGCGGTTGGCTGGGTGTCTGCTTGGGTAGGGTGTGTTTCTTGGCTGGCACCTAAAGGAGTAGAAGGTGTATGAGAGGGTTGCTGGGCAATATATTTCCCTTGTGTCCCACTACCACCAAAATCGGGTTCAGCAAGTGTCAGATAACGCTACATACAAAAGAACTTTTTGTTAGTTTAGTCAATGTAAAAATTAAAAATCAAACTATCACAATTCATCTCATGCAGAACAAAAAAAAATCCTTTTGCTTTTTATTATTACCTGATATGTTTCTAGCTGGGTCATAAGTTGAATTATCCTCTCTTCTATTTCAGGTGTTTGAGGCGCGTCTATCAAAATATCAAATTCTGACCTTGCTTTTCATACCTTTTTTCATGGCAAGAGCAATGGAGATAGGGATGAAGAAATCTCTTCCTCATAGAGGGAATCATCAGGCGTACCATGGCCAGGTGTCTGCATATTTGAACAAAATTAATTTTATTTCAATTATGTAAATAACTAAAATACCTGAAGATAGAGAAATGCTGGCACTTTACATGTTCTTCCGCTGGCCCCTTTCCGCGATCATCTTGTCTCAGGGTTGTTCCTGTACTACCCTGATCAGTCTGCCACATTGCAATAAAATTATAAATGTAAAAGCTTGAAAACAATATCTAACTTGAAAACACAAAATGAAAATTGAAATAATTTCTAATAAGACATCGAAAGACAGAGTTAGAGTTTCAAATATTCCTTGCATTGAATTAAGTCCTGGAAACATGTCATTACACGTTAAGGCACCCAAACAAGAGACGAGTTGAAAATGAGACTAAACTAGGTTATTTGTAGTGAATTTTTAAAATCTCAAAAGGTATATTAATTATTGAAAAAAATCAGCTTCATAATTTCAGTATTATTGAGTCTGTTGTGTATAAATCACAAAAAATTTGAAACAAAACACTATAAAAGCAACAACATAATCACATTCTGCTATAGCAGTGATCTGACCTCTAAAGTAGAATTTCTACTAGTTTCAGCAGTACCATACAAAAAGTGGAAATGAACACAAGATACAACCATAGATGTGTAGTTAACCGCAAAACCATCCACCCTCCAACCTCCTCTAGTAACCTACACAAGAAACAGATGTATGGGGTATTTTTATAAGGGGTTCCGCAAAAACATCCACTAGAGGTTCTTTTCCTTGAAGTGATTCTAGCCTATCACATCCAACAAATTTAAATTAATTGAAACTTTGAAATTCATAAAATATACTCTCCATTTTCACAACACAAGCATTTTGACAAAATCCTTTTCAAATTTGACATGTTGACCATGTCATGGGTAGACTTTCCATTTTTTTCATCTCAATAGGATGTGTCGGACCTTGAAGGTCATGGTCTAGGTGTCTTCTCTTGCACGATTTCACGAAGTAGCTATTTTCATGAATGCAATGTGTTATGCATGAACCAGAGGTTCTCGCATACTTGTCTACATTCAATGATAGTTGTAGCCAGATTTTGATCTAATCCTAGTTTTAAGCATGCTGGAGATTGAGGTTTAGCATTAGCTATAATTATTTCCACATGGCTAACTTATCTAGCCCTTATGCTAAATGTATAACTCCTGTCAAGGGATATGTATCATCCATGCCACGTGGAAATTGTGCCAATGTTTGGGGTGGTGATTGTGCTGATAAATGATCACAAATTAGATTTCTTGATTCTTTCCAATTACAAGCACCTGATTATTACAATAGTATGTTCATGTGTGACTATAATATGAACAGATGTGGGTTTAATTTTCACCCTGCAGTAGTACAAAGCTTTTCAGATATTTTTCCCATCAATGGCAAGGCAAAGAAAGAGACCAACCCTGAAAACATGGCCATGGAGAAAAACACAATTTCTGAAGTACTGGCTACAGGAAAATCAGGCCTCTGGGATGTTAATTTTCCATGGTACAGGGAAACTATTCCCTCATCTTTTACAACTATGCCAAATATGGGATTGAGTCAATTGTGCATGATAGCCCTGGACAGCTATGGGGGTGAGTTTATTGATTGTCCCGTGATTGAAAATGAAGATGCAATTCGTGTGATCTATGATGTATTAAGCAAAGGAAACTATGGAGATGATGGAAATTGTGATGATGGAAATCAACTGCCAAATTTTATGGAAAGCATGCTGGAGACTGAGGTTTTGGGAATTCATTATGTCTTACATTGAATTTTATTAAAAACAAAATTAAATCTACAGGTATGCCCTATTCAAGGAAAATGAGCAGCCTAATTTATTGCTCTGTTTCAAATCCTGGGAATTCTAAATGGTAAAATCACTTTTCAAAATCTAGCAAAATTTTGTTTGGCCATACCATTTTGCCTATTGATGGAGGAAGGGCCTGCTTTCTAGATTTTCTTGCGCAACATGAATTTCTTTGCAGCAAGGGCCTGCTTTCTAGAGTTTCTTACGCGACAGGCAGTTCTTTGTAGTAGGAGGCGTATATCTAGTAGGGTTTGAGTCAATTAGAAAAGGCAAGGAGCTATAGTACTGATCTACAAAGGCGTATATCCAGTAGGGTTTGAGTCGATTAGAAAAGGCAAGGAGCTGTAGTACTGATTACATGCAAGGTAGCTACAGTGATTAATGTAAAATTTATAAAGGCCTGCCATGATTAATCCAAAACCTTTGTAATTCATTTGAAATTCCTATTAAAACCATAGTTTATGGCTGTAATGCTCCACCATATAAATAGGTATTAAAACCTTTCAAATGCCAAATTAGGTTTGATTTAAAAATGGCATATAATTTTAGTTTAGCTTGTACAATAGTAAGGCCATTATTTATTGGTTTGAAGTAATAAACAACATGCAACAAACCCACATAATTAATAAATTATTTAAAGACAATAATTCCTACATATTAAAATATAAAGTTATAACATACCAGCTCATACTCGAACATAACATTTGTATTAATATTCTTCTTATGTATCTTCTTGATCTTCATCCAACTGATCGACATATATACCAACATATGATTCAGAAACAGTGTTGAAATGATCGACCATGTCATCATCATCATCAATTATGTCATTTTCAATAATATCCTCATCGACATCATCAATAATTTTTTCCTCATCTCCTATGCCTGGTTCATCTTCTAATATATCTTCTTCGTCTGTCAATGCATCTTCCTGCTCATCTGTCATTGCATCATCTTCTTCTTGATCAATATCATCTTCTTCCTCTATAGTATACTCTACTGGCCTTCGTCTTGGGTCATATCTAATAGAAAATGACCATTCTTTCTCACCTGTAACCTCTAAGTAAAAGACTTGTTCGCATTGGCTTGGAAAAACATAGCGATCTTTTCCTACTTCAAACTGCGATGTTTTAACCATTGGAAATCCGTTGTCATGTTGAATAAGTGTTCTATCATCATCACGTACATTCATTCGTAGCCTATACCATTTGACGCCGAACAAAACTATTTTGAAGGAATTAAAGTCACACTCAACTATATCATCTAAAAACCCATAATATCTATTTTCAGATTCTCGAGGATGTCTATCACTCCTGGAGGAAAAATTAGTGACCTGGAATACTACATTTATCCCACTATCATAAGTTTTCCTGTTATCATCCAACTGTTTAACATGAAATTTACGACCATTTCACAACATAGCCTTGTGGTGTTTCAACTGCAATATGCCAAACATGAAAAAGATGCATTCTCATTTAATAATTAATCATATAATTTACATAGCATGAAAATTATCTAAAAAATCAAACTTGTTGTCACATATAAACATAGTGTAAAATAATTAATGAATAATATAGGTGAATTAATTGCTTACCTTTCTATCTTTCAAACCATATACTGAATCGATTTCCATGTCCGTAATGTTTCCATCTCCATTATGATACACTTCTATAATCAATTCAAACATTAGTTGCCATGATAAACTACCATCGTTACGTGCTTTACATGTTTCAATCCATTCACTCATCCACTCAAGATTGTTTGCAATGTATAAAAGTAGTGCCTCATAATCTTGAGCCCCTGAATAAAAAAACAATAATTCACCAATATTAATAAATGTTACTTATAACCATGGTAAATTATATTAATTAATAAACTATGAAAGAATAATACCTAAATGAATATAATGATAATATACATGATGTAAAAAAATGAAACATTATATGTATTATACATAATAAATCTTTTACCTCTCACTTTCTTCATTCTACCTTTTCCCAACAGGTGCTCCACTTCAAATTTTTTGATGGGGTTCACATCCCAAATGCAATCTACCACCTTCATAGCTGGCGCAGCTAATATAGGAAGATAATGAATAATATACACCATGGATTCATATACCACATATCCCTCCACCATAGAACCTTCAAGTCATGCTCTTTGTCTAACCAAAGCATTCAAGGATTTCAGGTGCCTCTCGACCATCCACATTGACCTTGTGTGTACTGGTCCACACATTTCAATCTCCTCAACTTGGTGTATCAAGTAGTGTTCTTGTGCAATGAAAAATTTTGGAGGTAGATACTTTTTCATTTCACACATTAGCCAAGGAATTTCTCTCTTCCAATACTTTATTTCATCTTGATGGATTTCTTTCAATGACAACCATATGAAAATCATTACGCAAGGTTATTTCATTGAAAAATAATATATATTTCATTACAAGTAAATTAATACATCATTTCATTAAGTACAAAAAGAAATTGTAGCAATTAGATTTTGCGTATAAATCAAAAGTACTTACCTCATGTATTTACTAAGACCATAAATAACTTGTTTGACATTGTTGTCGAAGTCATTTGGGAGAGATACATGTAGAACATACTATAACAATAAAAAATGAATCGTTATTGGTTTCCAAATTAAACAGAAAAAAGGAAAATTTAAAATATGTATTCAAGCAATAACATACAAAAACGTATACCAAAAGAATTACCTTAACAAAGGTATGCCAATCATGTGTTTTCACCCCACTGAATTCACCTTTCTTCGTTAAGATATTATTTATGTTTGAAGCAAAACCTGTTGGAAATTTAATTCTTCTAACGACCTCTTTTACATCATTTCTTTGTTGTTCTGTTAATAACCATGGAATATTATTATAATTTCGACCTCCATTGTTATTTGATCTGTCGATCACACTTTTCATTGCATGATTCGATTTCTCAATGTCAACACAAATTTTGTCAATTTTATCTCTATCATGTGCACCATCTATGGTTCGCCATAACATTTTTGTCACATTCTTCTCGACATGCATTGTATCAAACAAATGAGCTATTTTTAGGTCCTCATAGTAGGGCAACCTCGCGAATTGAGAAGGATAACATTTCATTCCAGGTGGAAGTACAATATTAGTACCTTCACCGCGACGATGACCTTGATATCAAAGAATAAAATAAATCAGAACAATAATTATAAAATACAATAAAATAAATTCATTAGTTAAAACAAAAATTGCAAACATTACATAAACAAATAATATATATATATATATATATATATATATATATATATATATATACACAAATTACGTACCAGCTGCTTGACGATTATTAATTCTATTATATTCCAAATTCCACAACTGAGGTGTCATTCTTCGTGGTTTTAATCCAGTTTCTTCTTTATCATTGAAAAGATGTTTTTCAGTAGTACGATACTTATGGTTCCTAGGGAGGAAGTGCCTAAACTCATCAAACACCATCTTTCTTAAGTCTGGTGAATGACGATACTTCATCTTAGGGCCACAAACTGGACATGCAAATCTACCCTTTGTTTGAAGACCTGCAATAGATGGATCAATAACAATTAATATACTATGAGATCATTTTTAAAACAAGCAATATGGTATATCTAATTTAGATAATTATGTATTATATTAAAGTGCAACGAAATATTACATACCACAAACATGTGTTAGTCCTGGGGCATCATGAATTGTCCATACAAGCATTCCACGACATTGAAATCTCTTTTGCTTAATTGGTTTAGTGATGTCATACATAGTGATGCCATGCCATAACTGTATTAGCTCATTGATAAGAGGCTCAATATATACATTCATATCTTTGACCTGGTACTTACCTAATTGTTCAAAATTACGGTACATAATAATTACTACCATGATATATGTATATATAAGTAAGTAAATAAATAAAATATATATTTATGCAAACAATGAGAGAAATGAAAATGTTACATTAAAAAAAATAATGTATCAAATACCTGGAATAATAAAAGTCAACATTATGTGCTCCCTCTTTATTGACATCCAAGGAGGAATGTTATTGTTGATAATGAAAATAGGCCACACTGAGTAAGTAGATCTAAGCTCTCCGAATGGATTAACGCCATCAGCTGCCAATGAAAGCCTGACATTACAAGGTTCATTTTTAAAATCTACATATTTTTCCTCGATTTCTCTAAATGCAGAACCATCTGCAGGCATTCGAAGAACACCTTCTCCACTTCTATTCTTTCAATGGTAATCCATAAACTGTGCTATGTTGTTACACCTGAACATTCGCTGCAAACGTGGAATTATGGGAATATGATGAAGAACCTTTTGAGGCACCTTTTTGGTTAGTTGATCTGTTCGATATCTACTGGTACCACATTTCGGACATTTTGTTTTCAACGCATGTTCTCCATAATATATAATATGATCTTTAGGAAATGCATCTATAGTGTTATATTCCATTCCAAAGTGTTTCATAATAGCACGTAGATCTCGATATGTTCGAGGTAAAGTATTTGGCGATGGTAACAAATATTCACCCAACAATCTATAGCATAAACAAAAACTAGTTAATGTAAAGATTATTAATCATATACATACATACATACATATATATATATATATATTGAATTATTATTTTACACATTTATTACAACTAAAAAAAGGGAAAATAATCAACATTTACATATATGTGATCATATATACATATTGCATACCTTAGGATTTGTGTCATACATCTGTTCGACAAATTATTCATAACCTTTAAGTTCACTAGCAACAATGTAGCAGAGAGAAGAGTTGCATTTGAGTGTTCAAAAAGTCGTTCACTTGACCTTTTAATTAGAGGTACATCATAAATACCGTCACTATCTCCACCATCATCATCTGACTCACCATACAAGTCTTGGAGCATTTGATTTGTCCCATCATTAATGTGAATTGTCTCATTATTGTCATCATGATCTACCTCCATGGGATCATTAAAATTACCTTCATCATTCGCTTCATGTTCTTCACCTTGTACAACATCATTTCCAATACTAATATTTGCTGCAATATTCTCTTTTACTGGTGCAACATCATCTAATATATTACTATTTAGCTGTGGAAGCTGGTTGATCATCTACAAAAAGTTGGGGGGCAACTATGTCTTTATGAAAATTACAAACATTAATCATTAAACATTAGTGTGCATATAAAAAATATTAAAATAATATAAAATTTTACGATATAATCAAAATGAAGATAGATAATTAATTACCACGGGACGATAGTCATTCGATCCACCATCAATGTGCCCATATTTCCTACAATGCATTGTTGTTGTTGCTATTAAAAATCTAACATTATTTCTCATACAACATTTTTTGCAAGGGCAATAAACTCTACCATCACCCCTTTCACCCTTTTGAATTTTTTTCCACCTCTAATGTTTTCTTCCATTGATGCAAATTATCCTATAAAGAAAATAATAATTATATTTAGCAATTATCTCTCTCAATGGTGTACAAAACCCAAGACGTGTTGAACTCAACGGGAGTTGATCAATAAGCAAAAAGAAAATAAAAGTGGGCTTTTTACATTTTGTTTATATTTTTAATAAAATTGTGGGCTTTTTACTCCCAATAAAAAAGTGTATATCAATTTTATATTTAATATAAAATTGTTTATATTTTTAATAAAATTGTGGGATTTTTACAAATTGTTTATATTTTTTATAAAATTGTGGGCTTTTTACAAATTATTTATATTTTTAATAAAATTGTGGGATTTTTACAAATTGTTTATATTTTTAATAAAATTGTGGGCTTTTTACTCCGTCGAGCGCCTGGCTTAGCACCTACACTAATCACCATAGGATCGAGGCGAAGAACCACAAGCTAAACCACAACGAAATACAAGTCATGAGGGGAGGGGATGAGCGCATGCGCTGAGTCCCAATTGATTGAGTGTGAATAGCCTTGGGCTTGTAATCAAAACATGTGAAAACTCAACTTGTATATAAACACCAATATCTCTTATACGCTCGGTGAATGTGGGATTATCCCACTGGACACTAGCACTATACCGGAATTCATTGGCATTAACAACATAATTAGTATTGTAATATTCACTATTTCCATCACCACTAGAACCACCAGAGATAGGGGCACCACCAACGACTGGAACAACATTGATGTAATTCTCAACAAAATTAACAGCTGGAGAAGTTGGAGATGATGTTATGGCTCGCTCGGCTGTGACAGATTCATTAGACGCAGGTGACTCGAATGTCGTAGATTCAAATGTTGCAGGTACCATATCTATATTAGAACTTGATTTTGGTGGCTCAGAGTCGATTCGGATGCCAGTGATTTATTTGGAGACCAATGATTCAAACTTCAAGCGTGCGTGAAGTTCCAAGCAGTGGAATGAAGATAGGATAGAGAATTTCGCAATGGTTCCCCACCTCCTGGAATCACTATGGTCCACCTTCCCTTACGAGAATCCTATTGTAATGCAAGTATTTGTATTTACCCAGTGCCATATATATATATATATATATATATATATATATTTGGCTAAAGGAGGCTAATACCCATCCAAGGCTCATTCATCAAGGGCTACGTCGAAGGCTAATCAATCGAAGATAACTATCAGGGCATGGCTCCCCTGTCCATCTTTTCTTTTGAAAAAACACTAGGGCCCACTTATTGAAGACTTATGCATAGGCGAAACAACCTCACCAACCGTCGCAAGAGTGACACTCTGCCACCAACCGTCGCAAGAGAGACACATTTCCACCAACCGTGACACATCGCCTAACCGTCGCAAGAGCGACACTTTTCCACCAACAGTCGCAAGAGCACCACTTTGCCACCAAACATCACAATAGCGATGCATTCTTCTAAACATCGCAATAGCAACCCCTTCCTCTAAACATCGCAATAGCGACACATTGTCTCTGTAACGTCCCAATAACGACATACTTCAGAAATCCGTCGCAATTACAATGCTATTTTGAAAATGTCGCAAGACTGACACGTGCCTCTAAGTGTCGGTATTGTGACACTTGCCTCTAAACGTCGGTATGGTGACGGTTTCGGGTGGGATTTGAAAAATTTGAAAAAATTTAAGGAAATTTCTGACATTTGGTCAAAAGTGTTGGAACCAAGTGTCGGTATTTCCGCCAAATGTACTAGTGATAGCTACATCCCAATTTGAATGACCTGAATCTTTTTCAAAGGTTTCTGGATCAGTATTTTCTAGAGCTTGGGCTAATAGGGAAGAGGCTCTTTCGAACTGAGAACATGTACAACATTGATCTGCAGGGTCACCTGCAAGAGAACCTGCTGCATCCCGAGTAGAGAAGACCCATCTTGGAAGTTGTGGAGCTGAAGGAAGATCTTGAGGAGGTGGAGGAGGATTGGAATCCTCGCTTTCATCATCTGAACTAAAAGGAATGTTGTCAAAAATAGAAGATATAGAGAGAGGTGGCACATATGTCGAATTAGGCTCGCGAGCCAAAGGTGGCACACCCGCCAAACTAGGCTCGCAGGCTGATATATTGTCATGAAATTTTAAATATATTCTAAGGATTACCTTTTTGGATTTTGGTTGAAGAAGCCTATATCCTTTGACATCTTCAGAATATCCAAAAAAAATTATTTTTTCACTCTAAGGTTCTAAGGATTTATGTTTCGCATCTAGAATATGGGCCCAAGCTTTACTTCCAAAAACATGAAAGTGACTTACATCTGGTTTGATTGAGCTCTAGGATTCTTATGGAGTTATATTACTTAAAACGTTAGTAGGAATGTGATTTACTATGTAATTTTAACAGTTAATTACTTCTGCCCAAAAATTAAGACTAAGTCCTTTAGATTGAAGCATACAATTAGCCATTTCTTTTAGAGTGTGATTATTCCTTTCAACTACACCATTTTTTTCTGGAGTATACGGAACAATGTGTTGCAATTGAATGCCATGCTCAGTGAAAACGTGGATAAATTTGTTGTTAACATATTCTCCTCCATTGTCAGATATTAACTTAAGAATGTGATGTCCATATTGTTTCTCAACCAAGGCCTTAAAGGCCAAGAACATGTTAAAAACTTCACTCTTGATTTTTAAAAAGTATACCCAAGTGCGTCTGGAAAAACCATCAATGAAATTTAAGAAGTACTTGTAGCTAGAGAAAGGAACAAATGGAAGTAGACCATATAAATCACTGTGCACAAGCTACAAAGGGGTTGAAGCATGCCAAGAGGCACATTTTTCAAAACTATCCTGATGATGTTTTCCGAGTACATATATAGAAAAAACACCATCTCGGAAAAATATTGTAGGAATATGAGTCACCATATTTTCTTTACATAGAGTTTGAAGAGAGAGATAGTTTAAGTGACCGAATATTTCATTGTTGGTATGAAAAAATTCTCTATTTTTACCCCCTTCCTATTACAAAACCATAATCATTAACCTCTATTTTATCTCCATAAACCTCCTCATTCCTGCACTAGTCCAAGATTACCATTTGTTCCTACACAAACTTCATATTTCATGTTTACGTTTTAATTTTTGCTTAATTAATCATTTTAAATAGATTTCGTGCCTTTAATATTTATTGTAACTTATGTTTACTTTCCTAAAGTATTTGATAAGCTAAAGTAACAATTATTATATTAGCTTGATCTAGTGCGGGTAGTTTCATGCACTGCTAACAACTACTCATACGGTGATCTCCTTGACAACTCGATCACTTCACGTGGGCATATTTTTCCATGACGTCCAGTTTAGTTGCGGTCATCCGAAGTTGAACTCAAGAAAAGGATAGGCAGGATGTGGTCAAGGATGATTTCTACGGCCAACTATTAGTTCACATCCTATTATAGCTGCTGGTGTAATTTCGTAATTTTGTTTGTTATTCCGTTCAGCCAAAAGGCTCAATTTTGAGCGACTGTGTAATTCTCGGTTATGGCCATCAGTCGAAGGGATGTATAAATTATAGCTCTTAGAGAGAACTAGTTTAGTGATAGCAAGTGTAACCGTAATTTTGGTTTATTTGTAATCTTGTTATCGCCATCGTTCTGGGCTGGACTTGAACTTAAAATTTATATTTTCTTATTGAAGTTAATACAAGGATCCGTTCCATGATTTTCTCACTCTGCATTTAGTTTTTCATTGATGCATTGTTAAAGTGTTGAAGAGTTTTGTTTCCTAAAATGGGAAACGAGTTGGTTGGCTAGGGCCTTGCCAACCCATCTCGTTTGTTGTCCTTCTTTCATTATCGTAAAAGTGTGAGTTAACTTTGTTTATTTGCAGTGCATCGTTTAAATATTAATTTCATTCTTTCTTAAATAATTTTGATTTACTTCCTTGAGTAATCAAAGTGTGAATGGATCCATTGTGTGGAGGTCAAATTGAATTTATTTATTTCCTGCGATTCCTTTCCTGGTTTTCTTTCACTTGGATCGTGCAAAGAGATCCTTCCTGCACTAGTGCATGTAGGATCGTGCACTCTAGTTTGCTAGTTTATTTACAACATGTGTTTTATCCCTTTTATTTCATATGATTTAATCTATTCCTCCAAGTAAGCATTTACTATCAGAAAGAAGTATTTCTAATATTAAAAACCGAAATCTTGAAGATTAAGAATGAATTTGTGAAGTGGAAAAAGAACTTTGTTGCAAAATCTTAATTCATATCCGCATCTCGTGATTTAAGGAAAAGGATTAAAAGTAATCTGGAATATTACGAGTAAAATTTTTTCAGTTAAATCTAGTCGCATGCAAAACCCCTTTGACTAAAGAAGGTCTACTTTAACTTTTGAAGTTTGTTTTCCTCTTAAGGTTTATTTCTATTACAATGTTTACTTTATTGAAGCATTCTTTTTCGTATGTAAGTCATTTTGGAATTCTACTTGCATTTTGCAATTCTTTTTTAAGTTAACTCACCTTTATTTTTTTAATTTAAATTGGAAAACTTGGTGTAAGAAGCTCTGTTCTAGTACAAGAACCAATGTCTTGTTACATGAATAGAGTGCTCCAAGCTTTAAGGCTAGAGCCCCTACATGAAGACATAAGTCTTCAATATAAGTGTAAAATATACTTCTCACATAAAGTTTTGTACCTCTACTAATGCAAGAAGATTGCAGGAGTACATGAATGATCACTTATTGTGAGAAGGAAAATCATTTTGAATGCAGATCCTTTCAAGGACCCACTTGATAAACTTCCATTACATATACTGAGGATATACATATAATTTTACTTCAGCAGTTAAGATTATTTACAACAGTGTGAAAGTTCCTTTATTTGGTTCCTTCACAAATATCTTTTAGATTCCAACACTAGAATTGCTTTGGTGTCAATTTCCTTTGAGATCATTTTTTGTTTGATTCTACAATATTTCAATTAATAAGTAGAAATATAAATAGGAAAATTTCATACCACTTTTGACATTACCTCTGCTTCGTCTCTAAGTTTACGAAACCTCCGAGTTGACAATTAAGTGTTGAAGGAGTTTTCTTAAGTGCAATTCATGCACCCAATATTTTGGCGTCGTTATCAGGGAGGCGATTTGAATTGGTAACAATTTTTCATTTTTTCAATAGGAGTAAGTATACTATTATTTTTTCTACAGCGTGCTTCTATTAATTGAAGGAATTTTTAGGTGATGAGTTACTTTCTCATTGCATCATTTTATTGAATTTTTGTCTTGTTATTTTCTTGAAATGAATGCCTAAAAGAGGTAGGGGTCCGAAGCCCACTAAGGGCTGACGAAATACTGGTAAATATGAAAACAATTATAATATTGGGCCTTCTTTTGTAGGAAGTAAGTCCAAACAAACCTAGACTCACCATGCAGGAGCTGTCCACTTGGATTCTGGCAACAATAGTCCAGGAGTGACACAATCCATGAAGGGGAAGAAGGAGTCTATCGAAACCCATAGTCAGCCTTCCCATCTTATTGAGAGTAGTTCGACTGAAGGAACAACAATAGTAGATCATGAGGACCATGTCGAGGGATCTATTGAAAATCAGGTAAATGAGGAACAATCCACTTTTGGATTCCCAATTGTAGATCTGGATGTAACTTTGAAAATGAAAAATATACCACCATCAAATCTTCCTGATTTCTATGGTAAGGTACATGAAGACCCAGAATTTTTCCTATTTGAGTTTGATATTTTTTGTAGAAGCTATGATTATGCATCTGATTCTTAGAAATTAAAGTTGTTTCTCGCAACTCTCAAGGATGCAGCTTTACGTTGGTTCATGAGACTAGGGGTAACACTATATCTTCTTGGGAACGGATGAAGAGAGTGTTCTTGTCAAAATATTAGGAATATTGTAAAATGAGAGATGTTCAAGAAGAAATATTTACTATTGTGAAAAATGATGATGAGACTTTAGAGGACTACTTAGAGAGATTCATGTATATCCTTCAAAGGTGAAAACAAAAATTTGATCTAAGTAGCATTAGAACCTTGTTCTTACGGGGGCTTACTGATGATGCTAGAAATGATTTGAATTTGTTAGGACAAGGGGATATTTCCCAGAAATATTTTGATCAAATCTGTGAATTGTGTAGGAAATTCCAGGAACCATTGTAGATCTGGTAAAGGGATTAGAAACATAAATAAGAAAACCGAATCTACTAATGTTATGATTGTCGAATTGGAGAAAAAAATGGACAATATGAAAATTTAACTAATGAATACTATTAGCAAAAAAATAGACTCTTTTAAATTTCAGCAAAAACTTGTAGAAGAACAAGATTCATTGCCTATTTTTGGTCTAAGATGTAGGAAAAAGCACCTTGTAAGAGAAATTCCTATTGATATTAAAGGAACTAATAAATGTGCATTTTGTGCAGAGAACCATGCCATAAAAAAATGTCCCTCTATACCTGGGTTGAAAGCTATATTTGAAGGAGGGAAACCTAAAGCAAAATCATTGCATGCTATGGGAGCATGAAGAAAATGGCCTCAGGTAAGGGCAGGTATGGCTCCTGAAATTCCACCACACTTTTTTGGTTATAACTCACATCCATATTCCTATTCTAACACTAGTGACTCTCAATGATGGCAACATGGGAACCAATATGATTATGGACATCCCTCGCAATCTTTTCAACAATGATTTATGGGCCAAACCATTCACACCATTCCTATCTTACACCTATGCAATCATATCGATCTACATATGCACCTTACCCAATGCCACAACCATCATTACCTCATCTCAGTCAACCAATGCCACCATTTCCTTTACCTCCACCATTTTGACCTCCTCAACTACCTTCCCAACCCATACCAAATCCAAATAAAAAAGTTGTACAAATGATCCATTCTATGAACCCGCTTTTTCCATCCAAATAGTAGTCTATGCCTATTGGAGTCAATGATCTCTATTCGAGATCGGGGAAGATCATAACCTCAGAAAAGCAAAAGCATACCATGGCGATTATTGAAGAGAAAGGGGAGGAGGAAAATCCTGACCATTTTATGAATGATATCACCATTCAGCCTATCCCCATACCTTCATAACCTTTGCCAACTTCTTCCAACCGGCCTCCCTACCCATAGAGGCTAGTTGTCGAGAGGAATGACCCCATTCCCTAGTTTAGCTTGGCTTCTGAGCTTAGGAACTTTTTCATAAAGGTACCTTTGCTCCAATCTATCAAAGATATCCCCATATATACAAAATTCATTATGGAAACCTTCCTCAAGAATCCAGGAAGGAAAATACTGTAACCTTAAACCATTCAATTTGTCATTAGAGAAACCGAGTTAATGACTGGGTGTATGCACATGGAGAAATATGCTGACCCTGGAAAGCATGTTGTCTCTGTTCAGATAGGTGATGTCCTTGTATCTTATGTAATTATAGACCTCGAGTTAGCCATTAATGTTATGAAAAACCAAACCATGGATCAACTTGGACTGGTCCATATTCACCATATCTCCAATGTGACTAAATTGGAAGATAGATCTAAAATCAAGTCGGAAGGGGTGTTGGATGATGTGGTTGTTTCATTAAATTCTTGGGAATATCCCACAAAGTTCATTGTGCTTTAACCAAAGAATCCTATGGGAGGACATCCCTTTATCTTGGGAATACCATGGCTTGCTACAGTTGATGCTTATATTGGATGGCATTCTGGTGATATGTATATTTCCCATGGAGATTCTAGGAAGAAGGTCACCTTGTATCCACTCGCTAGATCCATTCAGGAGCTTCGAGAAACGTTATGGTTGGACTATAGTGGTGATGAGGAGACTCATTCTCTTTCCATGATACATTAGTATGTTGAGTCCTCACAGGAGGGTGAGATTCAAGACTTCCTAAACAATCTAGACACAATACCCAATTTTGAATCATTGAGTCAAATTTTTAGTCTAAATTTCAAGAAAGTCACAACTCTCTACCTCCCTCACCACCATCTCTAGCAACACCTTTGTGTACTCTTGAGCCTGATACCACTCTTATTGATATCAGTCTAGTTAAATCTTTGCATATCAATTCGGACTTGGATTTGAATTTGTTGTGAAACCATGTTGATGGATTTGCATGGGACTACGAAGATATGAAAGGCATCCCTCTTGAAACTTGTACCCACCATATCTATATTCATCATGGAGCCCGACCTGTATGACAACTCCAAAGGCGTATGATCCCAGATCTAAGAGATGTTGTAAAGGAAGAATTGAAAAAATTGTTGGATGCTGATTATATATATCCTATTTCTGATAGCCAGTGGGTCTCTCCATTGGTATTAGTCCCCTAAAATATGGGATATGCCGCATTTTCATTGACTACAGAAAATTGAACAAATCCACTCTTAAGGATTACTTCCCCCTTCCTTTCATCGGTCAGGTAATTGATACCCTTGCTAGTAAGAAGTAATTTTATTTTATAGATGGATTTAGTGGTTATAACTAGATATAGATTGCACCTGAGGATCAAGACAAAACCACCTTCACATTCCCATGGGGTAAATTTTCTTACTGAGTGCTCCCGTTTGGGCTATGTAATGCCCCTTCTACCTTTCAAAGGGCAGTCTTAGTCATTTTTTCTCACCTTGAGTGTGTGGAAATCTATATGGATGATTTTTCTGCATTTGGTGACTCATTGCTTGAAGCCCTCAAAAATCTAGAAAAGGTGCTTCTTTGTTGCCAAGAATGTCATCTTTCCTTGAGTGAAAAAAAGTGTACATTAATGTGGAAGGCAAGAGTAGTTCTTTTCCATCTTATTTTTGACAAAGGTATCTAGGTTGACCTTTCAAAAATAGAAATTATTGTAAGTATTCCTTTACCCAAAACTCAAAGGGATGTGAGAGGTTTTCCAGGACACGTGGGCTACTATAGGAGATTCATTGAGAATTTCTATAGGATAGCTACCCCCATTTTCTGAATTTTGTCTAAGGATAGTGAATTTTCTTCATCCACAGCTTGTCAACACTCCTTTGAGACATTGAAGGAAAAAAATAGTTCAGGCACTAGTTTTGAGGGGAACAAACTGGTCCCTACCATTCATATTTCCTCTGATGCCTCATATATTGCTATTAGAGCAGCTTTAGGAAAGGAAGAAAATAAACACTCCTATGTTATTTATTTGATCAGTAAAAACTTGTCACTGACTAAATTAAACTACACAGTTACCGAGAAAGAGTTTTTAGCTGTAATTTTCGCTATTAACAAATTCAGACACTACATTACAAGGTATGAAGTCTTTTTGCATATTAATCATTCCACAATAAAATATTTGATGAATATACCATTAACTAGAGGTAGAGTGAGAAGGTGGTTATTATTGTTGCAGGAATTTAACATTACAATTGTTGATAGACCAGGAAAATCTAATCTGGTAGCATATTTTGTTTCAAGGTTAAATCATCCTGGTGAATCAATTCCTTTTTATGATGGTTTTCCTGATGAACATCTTTTTACTGTATCTACAGAATCACCGTGGTTCACTGACATAGATAACTATCTAGTGACTGGAAAAAGACCACCTCATCTAACCGCTCATAAAAAGATAAGTATTATACAGAAAAGTGTTCCATATTCTTGGGTTTAGGGAGACCTCTTTTACATTGGACCAGATATTTTATCCATATATGTGTAAGAGGGGAAGAAGTGTTTTATATCTTAAAATATGCCCATGACGAACCTTGCGGAGGTCACTTCATTGATAAGTGGACTGCATATAAATTTTTACGAGCTGGCTATTTTTGGCCCTCCTTGTTTAAGGATGCCAAACAATATGTCAAGCGATGTGATAGTTGTCAGCGAGTGGGCCAACCTAATCAAACCAATGAAATTCCTTTATGTCCTCATGTTATGATTGAGCCTTTTGAAAAATTTCCATTGATTTTTTAAGACCAATAAATCCAACATCATTAAATAAAAAGCATATTTTGGTTCGTACAGATTTTGTTACAAAATGGGTAGAGAAGCTAAAGCTGTTTCTTTTCCTACTAAAAAATTCGTTTTTGATTTTATCTTTAATGAAAAGTTTACTAGATTTGGTGTGCCTAGATAGATTGTTTCTAACAATGGTCCATATTTTATTTCTAATATGGTATAGGGAGTGATGGAGCAGTATAAAATCCAGCACAGGAAATCTACACCGTATCACCCGCAAGAAAATGGTCAATTTGATTCCACTAACAAGGTGATTGAGTCCATCCTCACGAAGACAGTAAATATCCATAGCAAGGATTGGGCTAACAAATTACCAGAAGCCTTGTGGGCATAACGAACCACTTGGAGGAATAGCACGTGGCACACACCATTTGAGCTGGTGTACGGAAAACAAGTCCTTATGCCGATAGAGTTCCAAATTAAAACTTTTAGGATTGCAGTCCAATTAAGATTAGATCTCTTTGAAGCACAACATGAGTTTATTCTACAGTTGAATGATTTAGATGAATATCGAAGAGACGTTTTTCAACGTAATATGTTGGTTCAACAACATCGCAAAAAGTGGCATTATAAGTCCATCTGAAAGAAGAAGTTCCAACCAGGTTCTTGGGTACTCCTTTATGATTCTAGATTTAAATATCTTAAAGGGAAATTCCATACACGTTGGATGGAACCTTATGAGGTGGTAAAAGTGTTTGAGAATGGAGTAGTGGAAATTAAAAATATTAATGGACGAAATTTTTTGTTCCTGGTAAATGGGCATATGTTAAAGGTGTATTTTCAGCCCCTTAATAAAGGATATTTCATGCAGCAAGTCCAACAACAATATGAAAATGATATGGTAGGTGGAAACACTGACCTATTGAAGATCTGATTCTTTCTTTTCCCCATATAATAAAATGAAAAAAAAATGACAAAAAAAAAACATATAAAAGAAATTTTTTTCTTCTTGTAATCATGAAAATTAGTTAACTGACATAATTGCAGAAGGGTTGACCTGAAAACAAGCACGCTGCCAGGGAGATCAAAATTTCAATAGAAAGTGAATGTTGTTTGATTTTTGGATATGTTGACTATCACCAAGAATAAGTAGGTTCAGATGGTAACCAAGGCCTTACCAAAGTTTGGGATAGCTATAATGGAAATTTGTATCCAAACAATGCTTAATTCCCACTGCATTTTCTTTTTCCGGGACCAATGTAGGCAGATCTAAAAGGTAAAATACTACCCTTCCTCCATTTCTCGTTTCGTAATTCCAACTATTTTTAATTTCTTAATCCCATGATGAATTACCCTCCTCCTTCTTCTAAGGAACTATCCCTACCCGATTTCGTAAAATCCCTCTTTTCCCTTGAATTTTTTTCCATGTCCCATTTTTGTTTACTACCCTTAGTAGTATTATTCTTGGAATCCCTGCTATAGTATTCCTTCCCATTCTGGAAATTACCCATTTTCCCACTTCTTTGTTCCCTCATGAATTTATTGTAGGATCTGATGCAGACAGATCAGAAAGCATGCTCCTGAAACACCAAAGGATGGCAAATAAAACTTCTCTTGTATAATCAGGCAATTTTTTTTAGTCGAGCCAAAGAACTGTGTTCTATCGTAATTTTTTTTATCCCCTCTTTCTTCGATGCTACAAAAATTTCTAGTGCAGGAACGTGCATGATCAGTGTAGGGAGGTTTTAGTGCAACCACGTCGCAGTGCAAGCAGGTTCAGTGCAAGCACGATTAGTACAAGTGTGTGCCCGACTGTGAAAACACAGTGAAAAAATGTTTAAATGAATTACAAGAGGACTTATTTGAAATTTAATTTTCATTTATGCAGATGAATGACTACCATAGTGATAGATCATAGCATTACATTATTTAAATTTTTTTTAAGACTTTTCGTTATCATTTACTAATTCAGGGAGAAATTATTAAAGTTCAAGATATTTTAGGTTATGAGGTCTAATATTTTTAATGAGTACCGAAGTACATCTTATGTGAATTATGAGGAAAAGTGTGGGATAGTAAAAATCTACCCGAAACTCCATACTTACCTCCTTTTGAAAAGATCCTACATCACTTGTTCATAATAACCTTACCTCATAATCCGATCATCCATGACCCTACACTATCGCTGTAACAACCTTCGCCTCCTCTAATTATCATTACGTGCCTGTAGCAAATTGATACATGTATGCATCCTCCTGAAGGGACTAATTTAATGATTGAATGAGATTGGATGGATGGGACTAAAAATATGGTGGATGGACGATCTCTATCATGAAATTATCAGTGGCCCTTTGGCATTCCTCATTGTGAAATTTTTCTAAGGTTGTGAGAGAGAATTGAAGTGGATTCAAACAAAAATGGCACCTATGAGAAATGAATCATCATCCATGAAGGAGATAGAATAGACCACGGAATATCAAAACATTCTTGCACTATTGCAAGAATCGAGATTTCTCTCATTCTTCAATAAATTTGATGGGTTTGATATGGTCATGGCCCTGTAATTTGCAAATTTTTTTTAAGGAGGCCGAGCTAAGGTGGGATCGTTAGAGTTCTAAGTCACGGAAGAATATATAGCACGAGCTACAGGTTGTTCAACCATAGGGGAAAAATGGTTTAAAAAGGAGAGGATCAAAAAGAAGATATGGCGTTGAATCGTGGTTAACCAAAAGCTCAAAGTTGACTAGAAGAAAGGGCTTCCGCATAGTGCCATGATTGGAAAATGGCAAGACCTCCTGTATATATTACATAATTTCCTGACCTATGAAGGACGTTATTCCTTAACTTTCGTGTACCATATCCACTTATTGCTGCATTTTGAATTAGGGAAGCGCATCAATTCTCCTTATTACCTACTCCAAAGTTTAGAGAAAATGGAGAAAGGAGTGCATAAAGCGAATGCAAGCCAGGTTGCATACAAACTATACCATCACGGGCTCATTGCAATCCTGGTTCAGAAAGAATCAGAGGCCAAGGGAATGACCTGGGAAGCATTCTTGAAATAGTTTTGGGGACGAAGTGTAGGGAAGTCGGATGGGAAGAGTGCAAGCATTAAAAGGAAAGCACAGACCCCGAGCCATGCCAAGATGAAGAGAAACAACAAACTCATGCAAGTAGAGTAGAATTCTATTGAAGAAACTCTATCCTTGGAAAAAAGGAAAGTGACCAAGACCTCGACCAAGAAAGGAACTGTCTCTTTGGGGAGAAGTCGCGCTCTGTCAAGCTCCACAATTTTAATTGATGAGTCACCCCAGGCTTCACCTGGAGATCACAACCTCTTAGTTCTTGTGGATGCAAAAGCTCATACCGTGGTGAATGAAGGATATGCAGAGAACGAGGATGACATATCCTTGTCGGCCTTCCTTCATAAGTTGAAGAAGAGAATAAAGATGTCGAGTGCAAGTAGAGGCCCGACAGAATGATAGATAGATGATGGGGTGCAACACATAGAAACCCTCGAAAATTTTGATGAACAGGGTACTAAATCCCCTGATGAGTTGGATGTACAGGGTACTAAAGCCCCTGATGAGTTGGATGTACAAGGTACTAAAGCCCCTGATGAATTAGTTGCGCAGGGTACTGAAACCCTTAGCACAATGGATATGGAGGATACTGAAACCCTCAGTGACATGGAAGCTCCTAGCACAAAAACCCTTAATGATATTATGATGTAGACGCTGGATAGCCAAGATAATTTTGATCTTGGAAACGATGGTACATGCTTTGAATCTGTTGCAAAAAAGGTGTTTGCACCAGATGAGCTAGCCACAGAGACCTCTACCCTCTATCTTAATAACTGGATAGTATAATTGGAACAACAAGTTCACGACTTGGAGGCGTTGACCCAGGTCATGAAGGAGAAGAACTGGCAAAAGCAAGGCAAGTTAGAGTTGGCAGAAGAGGTTAAACAACAGAAATGTCAAGTGAAGGTATGGAAGTTTCGGGCTTATAAATTATACAAGTGCCTCAAGAAGGTGACCAAGAAACTTAAAGAAACCCGAGGTAAGAAGACAAAGGTAGTGAAAGCAAGAATTAGTATTGAAGTGCAGGATCGAAAGATGGCTCCCTAATTCGACGATTTTTTTTGTAGCAGGTAAAGGTTGTGTGAGGACACACAACAGTTTAGGGATGGGAGGATGCTGGTATGCCGAAATTATCTTTTTTTACCCTCTTAATATTACAAAACCATAATCATTAACCTCTTTTTTATCTCCATAAACCACCTCATTCCTGCACTAGTCCAAGATTACTATCTATTCCTACACAAACTTCATATTTCATGTTTAATGTTTAATTGGCGCTTAATTAATCATTTTAAATAGATTTCATGCCTTTAATATTTCTTGTAACTTAAGTTTACTTTCCTAAAGTATTTGATAAGCTAAATTAGTAATCATTATATTAGCTTGATCTAGTGAAAGTAGATTCCTCCACCGCTGGCAACTACTCGTTTCATGATCTCCACAACAGCTCGATCACTTCACATGGGTATCTTGTTCCTTGATGCCTAGTTTAGTTTCGGTCATCCGAAATTGAACTCAAGCGAAGGATAACCAGGATGTGGTCGAGGATAAGGACTATGACCAACGATTACTTCGCATCCTATTATAGCCGCTAGTGTTATTTTTATTTTTATTTTTTTCAACCGAAAGGATCAATTTGGAGTGACTGTGTAATTCTTGATTATGGCCATCAACTGAAGGGATGTATAAAGTATAGCTCTTGGATAGAACTAGTTCATTGATATCAAGTGCAGCTGTAATTTTATTTTACTTGTAATCTCGTTGTTGCCCTCGTTCTGGGTTGGACTTTAACTTAAAATGTATATTTTTTTATTTAAGTTAATACAAGGAACCGTGCCATGATTTTCTCACTCTGTGTTTAATTTTTCATTGATGTGTTGTTAAAGTGATGAAGAGTTTCATTTCCCAAAACAAGAAATGAGGTGGTTGGCTAGGGCCTAGCCAACCCAGCTCGTTTACCCTCGTGCTTTTGTTATAGTAAAATTGTGAGTTAAATTTGTTTATTTGTAGTGCATGGTTTAAATCTTAATTTCATTCTTTCTTAAAGAATTCTGATTTACTTCCTTGAATAGTCAAAGTGTGAATGGATCCGTTGTGTGGAGATCAAATTGAATTTATTATTTCTTGCAATTTCTTTCCTGGTTTTCTTTCGCTTGGATTGTGCAGAGAGATCCTTCCTGCACCAGTGCATGTAGGATCTTGCACTCTGGTTTTCTGTTTTATTTACATCAAGTGTTTTATCCCTTTTACTTCATACGATTTAATCTATTCCTAGAAGTAAGAATTTACTATCAGAAAGGAGCATTTATAATATAAAAAACTGAACTCTTGAAGATTAATAATGACTTCGTGAAATGGAAAAAGAACATTGTAGTAACATCTTAATTCATATCCGCATCTTGTGATTTAAGGAAAATGATTAAATAAATATGAAATATTACAAGTAAACCTTTTTGAGTTAAATCTAGTTGCATGCAAAACCCCTTTGAACAAATAAGGTGTCCTTTAACTTTTGAAGTATGTTTTCCTCTTAAGGTTGATTTCTATTACAAGGTTTAGTTGATTGAAGCATTATTTTTCGTATGTAAGCCATTTCGGAATTCTACTCACATTTTGCAATTCTTTTTTTAGTTAACTCGCCTTTTGTTTTTCGAAAGTAAATTGGAAAACTTTGTGTAGGTAGCTTTGTTCCAGTACAAGAACTAGTGCCTTGTTACAGGAATAGAGTACTCCAAGCCTTAAGGCTAGAGCCCCTACATAAAGACATAAGTATTCAGTGTAAGTGTGAAATATAATTCTCACATAAAGTTTTGTACCTGTACTAGTGCAAGAACATTGTGGGAGTACATGAATGATTGATTATTGCAAGAAGGAAAATAATTTAGAAGGCAGATCCTTTCAAGGGCCCACTTGATAAACTGTCATTACCTATATTGAGGATAAACATAGAATTCTACTTCAGTAGTTTATATTATTTACAATAGTGTGAAAGTTCCTTTATTTGATTCCTTCGTAAATACATTCTTTTACTTTCTAGCATTAGAATCTCTTTTGTGTCAATTTCCTTTGAGATCTTTTTCTATTTGATTCTACAATATTTCAATTGAGAAGTAGAAATAGAAATAGGAAAATGTCATACCACTTATGGCATTACCTGTGCTTCATCTCTAATTTTACTAAATCCTCGGGTTGGCAATTAAGTGTTGAAGGAGTTTTCTTAAGTGCAATTCTTGTACCCAATGTTCATGCCAAAGTTTGCTCACTTCATCATTATGAGCAACAAAAACAGAAGGAACACATGATGACCCAAAGTTTTCAAACTTATACAACCTTGTGGAATCATTAGCAATGCTAGTAGCTAGATATATCTAGGCTCTTTGAGGTCCTTAATTACAACATCATGAGGTCAGAATTATGTTTCTTTCCCTTCACCTAAATGAGTTATCTGATAAACAACTAGAAGGTTGCATGAGAAGGTAGGAACACATAATACATCATTAAAGTAACCATTCTATAGATGAATGGTTCTAGACCCTATACCACTAAGAGATCTATCATCACCAACATAAATATTTTTAGTGTTACAATCATTTAAAGAAGAAAACATGGCTTTATTGTTGGCCATGTGGTAAGAGGCTCCAGAATCAATGAGCCACTCATTAGAATGAGAAGAAGATGATACATTCAATTCATAACCAGATCTTGATGCTTGAAAAACACAAGCAGAAAGTGCCATTCCTGAATATGAAGTTGAAGGGTTTTTAAAATTGATGTTGTGCTTCTTCATTGTTGCTTCCAAGGCTTCCATCTTCTTGAAACATTTTTACTCTATGTAGCCATCGTGATTACAAAAGTTGCAATTTCTATCTATATTTTTCCCTTTGTTTTTACTTGCCTTATCAGTTTGTTGAGTTGTGTTTTCAGTTTGCAGCTGAAATTGCTTAGGACCCTTGTTTGGTTTAGGAAAATTATTTTTAGCATGCTACTTCTTAGGATTCTTTTGATATGGTTGTTTTTGGGCTACTAAGGCTTTCTTAGAAGTGTTTCTAGTATTAATAAGACAAACGTGTAAGATTTTTTCTTGTTCTCTTATCAAAGAATCACGAAAGGCAACAAAAGAGGGGAACTTGTACGTTGTTACTTGAGAAATGAGGGCTTCTCTAGTGGAATGGGAGGTGGAAACAAATACACAGTGTGCATGGTGCAGCTTAGCAAGAATAGAATAGATACGGCTACCATCTTCCTTTTTGACCTTACAACCTTATAAAAGAAGACTAAGGGTCTTGAATTTGGACAAAAAATCTTCAATAGAGGAGAAATTATTGGGGTCCAAAGTAAGAAACTCATTTTCAAGCTGGTGGGCTCTGATTTCATTTTTAATGCCAAAAACAGTAGTTATTTCTTTCATAGCTTCAACGGGGGAGACAATTTCTTCATAGTTATTTTTTTCATAGCTTCAACAGGGGATATGAAATCTAAGATCTTGAGCAATGGACATTCCTATCAACCCTCATGCTTGATCTTGTTTATTTTCCCATTTAGTGGCTTTATCTCCATTGGTAGGTTTAGTTTCCCGTCCTCTGGCTATTCTATAAAGTTTTTTACTTCTAAGTAAATCTACAATGTAGGATAGTCATTGGAAATAATTGGTGCTGTTAAGAATAACTAAGCATGCACTTTCCAATTTAAAAAAAAAAACTGAAGCTGAAAAGGTTGAAACCAACTGCTCCAATGAGAATATCTCAAAAAATAGGCCGGTTGAAAAAAACGACTCTCAAAATGGCTTCCGGATGAAGAACTTATTCCTTTTTGAAAAATGTTGTAGTAGATGTCGAATAGTTACGTGAGAGGTTGCAAGATGATGATGAAGTTGTACTTAAAAAAAAAATTCCCCCCTTTTCCAAACTTAATACAATAAGCTCACTTAAAAAAAAACTACTTTATGTGATCCACTTTTATAAATAAGTGAGAGTCACTTTTACAATGTTTCTTTTACATGTGCATTTTAAACAAACCCTTTTTTTTTTTTTTAAACTGACAACTTGCCAAATTGTTTTTATGAAAAAGTAACTTAACAAAAATCTGTTTAGAACAAAAAAATTGACAAAGAGACATGAACCCAAGACCTCTATTCTCATAAACTAACTTTACACCAAGTGAACTAGTAAGCAGATTTTGTTATTGTTTGAAAGGAGGAATGGGTTTTTTTTTTTTTTTTCTCTTTTGGTTTGCATGCTTGCTGCAAAGAAAGAACATTTCGTCCAAAAAAAAAAATACAAGCCTTATGGAAGACTTTTTTAGTTCTGGTTAGTCCTACCGACAACTATCTATTTTTCTCGCTATTTCTGATTTCACGATATCACAAAAATTCACAGGGAAAGAGCATACGTAGGAGAAAAATATCGTCTTCTTGTTTATGATTTGACGAGATCACACACAGTGTAGAGAAAAGAGAATATATGGAGAAGAGGGTATAGATCTAGAAATAAAAAAAACTACAAACCAAAATAAACAAAGAGATTAATAAATATAAATGTAAAAAAAAATGCTTTATACCTCTAGATTTAAAAATGACATAACTTGGGCAACCAGAAACCTTTTTGCATGAAACGAAAGGGGTTTCTCACTGTAACAAAGGCTCGGGACACAATAGAGTATTTCTCATAGCTTGCAAGTAGTTATAAATAGTAGATCTAGAAGACGATAGTCGCATGCGGTCAAATCAGCTTCGGATTTGGATCAACAACAAATGCGACCCTCAAAATAGCTTTGATACCATGTAGGAATTTATAGGGAAGTTCCTTATATCAAAAACCAAAGGTCACCGCTCACAAATAGATTAGATATCAGTACATGAATATGTGACGTAGTTAAAACCCTCGAAGATGGGAACAATCCATGTCCTAAGCCAACGCGACCACTTAAGAAAATTTATTAATATAAAGAAAGAAAATTTACATAAGATTCTATCATAAACAGTTACTAGAAAAATTGACCTCCATGCTCTCTAAATAAATATCATGGACCAATTAGGTGTTAAGCCACGGATCAAGCGTTGGTAATACCGAGGAGAGAATGCACCATTGGATCACTACATATCGTAACTGTCAGATTATAAGTTACAAATGTACATAGTAAAGAAACACACTTTACCTAACTCTATGCTAGACCAAATTATACTTAACTATTTCCTATGTGTCGGAATATCCTAACATGCCATGCATGTGCTCCCACTTTTTCCTGGAATCCATCACCATAAGAAACTAATGCACGCATGTCAATATGCATATAATAATAAGAGATAAGCAATAAAAATTATAAATTATAATTCATATTATACCAGAAAACTTAATGCCTCAGTCATAAAGCAATATATACCTCTTCTTTGCTCATTTTTATTTTTTTATCAACCATCGTAGCCAATGCTTAAATATATTTCAACACAATGATGACATAGCAGGATCAGCTAATTGAGAGCATTCCAACCATGCAGTCTGCATTGCCTCAAAATTATTCCATCTCTTCACTCTTTCTCGATCACGAAGACTCCTCCTCTGTGTTGATGTTTCCATCACAACAACACTTAGACCTCTACCATAAATAATTTTTGCACTCTGCTCAAGATCCCGTGCAAGTAATAAACCTATCACCTTTGCAATTTCCTTGTCCTTTGATACAGGTTGAGGAATTCCAAATAAATAAGGTGCCTTTTGAAAGCTTGTACAACTATGCAACTTTCATGATCTTCTTTCAAGAACTGACATCTCACATCTCAAGGATGTATTTTTGGAAGATGCAACATCACCATCACTTGCCCCAACAAATACCATTTCTAATGCCTTTGTAGCTAGAGAAGCAAATACAGAAGCCCAACCTGGAGATATCATTGCAAGGAAAACCTACAAAGGACATACAGTTTCATCACTACCATGAAATGAAGGAAACGGTAAAGAGTGAAAGCTATTGGTGGTGTTATCTTTGCACTAAAAAAAAATTCAACATGGTATGAAAATATTTCCTTTGCCATTCACATTGTTGTTGGGTGTGTGCATAAGTATCCTCATTATAGATACAAGTTATAAGAAATCAGGGTTTAACATTATGCATATGCTAGATAAGGATGCGACCTGCATTCAACTAGTCTCAAACCATTTATTATGCCTACATATATGGAAAGCACTATGGCTTATATCACAAAAATGGTGCACATCTAGTTTTTAGTTTGATATTAGTGAAATCATGCTTTTAGAAGAAAAATAGTGAGAAATTGTGGTTGTGAATCCTTTTTCAAGTGGCAAAGTGATCTTCTTTGGAGGAAATTTTTCAAGACAACAATGGTTGATGTGGTGTTGAAGGGAGTCATAAATTATTGTGAAAATGAAAAATGTGGCCTCTTTGGACTTTTTGGTCAGATAATGGTTGATGTCATTGTTGTGTCAATCACATATCGAGTTGTTGATCTACTTCCTGTGGTGATACTTGGAGTTATTGGAGGAGTAGTGGGAGTTGTCTACAACTACCTTCTTTTGAATACTCTGAGGCTATATGACCTTATCAATTAGTATGTATATTATCAATATGTACATTTAGATACTGTGATGGTTTCACTTTAAACCATGTTTCACTTTTGAAAATTATGTGTAGTTTGTGCACATATTGTTCATGAATGGCATGGATGTTATTGATACAATAAGGGACCTATATCCAAAATTATTCTTACCTGTGTTGTCTCCATATTTACATCTTGATGTATTTTTGGAATTCCCTTTCTTGCAAAAAACACACTTTGTCCTGCAAGGGAAATGCTCAATGAAGTATTTCATAACACTAATAGCAAAGGAAACTTCAAGCGATTCCATTATCCATAAGGTTTCTACAATGACCTTGCAATATTGATTTTCAACACAAATCATGGTACTTTTAAAATCACCTTCAACTTTTCCACAGGAAAGGAGTTTCGTTAATCATCAGACATGCTATACTTTGTTCCTATTTTTACATTTGGGTTGGTCACATATGGACTTGCACGGCCATGGGGTATTTTCATTCCATTAATCTCGATAGATTCTGGATATGGTTTTTTTTTTTTACGAGCTGATTGCATCCTTAATTGGAATTTATGAGGTGCTTTGTGCTATGCTCGACGCGACTTCTTTACTTGGAGACTCAATGAGGATGACAGTTTCATTGTGTGTTATCCTTTTGGAGCTAACTAATAACTTGTAATTTATCCCTTTTATAATGTTGGTCCCATTAATATAAAAGACAATAGTTGATTTCTTCAACGTCAGCGTGTATAATGCAATTGTGCACTTGAAGGGGCTTCCATTCCTGAAATATCATCCTGAACCATATAGGGGACACATGAATACTAGTGATGTTGCTACATGTCCACTGATAACATTTCCTGGAATAGAGAAAGTTGGAAATATTGTACACATTTTGATGAATATTAAACAAAATGGTTTCCCAGTCATATATGGACCTCCATCATAAAAACTAGTCTTGCATAGCCTTATCCTTAGGTCACATTTGTTGGTTTTGTTGAAGAGGAAAGAGTTTTATCTTTCACGTAATGTTGTTTTTGTAGACATAAAGCATAAATTTTGTTTTGGTGACTTTTAAAAACGAGGTTCAAGAAGAGATCTGAAGATTAAATACATACACATAATCGTAGAGGAACCAGAAATGTATATTTATTTACAACCATTCTGCAATACCTAACCATATACTATTGTGGAGATCTCCTCACTAAAAAAGGTATTTTCCCTTTTGTGGAAAGTGGGCGTGTGAAAAATTTGCATGGTGCATAAAGAAGCAGGGGTAGGTTTTCACAGACATAATTACCTAACATTTTGTACTCTTTCACTCATCCATCTTGTTGACAACATCATAGGCTTCCACACTAGCTAAATTTTACAACAAGACCATTGTACAATGTAGGTACAAATATGTATGTAGGACCTCCATACTGGTACATGCTAAGCATCATTTTCATCTTTGGGTTTTAATTCATAAGCTATAGCTCTGTCAAATTTATTTCACATTTGGATATTCTGTGTTGGTTCTCACTCTCATTTTATAGCCTTTACAGAGAGATCCTATTGTTTGGATAGTAACGTGACATGAATTTATTCTTGCACATATATTTGATCTCCACCCCTATATTGAAGAAGGAAAACCGAAATTTGCTGGTACCTTTACCATGTTTGTTAAAATGAGCATCTACTTCCAACTACAAAGATTTAAAAGTTATGAATAGAAAAAGTGAGTGTATCATGAATAACAAGATTCATTTTGAATAATTTATGTTTCCCTAGAGTTTTAATTTAGTTTGTATGAGAGCAAAGAAACATGGGAATGAAAAAATGAAATGTTAAAGATAAAATAATTTGTAATAATGTAGGGTAAACCCCTCTTAAGAATCCTTATCATACTACTATGTCCCCATCATAACCATTTTAAAAGAAAGCTTAACCAACCTCATATTTATGACTCGTCAAATGGAACTATGTCATACAACATAAGCTTGGAATTATGTTTTAAGTAAAAGAATAAAATTGAAGTTCTGAATAACAAAATAAGGTCGAATGACTCATTTAACATTTTCTCCTTAATTAATGTGTATCACTTTAATTTTAAGTCCTAAGGGTGTTTTATTATTTGGCAGACAAATTGATAATCAAGAATTTTCATATTTTAGGAGTTTAACAACTAATATGAAAACTTATTATACCAATAAATCTTGATAGGTTCTAACACTAATATGGAAATTTCCTACAAAAAGTAGAATACCATGTCTATCATATGATAAAAAACCATGCTTCACTTAGGTCAGCCCACTATCCAACATATGAGGAATCTTTCATAGAGAACAAAATATGACAATATCTTAAGTAATTTCAAAATGCTAATTGAAATAATCTATTATCAATTTTCAGTTTTCTTCCCAAGAACATCATATGGTGAGAAGGTTATATTTCTCAAACTTGTATATCCCATGAACAAATATGAAGAAAACATGTGAAAAAGAAGCTATAAACTGTGAATATTCCAGAAAGAGGATTTAGGAGATGCCATTTCCATGCAAACATAGTTCACATAATATAAGATAATAATATCCTATGTGATGAGCCTCAGTATTGCAACAAGAATGATGCAACTCCCAAGGCTACCAAATTTAATTATCAACATGGGGTTCGTACAAACTTAGAGGTATCGACACTATATGTACAGCATAAAATGTGTCCTTATTTGTTAATCTGATGTAATGGAGTGAACGTTATGAAATCAAATCCTAAACTAGTTTCAGAAATGGAAGTGTTTCTTTGAAAAGAAATTAATCCTAGGAAAGAGCAACAATTTGTAATTGTAATCGTAAGAGCTTAAATTCAAATAAAAATACGTAATATAATTTGCGAAAATGAATGTCCTAAGTGGTGTTTATTCTACATCAAACATGTATTTAGATACTAGGGGTCATGATTCAATCCTAAGAGACAAAAACCAACCTTTGGGAGCAAATCTGTTCGAGTTTAGACATGTAACAAGAGTGCTACAGGATGTTCTGTTTTTCCTATAGGAAGTTTTGTTTTGGAAATAACTCATACAATGACTAAGTAAATCAAATTAAAATTGGATGGGAAATTTTTTATTATTAAGTATGATGTCTTAGGTTTCCATTCAAATCTGAATCACTCCAAAATACCCCTGTTCACATGTGCTAAAAAATAACATAAAATTACTACTCTAAAATATTGAGAACTAGTGGGCTAGTTAATCTATCAAATTTCTGACCTAATCAACTGCAAATGCAATGGGGAAAATTTTGTTATTAAATTTAACATTATTATGACCCAATCCAAGTGGAATAATGTGAAATGAATCTCATTAAGCCATTCTAAAAAATAGCATAAGTTGACTACTATTTCATTACAAGGCGTTTCCAGAAATCTTATATTCGTGAACTAGTAACCAAATCTAGGTATCTTAATGATTAAGATGACCTTCCAAATTTATTACGAGGATGAATAATTATTTTTAACCTGTAAAAAACCTGCATAATATCTCACTTCAATTATTTAACTCAATCCTACAACAAGAAAATAAAAAATACTAAATACAGAAATATGCAAAACAGAAATAAGAGATGCATGTGAATAAGAAGTGAAAAGAACATAAATAAATTTTTAAAGAGGGCTCTGAGGCTCTTGGGATGTCCAAGCCCAAGGAGGACTTAGAGTCCTATGGAAGAAACCAAGCCTTAGAATCTAAAAATGGCACCAAACTTCATTATTGAATTAGTCCAAGTATATCCCTGCAAGAAATGAAAGTGGAGCTGCTAAACAACAAGTCTTCTCCACAATAAGACTAAACAATACGTGCCCCTATAGGTCAGTTAGAAATGGTACTTATACAAAATGATGAGAAAGAATTCTCCTTGAAAGGAGGAAGATTTCCCCTCCAAAATACCTCAAAGAGTGGATCTGGTTCTCAACACTAGGAATCTGCATTAAATGACAGGGAACACATCCATACATTTTCTCAATCATTGGAGTTCCACAATTACTCCAGATTTTCTCAATAATTTCATGATATTTTTTTCATTTATTCTCCAATATTGATCCTCTATTAGTAGGGAGCAAGTCCCTAAATTATCTCCTTCTCCAAATCTTCATAATATGCCCAATATTCTCACAATATTCTTAAAAAATAAATAACATTAGGCACAAATATGCAATTATCTCTAAACCTTCCTAAGAACATATTAGAGCTTTAAAAAATTTATTAAGTGTAGAAGGAGATATTTAATATATATTTTATGTGCCTAAGAAAGGTTATACGAGCCTTAATTTGTGCCTAATTTAGAGGGACATCATACACCCCTATTGAAACTATTTCTCATCCTCTTAGAAACCTATTCATCCTCCTTGCTGTGTGGTTATTCATGTATGTTGGCCTGGTCATTCTTTGTTTGTTGGTCCATATGTTGCTCCTCCTTCTCCTCTTCTTGCTACTCTTCTTCAATTTTAATGGTTTCTATTTGTGAGGGAAACACTTTTCATTGGGTTTGTCTTCTTATTATTCCTATGGCACTTCTCCTTGTGAAAAGAAGGGTTTCTTGGCATCCATTACATTATTACCAATTTCATTCTCATTGAAGTCCAAGCCTCTTACTGTTGATACAAATTCTTGATCATGACACATCATATTATCCAATAATTCTTATGAACACACTTAACTAACAATTTATATTCTCTTCATTAAATTCTGGAATTGAAAACACTTCACAAAGAGCTATTTATTTTTACAAAGGAGAAAATTATGGTCAATAAACTGAAGCAAAAGAAAGGAATGATGTGATGATCAAATTGGTGACTTAAATACCTTTCACCCTTGGATAATTTACCATGTTAGTAGCAAATACTTTGCAGCTCTGTTGTTTTCCCTTGTACCTTTTAGCTATTAATTGATCATTGTGCAATACGCTAGTAGAAAAATCTTTCTTTTGAATCCCTCTATTAGCTTCCTATAGAAAATTTTTCCTTCTTGTAGCAAATCTGTTGTTCCTTTAGAAAATATGTTTTTCCTGTAGCAAATTTTGTGCCTGTAGCAGCTCTATTTCACCTATAATGGCTAATATTTTCATGCAAAGAGGTGGTGGGTCCACCTTTTATCTTTTTTTATTTTTCCATTTCCGAAATTTTTTCATTTTTTCTCCTTTTTCTCCTTTTTCTCTTTTTTTCATTGCATGCAAAATCAACTCAGAGTTATTTTTCTGTTAATTGAGTTCGCCCTCAGGTACCCCTTGGCACTACTTGTCTTCCATCACAAGTAATTGCTTACTACCAACTTTTTTAATTCCTCTTCACTTTTGTCTTGTTCCTCTCCCACATGTGCATGTGTCTTGGTGGTAAAGTGAAGATGACTACTAGATAAGGCTGAGGTTGCTCTACTACTTATTTTGGCTACAAAAAAAAAACCTTTCCTTCTCACACTTTTAATGTTTTATTAAGAGAGAATATATTTGAAGGGTGAAGTTAGAGAGTTGCATACTTGAGCCTTACCCTTGATTTGTTTTTGCAGGTGATATTGAGGCTACTGATATGACTATTGAAGCCGCCTTTAGTGGTTTTGAAACTACTACTAGTGATCCTGAAGCTACATGTGATAATTTTCTGGAGTTACTCTTGTTGATAGCCTTGAATATGGAGGTGTTCTAGGGTTTTTTGTTGTTATTGTTGTTGCCTCACATCCCTGGATAAAATGCTACCACTAAGATGCTCATGATGTGAGTGTTGTAGTTGATGATTTTTCTTCTATACAAGTCCTCATAGCATGATGATTCTTTGACTGATAAAGCTTTTGTGTTTGTGGTCTTCTTGTTGAGTCTTCACGTGTATGTATGCTAGTGGAGGATCCCCCTTGTAGTGCCATTGTTGTCTTCAGATTTATCTCACAAGTCTTATTGGTCTCCATGATTGGTCAAAACCATCTTCAACGTGTTTATGGTGCTTACACAGGGCTTGGTACATGAGGTTATTTTTTCTTGTAGAAACCTCTTTCTTTGTTTGTTTTAGGATTTTAGCTTTGTATGAGTGATGAGGGAGATTGTGAGGTGGTATTAGGGTGATGTTAGGATGATTACAGAATGATGAGGAAGTGGTGTGGACTTGGAAAAATGGATAGAAGGAACTCTATTTTTTTTAGAAAAAATTATGTTACCGAGGTGATAGTGTAGGGTTTGAGTGAAAAAACCTTACCCTTGAGATGGAGGACTGATGAGAAGGTGGCGAGAAATGATGGGAATACTATCATATTTGATTTTTTTACACATAAAGGCCCTTTGTGACTATTTTTTTCCTTGATTCATCTGCATGTAGCTTGCTATAATTTCTTGTAGCAATTACATAATTTTCTGTAGCAGTTCAGGACAACCCCTTGTAGCAGGCTTGTTTTAGCCATAGCTCTCAAATTGTAGACTATATTGAACTGAAATGTTTTGATCATGTTACCATCATCCTTATGCACCGCCCCATAAAACATCCCATCCATTAAATGCATGAATCATGAGAAAAATTAAAAATGGTTGTAGGTGATGGAGGTCTATTTCTCACAAATAGTGCACCAGAATTGCTGAATTTTCTTGAGCATGTTACCCTAATATATATGCATTTTTCCCTGAAAAAACTCAGAAAATGGATGCACGGTTTTTGAGATATAATAAAAACAATTTTCTGCTAAAAACGAGGACTTCCTTTAACAAAAATAGGGTTTCCTGTAGCATTTTAGGGCAAATAGGAAAATGTATGAGAAAAGATTGGAAATGATGGGTGGATGATGGAAATGGATGAGGGTGATGTATTGGCATGACCTTGGTCCTTTTGGACCATATGAGAAAAGGAGGAGGATGTCCAAGTTGACTTCCTTTAACTAGGGTTTTGACCAACTTTTTCTTTTGGTGCCAACTTGTTTTTTTCTTCTTTTAAAGGTTGGAGAGCACCTGCATTCATTAGAGAGATATAAATGGAGCAAATACATTTTTTATTTTCATTTTTCCACTTTTTTCTTTTTTCTTTAGGCATACTAGCTGCCTCAATGAGGTTTTCAACTAGCAAGTCTACCTAGCCACCTCAAAGGAGGTTTTCACCTATGATATTTTTTTCTCTCATTTTCTGTTTTTTCTCAACTCATTGGCTTCCTAATGGATGATTTCAATCAGTGAGACAATATTAGATGCCTGAAAAGAGGTTTTCACCTAATATTTTATTCTTTTGATTTTTTCTCTCTTTTAACTTTTTATTTTTATTTATTTTTATCCTACTCTACTTGAAAAACAAAATCTCTTTCATGTATAGGAATACATCCATGTGCACATAAATATGACATATAGAATCATGTGTAGGCTTGAAATACATGCTTTGACATGTACCTGAATATGAGAGACCAACTTCTTTGACTGGGATGATATCAAGTATTGTTGAATAAGAGTGTGTTGCTACAACTTCATGAATATATGGAACCCTATTTTGATATACTTGTGATGCCCCTGGTCCACTTTCTAATTTGGATCATCTTGGATGTCCTCTTCTACAATGAAATTCAATTTCCTAATTTTTCTCTTGAACACATGGAGGATATGATGGTAAACATAAGGGAATCCTCTTAGTCGTTGATTCTGATGTCTTCTCTCCATAAAGTGTAGCCCATGAATCTTTGATCTCCTCTTTTGAATCTTCTTATTTTGGATGTTGTCCTTTAATGACATCAAGAGAATCACTTTTTTACAATATTCTTCCTAAGCTAAGATGGAGACAATTTAGATCAAGAGGGGATGTTTGGAAGTGTTGTACCTCAACATTGTAAGTGCGTTGAGTTACTTATTTTTATGGGTTTGGAAATGGTTGTATAGGTAGTTGAGTGGGAGTGGATCTATGAGATGGATGCAGTTGAGGTTATGGTTTTGTAGGAGGTGGATGGTAGGGATATCATGCAGTTGGGTATGTAGGATATTGAGGAAAATATTAAGGATATTGTGGATTTGTCCCATAAGGTCCTTTCCAACCTTGTTGCCAAGATTGGTTTTGGGGTTGAGATGGCCAATGTTTCCAAGGAGGGAGTGTGTCCCAATTATTTTGAGATGGATGTGAATAAGCTTGAAATTTTGAAGTAAGTACTTGCATCATATCAAGTTGACTAGGCTGCCATGGTATTCTTGGAGCTACATAACATAGAATATTTGGTGATTTAATTTCTCCATTGTCCTCTTGGTACACTTCCTTAAACCTTGGTAATGATGGAAAATATTTAGTAGCATATGATTCTGCATGGATAAAAGAAATACCAACATCTTATTTTTTCTCATTTTGCATTCTTAAAATTTCTAATTGTTCACTTAGATTGCTAAGAATTTATGTTTTAAAGTTATCAAACGAATTTCCAAGTTCATCTTGACTTACTAATGTTGATGCTAATTTACTTACTCTTTCCCTTCCTCTTGATATGCTCTTGCATGTTTCACAAATTTCTTCAAATGATAATTAGTATACATCTCCTCTACTCATGAGATTAAGGGGATCAATATACTCATCCCTAATTTTTATAAGTAAGAGGGTTTTAGTGTGTCAAATCATAAATGTTGTAATTTTCCCCTCTTAACATTAAACATCGACCTATCTATTAGATCCTCAATTCCCTCATCTTCTTTTTTATTCATTCTAAATATTTCTTCATAAAGATCATGGTCTTTATGTTTTCTAAAAATATATATTGCATATAATTCCATGACCTTATTGAATTAGTACCTAAAACCATGAACCATTTAAGAGCTCTATCCTTCAATGTTGCATGAAACAATCTCAATTTTTGAGTGTGTGATAAGTAACCATAATATCTACAAAGTATTTCAAATTCGAAGAGAAAGGTTTTTGGATTCTCTAACCTCATACCATGGAGTTTGGGAAGGAAATATGGAGGGATGCTCTTCATATTCACATTGGCATCATTATCTTGAATGGGAAATCCAAGAGTATCTTCTTCATTGGGATCATCTCCATCCATTTATTCCACCTATTCTGCCATCTCTTCTTCTTCTACCAGCAAAAGTGGATGGTGATGTGGTTTTTGCTGCACCACGTGAGAAAATGGGGGGTTTGGTGTCGGAGAAGTATTTTTAAATAATTTTTTGAATAAGAATGCTTATGAAATGCAATTTTATGTTTTGAAATGAAATATCCTTAATGAATTTTTTTGTTTTTTGCATAAATAAAAGAAATGGATCAATTAGGGAAGAAAACAATGCATACTTTGACACCTCCCTAAAAAAGGCACCAAAAATTGATGAGCATCAGTATTGCAACAATAATGTTGCAACTGCCAAGGCTAGCAAATTTAATTATCAACACTGGGTTCATACAAACTTAAGAGGTATCAAAATTATATATGCAACATACAATGTTTCCTTCTTTTGTTGATATGATGTAGTGGAGTGAATGTTATGAAATCAAAGCCTAAAATAATTTCAGAAATGGAAGTGTTTCTTTGACTAGAAAGTAATCTGAGGAAAGAAGAACAATTTTTAATTGAAATCCTAACAAAATGAATTAAAATAAAAATACATAATATAATTTGTGAAAATGAATGTCCTAAGTGGTGTTTATTCCCCATAAATCATGTATTTTGATCTTTCAGGTAATTATTCAAACCTAAGAGACAAAAAACAACCATTGGGAGCTAATTTTGTCAAGTTTACACATGTTACAAGAGTTCTACAAGATGTTTTTGCTACATGAAGTTTTGTTTTGGAAATAAATTATAGAATGACTAAGTAAATAAAATTAAAAATGGATGGAACATTAATTTTTTTTAAGTATGATGCCTTAGGTCTCCATTCCAAGTGGAATCACTCCAAAATACCCCTGTTCACATGTGCTAAAAATAACAAAAAATTACTACTCTAAAATCTCGAAATTCAAGAACTAGTGAGGTAGCTAATCTATCAAATGCCTATTCAACTGCAAATGAAATGGGTTGAATTTTGTTATTAAATTTAACATTATTATGACCTAATAAAAGTGGAATCCACTCAAATTAATCTCATTATTCCATTCTAAAACATAGCAAAAACTTACTACTATTTCGCTACAAGGCATTTCGAGAAATCTTATATTCGTGAACTAGTAACCAAATCCTAGTAGCTTAATGATTAATATGGCCTTCAAAAGTTACTCCAAGGATGAATAATGGTTTTTAACTTGTAAAAAACCTGCAAAAGAACTCACTTCAATCATTTAACTCAATCCTACAACAAGAAAAGAAACAATACTAAATATAGAAATATGAAAAACATAAATAAGAGATGCATGTGAATGAGTGAAAAGAACATAAATAAATTGTACAAGAGGGATCTAAGGCTCCCAGGATGGTCAATCTCAAGGAGGACTCAATTTCCTATGGAAGAAAACAAGCCTTAGAAGCTAAAAATGGCACCAAACTTCATTATTGAATCAATCCAAGTACATCCCTACAAGAAAAGAAAGTGGAGTTACTAAACCACAAGTTCTCTCCACAATAAGACTAAAAAATACATGCCACTAGATGTAAATTCGAATTGGTATTTATGAAAAATGATGAGGAAGCATTCTCCTTGAAAGGAGGAAGCTTTCCACTCCAAAATTCCTCAAATAGTGAATCTCGTTGTAAACACTAGGAATCTACATTAAATGATAGGGAACACATCCATAGATTTTCTCAATCATTGGAGTTCTATAATTACTCCATAGTTTCTCAATAATTATATTTTGTTCATGTATAATCCAATATTGATCCTCCAGTAGCAGGAATCTAGTACCTAAATTATCTCCTTCTCCAAATATTCATAATCTGCCCAATATTCTCCCAATATTCTTCAAAAATAAGTAATATTAGGCACATATATGCAATTATCTCTAAACCTTCCTAAGAACATATTAAAGCTTAAAAAAATGTATTAAGTGTAGAAGGAGATATTTAATATATATTTTATGTGCTTAAGAAAGGTTAGATGGGCCTTAATTTATGTCTAATTTACAGGCCCATCACTATGAATGATAAAAAAAGGTCAATGGGACTAAATATTACAAAATTTGTGGTAATGCAAGTGGGATTGAATGTGAAACTCATAGAAAATGAATTTTTTTTTTTAAAGAAATAAACTTGCATACGTATGACATTGGAACATCTGTACAAAATTGGGACAAAGCTATAGTGCTACAAAATACCAAATGAGTTTGTTTGAGACTAGAAAGGTGGAAAAGTAAAGAAGATTATGAGAGAGAGAGAGAGAGAGAGAGAGAGAGAGAGAGAGAGAGAGAGAGAGAGAGAGAGAGAGAGAGAGAGAGAGAGATTATTCGATAAGGATGATGATGTCAAGGTCCCCTAAGTCTAATGGATGAGGGAAATGGGGGTGAATTTCACACTAGCTAATTTTTTAAGTCCTTTGGAACCATCAAGTGGTCTCACTGTATGATCCAGGGTAGTATGTATGAGTGATGGAGATTCTTAGCATCAAGGTCTAAAAAAGGAAACTTCAAACTATGAGGTAGTCGAATTTACAAGAGGCACTTGGCTCTATATCTATCTAAAGTTCATTTCAAACTCTCTGAGAATGTATGGCCTGATGTATGGTTTGGAACATCCCAGGAAGTCTCGATAGTATAGATTGATCTCACATAGGAGGAAAGTGAGGAGAAACTCGAGGACTCACCATTTAGTGGTTTACTAATGTCTAGAACTCTGCATAGTCATCCAAACGTAAGGCATGGAATGCAAGAGATAAGGTATGTTTATGAAGGGATAAGAATCTATGGTCCTAGTAGCAAAAGAAATTAGACAGGGACTACCTTGAATCCATATAGAAGCAATGATAGTGTCCTTTGATCTCATAGTATGGGGGACACCTAAAACTTTGGTTCATCTTTATCTCCCACTCCTGAAGGTGCCACACTTGGCCGATCCAATCAAATCATGGTATATGCTAATCTCGAATCGATGATAGCTGACCAAGGGTTGTCCAAAATGGATCCTCAATGAGTGCATCCAATGCCTCCACTCCCATTTTGGTGCTCCCGCTTTGTACCAACATCATTGTACCTAACACATTCCCATTGACCTACTCTTATGTTCATTCGTTGGACATTAATACATTGATCTTATCTTATCATTTATGCATATATTTGGGGAAAAAGATAATGCCATTCCAAAAAATAACTGCACACAATCCTATCTAGATAGTAGGAGAAAATAATTTGTAGGAGAAAAATACGTATGATGCCCATTAGAAACATGGAGACTCCCATCAAAGAGAAATTATCCCAACCAGGAAAAACTACTAGCAGAATGTCAAGTTGGACAACAAACCCAATGGAGGGATGTGATTAAATATGTGTAGAGATAAAAAAAATACGCAGAAATTTTAGACCCAAAATCATCAATTAAATGAGGTAAATGTAATTTTGGGCAATAAATAAGAAAAAGAGGGCAGTTGCAAGCCTAAAAGTCTATTGTGATGAGCATGAAAATTTCCCTAGAGGAGTTCCTTCTTTTCTAGAAATTATTTTATATATATGGATAACCCATAAAAATCAACCAACGTAAGGCAAAAAAAAGAGTAGTGTTTCGAAATTAAAATAATGAAAAGATAAATGTATGAAAATAGATATTCTAACAAGATAAGTCTTTGAAAATGAAATTATATGTTTAATTACATGTATTAGGCATTATACATTTTGTTAAAAAAAATTTCATTTAAATATTTCGATAATGTAATGTAACTTCATAAATAAATAATCGTAGAAGGAAAAAACATGTTCACCGTAATGAACCAAAGTAGAAAGAGGTATATCATTGGTTGGTTTCCTATTATACAAGTCTCTAGGCAAGGAGGTGCTCAAATATGGGAAATTTTCTTGGTGACTTCTACCTTCACCTTCAATATGAGAGTGATGGAGACCTAATGGATGATCAATATAAGGTTTGGAGAAGTGGCAAATAATGTTGAAGACAAGGTCATATACTCAAGTGGCTCTTCTAAAAAACCAACAAGCACCACCAACCCCTTTCCTAAATGGCCCGTTGGGTGCGATATTACTTGTATGTGATGTTCACATCAACAATTTTAGAAGAATTCTTAAATGTATAACTTCAAAATTTTGTATTGAGGTGGAGGTAAAATCTAGGTAAAAATAATGTTATGAAACTAGCTCAGAAAATAGAAGAAAAGAGAGATCAACGACTTAGAAATAAACCTCTTTCAGGGTAAAAATAATGTTATGAAACTAGCTCAGAAAATAGAAGAAAAGAGAGATCAACGACTTAGAAATCAACCTCTTTGAGGGGGGAAACTCCTTTACATTATATAAATGAACAATTCTTGGATGATACAAATGAAAAAACCTCCTTTCTATATATAGGAGTCCAATGGGTCACAATATAATCCTAGCCGACCTAACAATAACAATGTAAGGGCACAACAATAACAATAGTGGGCTTCTATGGGGAACAATAATAACAATATGGGGACTGCATGGGCACAACAATAACAATAAGGGGGATATACTAACAATAAAAATAAGGGATAAAATAGTATTATAGGGACCTAACATGCCCCTATCCTTCAAAAACGTCTTGTGCACAATGCTTGATTATTTTTGGATTCTTCAATATAAAATTTTCATCCTCCCATGTGGAATCTTCAACGGGTAAGTTTTTCCACTTGTTGAGGTAATCTGAAATTGATCAATTTCGTAGTTGTTGAGTTCTTGTTTACATGACTAATTTAGGTCCCAATATGATTTTTAATTCGTCGTCAAGTTTCCGAAATACTATTTGAATTGGGAGTTTGTCACCTATAACCTTCTTTAAGCATGAAACATGGAAAACTAGGTGCACTTGGGAAGATGCAGTCAACTCCAATTTGTATTCCATAGTACAATTTCTTTGCAGCATTTTGTATGGACCATAGTACTTATAGCGATAATTTTTATGGTTGTAGCCATAAAAATACCCAGTAACCTACATCAAAAACTTATTTCGCTACGATGTTGATCTACCTGTTGTTTCATTCGATTCTACACCAAAGTTAGGTTATCTTTTAAGAGTTGGAGAACTTTTTGTTGATGCTCGTTGTGACATTTCACTGCTTGATCAGCCATATTAGCTTTTATTTAATCCTTCAGACCATCTACCGTAGCCTCCATGTCTTCTTTTAAACCATCTATGTCATCTTTGGTTTCTCTTCGTGAGATCGAAATTTGTTTCACTTGGTACCGTAATTTTGATATATCATACTACAATTCTTCCTCTTCATGCGTCATAGTACAATTTCTGAGGAATTAATGGGTGTATAATTTTTTTTGGGAGGCGCTATAGAACCCAATACTGATAACAATGATTCAATATGCCCCTGGGATCACTTCAATTGTTTTTTCAAACAAAAATTATGCATTTTTTAAGAAAAAAATATACACCTTTTCCTTTCTTTTAGGAGCTCGATATTGAAATGGTTATAACTCTGTAATTTAGAATCTCCAAGATCTGAAATTTGGTCTTGTGGTATCCCTATAATTATTCTTTCCAATTCCACAGGTCAGAATTAATTTGGATTCTTCAAGACAAAAGTTATACCCAATCTCCCACAATGTCTTAATTATGGAATGGTTTAGTACAACGAACTTGTACAGTGTGCCACGTATCATTGTTTCCTTCTTCAAATCTAAAATCGATACACAGGAAACTAACATTCATTTAATTTCAGCAACCTTTTACAGAATTCAGATCCAATGTTGAGAGAGAGAATTATTAATGTTTTCCCAATGTCATCTCCTTGAGATAAAATTTGGGATCCTGCAAAAACCCTAAACTTCCACAGATCATATCTCCAAAAAAATTTCAAACCATGATCTAAATTTTTTACAAAAAGTTCCTCAATATTTCTTTGTAAATGGGTTTTTTTTTTAGCTTCTGAACCTTCGTAGAAAAAAATTTATAGAAAAAATTCCACGATGACATGTTTGAAGCAATGAAACCCTGGAATCCAAAGATCTGACACCAAATGTTATGAAATCAATTCAAAAAATATAAGAAAAGAGAGATCAAAGACTTCAAAATAAGATTCTTTGAGGGGGAAACCTCCTTTACATTACAAAAATGAACAATTTTTGGATGATACAAATGACAACACATCGTTTCTATATATAGGAGTCCAATGGGTCACAATATAATCCTAGCCAACCTAACAATTACAATAGTGGGCTTCTATGGGGCACAATAATAAAAATATGGGGAATACATGGGCACAACAATAAAAATAAGGGGGTTATACTAACAATAACAATAATGGGATACACTAGTATTATAGGGACCTAACAAATAAAATGTGTTATTTAAAGTTAAAATAGACTATTGGAGTGACAACATCCATTTAATTTATCATTGAGAATCATTAATGTTTATGCCACAATGTTTTAGTGATTTAATTTCATCTATTGTGATTCATTGTGCATGAAAAATATACTATTGCAATGTTAATACTAATATATTTCTTTTATTTTCTCTCCACCTTTTTTGGATCCTATTTTCCTACACTTTGAAGGGCATGCCAACTAGAATTAGATTCTCGTTCATCCGTGAAGTCATAATTATGATTTAGGAAAGGCAAGGGGAGAAAAGAAATTAATAATAAGTTGTAGAGGATATCTTGCAGGATGAGAATGTCTAAAGTGTTTATTGACATTTTAAAGTAAAATATGTTTCCTCAGGCTATATTTGCAATCCACACATCAATGATATCAAGAAGACTAATCCTATGGTAAAGCTTTTTCGTACAAATCCAAAAGTTGATCTTCTTAACTTGATAGGAATACGTGGAATTTTTATTAAATTTCCATTTGATTAAAGTATGATTTGGATATTTTGTGTATGTGATTAAGGCCCTCCATATATAAACATGGTGAAACACATCATTTTCAATAAATTGTCTTCCATGATAATCAGAGAATATTTCTTTTTCCATATAAAGATTGTCGAGGTTACTTGCTACTTTCTTTTTCTATCCAACCCATAGGTGTTTGGTATTATGAGATTGATCATCTAAAATATATGACATTTATCACCTCCTTTTTCCAAATTATCTTAGCAACTGGGGTGTCGAGTGCACAATAAATATTATAGGGAAAAACATACAATTGTAGATCTATGATGCAATGTTTTCTCAAATAGGTGACCATAAAGACACCTTCACTTACTAGTTGAAGGCCCCATTGGAAAGGGATTTCCACCATTCCAAGTCCCCGGCTTAGTTTACCTCAACATCTCACATCAACAGTTCTAATTCTTCCTTAAGAGAACCATTGGCCTTGGATGCTAAGAGAGCCAAAATAAGGAGTTCTTAACAACCCATTCAACTTTATTAAGCATATGCTTGATGCATTCATCAACCCATCATGAATGAAATATAATTATATCTACTGGTTCAACAAGGAAATATATCACATGAAGAGGTTGCAATAAATACTAGTGATAAAGAGTCTTGTAATATATGCGCAGTCCTTGAAGAGGGTATAAATTACTTTCTTGGGAGCTTTGACCATAGAAATAACACCTATACAAGTAATCACCAAGGAAGATTTATAATGAGTCATTGTTATCACATGTCTCAACAAAATTACAATAATACGTCACTATTATTTTATGTCTGGTTGCACATAAAATAAATAATTTCCCTCTAGAGTGTTTCAGATCACTTGGCATTCTTAGTACAAAGGTAAATAGACATGGTCATATCCTCCATGGGCCAAGTTCTAGTTCCTAGTAATATAAAATTGAGGTAATAAAACAACGTGGGAATTGAATCCTTTGAGGAGCGAGAAGGAAAATACCTCAATAATTACAAAAATTCTAGATCTTGACTCAAACTTTGTAATTTCTCTTTATGCCAGACTCACACCAGCACATGGTTTTATCTGCATTCAGGGTCTAAGTGGAAAACCTACAAGGTGCCCCTAGAATGTGACATACTATCTCAAGTTTTATTTCCTTGAAGTGCATAGCTTCTAATGGTCAGGAGAAATATCCCATGGTTTAGCATTTGCCGAGTAAATAGGTAAGGAATGGAACCTTGCCAAGAAAGTGTAGTAGCTTCTTGTAAATATTAATAGATTATATGGTTTTCATATATTGTTTGTTTCATTAGGATGAATTGACACCAACCTTACATCATTGAAATGGCACCAAGAAATGGCAGCCAAAGGGGGCTTTTGATTAAATTTTCCCTTAATTAAATTTGAAGAGAAAATGTAATTTCATATCATGACAAATTGTATTAGTTAACTGAGTAAAGAGGACTTAGTTATCATATGAAATTAAACTTGAGGGTAAGATATGAGGCATGTAGATTTATCCCATGATTTTAGGGGGTCCAGTTACAGTTATTTGTGAGTTGTAATTAGTTAACTCAATTAATTAAGTTAAAATAAGTTTAACTAGTTCTAACTGAGAGATGAGCTACTAATATGTCTAGTGAATTAAATTTGATTTAATTCACAAGTAGTGCTCAATCTGTTAACGGATAATTCACTATAAATAGTTGTTGCATGTTAGTTCTAAGGAAGGCCCAGTTGAGTTTGAGTTTAAAGGGAATATAACTATCATTTGTATAATTATAAAATTGTACAATTCATGTATGATCTCATCAGGAAGCCCTAGATGAATTTCACAATCAATTCTTGGGAACTTTCCTATTTAATATGGCCACAATTCCTCCAATAATGCGTGAGAAAGGATGTTCATACAAATGTTGAGAATTGGTTAAGTATTTGAATGATTTTTCCTAAATAAAAGTGAGACAGTTAGCAGAGTGCAAAAATTTCTCAGTGAGACAAAAACAATGTATTCTTTCATGGACTTGAGTTTATAAAATATACATATAGTGGGGTTTTAAGCAATTTCTTTCCCTAGATACGTCTTATGTTTTGCAATTGATTATTTATTTCTCTTACTTGTTATGTGATTATGCAATCATATTTTGGTTTCTGCAAATTGTAGAAGGATTCAGTATTTTTTTTTACTACATTAAAAGATCGGATTGAATCCCTTTGGATAATTTGTACATGGTATCAGAGCAAGAGGAATGACAATAGAAGAGAAGAGACAGAGTTTGTTTTGAACATGTACATCGAATTTGTAGATTTATTCTTCAAGAACCAACAATAGATCAATATGTATAATAATGGCTTGAGACTCGAATATACCCTTGACGGAAATTAAAATTACATAGCATGGAAGGAAAGGATGGAGGCACTGCTCGATGAAAAAATATTGAAGGCATTCATTGATAGTGATATTCCCCAGCCCAGAGCAACAGATGCTCAACTTCTTAATGCATGGAATACAAATGTAGAAAAGGTGAGAAGGATCTTGTTAGAGGGAGTTAGAGATCATAATTTCTAGGGTCTCCATGGGAAGGAAAATCCATATGCTATGTGGAATGCCTTGACAGATATGTTTCATAATAGTAGCAACCATAGGAAGCTAGCATTGAAAGATAATATCAGAAAGGGTGAAATTTGTGAACATAATTATATGGTGAAGAGAATAAGTAATGTAGGTTGGATAAAATACTATTAAAACAAAGTTAGGCTTATTCGTGGCTATTTATATGCTCTGTTGGGAATTTTTGTCAAGATCAGAAGTAAATTTCCAGTACAATTTCAACCCATGTGAAGGTGTTTGAACATAATTTTCTTGAAAATAATCTTACATCAGATACAATTTGGTGAAGCAAGTATTAGGTTGTATAGTTTCTTATGTCTAAGGAAGGAGAATGAAGTAACATTATATAGATAAATACAATTATGAATTATTTTATAACGAAATAAGTTGAATTTCTAATCCATTAGCATTGAGAAGAATAAGGTTTAGAGTATGTCATAATTTAGGATTCATAAATTCATTTTTTTTTTTACTTCACCCATTACCATCTTACTTGTATTAATTCAACTTGATTAGGTTAATGTCTTCTCATTATTTTATGTCTTGCCATTTTATGTGTAGTATGTTCCTTGCTGGAGAATAACTGGTAAGTTCTGACATAATGTGTTTTCTAAAATGAAATCTAATTTGCTAAAACTATTAGATTACTCAGGTTTCATTCGATTTACCTGCATTTTATTTGGTTACATGTTTTTTTAATAGCAAGAAATATATTTAAGTCAATACATAGACATTTATATGTTTTGTATTATTCAAAAAATGAAATTGAAATTGAATTTTATGAATGAGATTTAAATTACTTAAAAGAGAGGAGAATAGCATTGGAATATATTTCAAATTGTTTGAAATAGAATGTTTATGGGTAAAGTGTTTTAGGTGTAGAGGATCCAAGTGTTTCAACATTTTGTAAAGTGTAAAGTGTTTTAAGTATTTTAGGTTTTTATTTTGAGTATTGGGTTGTTTTCTTCTCAATTTGTAAGGCTATTTCCCCTTTCTCCAACTAAACTACTATAACCTTATGATCATCACTTGAGAAACCAGTAAGGTCCTTAAAATATAACTCTTCCAACTATTTTTCAACATTTATTTTAAAACTCTCTCATTTGTAATATTTTTTCTAATGGAACCACTTCACAAGAGATTATTTTATCTTCATTATACACATATTTACATAGTTTTCAATATTTTGAGGAGTCTGATGTAGAGGTTGTGTATGTATAAAGTAGCCAAAGGGATTCAATCTTTTATTGTAATGTACTAAAAAAAAAAATATTGAATCCTTCTACAATTTGCAGAAACCAAAATAAGACCGTACGATCACATAACAAGTAAGAGAAAGAAATAAACAATCACACAACACAAGATATCTGGGGAAATAAAGTACTCAAAACCCCAATACCTGTATATTTTATAAAGTCAAGACCATGAAACAATACAATGGTTTTATCTCACTGAAAACCCTCTGCATTCTACTGACTATCTCACTCTGATCTAGGAAAAATTAGTCAAATACTTAACCAATTCTATGATTGTCTGATTATCCTTGCTCATGCATTCTTGGAAAAATTGCGGCCCTATTAAATAGGAAAATTCCCAAGACTTGATTGTGTAATTCATCCAAGGCTTCCTAATGACCTCATACAGGACTTATACAATTTTATAATTATACAATTGATATTTATCTTCCCTTTAACGTCAAACTCAATTGGGTCTTCCTTAGAAATAACATGAAATAACTATTTAGAGTGAATTATCAGTTAACTGATTCACCACTACTTATGAGTTAAATCAGATTTAATTAACTAGACCTATCACTAGCTCATATCTCATTTAGAACTAGTTAAATTGATTTTAGCTCAATTAATTGAGTTAACTAATTACAACTCAAAAATAACCGTAACCGGACCCCCTAAAATCATGGGAGAACTCTACATGCCTCCTCTCTAACCCTGAACTTGAATTTACTAAGCTAAATATGTCTTCCTGACTCAGTTAACTAATACAAGTTGTCATGATATTAAATTACAATTTCTCTTCCAATTAAATTAAGGGAAAATTAAATCAGAAGACCCCTTTAGGTGCCATTTCAAGACTCCCTCTCAGCAAGAAAGGGATTATCTTCTACCCCAATCCTGTCTCTATGGAACTCAAATTTTCTTCTTTCCAGTGCTTCTTCAAGATGTCTACATCCTGTTCCTCCATGGGAATGTACTCTAATGACATAATATTCCTTTTCACACAATATCTAAGATGGTGATAATAGATATAAGTATGCTTGGACCTGTCATGAAAAATTGGATTAAATGAGAGTTTGATGCAACTATGGTTATTACAATGTATCATTGTCGGATCCATATGTAGACCAAACTAACCAATAAGTATCTTCCTCATCCAAATGGCCTCACATGTTGCCTGACTGGACGTCATGTATTCTTCCCTTGCTGAACTAATTTCAACTGATCTTTGTTTCCTGTTGTACGAGGAAACTACTATTGATCATATGTTTAATATTCCCCCTAATATTCTCTTCTTGTCGGATAGAATCATTTCCCAATATGCATCGATGAAGCCTTGAAGCTTCACTCCCTCTGTCCGTATGTACCATAGCCCATACTCTATAGTTCCTCTGAGGTATCTCAACACATGCTTGCTTTCCTTCCAAAAGATCTTGGTAGGCTTAAGCATAGATTGAATAATCTTGTTAACCACATAGAATATGTATGCTCATGTGGTCACCAAATGCATGTTTGAACCCACAAGTTTCCTGTAAAAAAATAGCATCCACTACTTTGCATGAATCAACATCCTACTTCCTCTAGTTTCTCGCTAGATGAGTCTCCATGGGTTTTTTTTGCTCCATGTGGAACTACCTGAGGATTTTGTTGGCATACTTTCCCTAAGATACAAATAGATCCCCATATATTTTCCATATTTCCAATCCCAGGAAATAGTGCAAGAGCCCCATTTCCTTCATCTCAAATTCTCTTGCAATATACTCTTTGCAAGACTTGATGAGTTGATCATCACCTGTCAATATCATATCATTGACATAAGGTACAATAATCAAAATCCTACCATCTACAAAAATTTGATAAAGGTTCGCATCCACTTCACTCTTGGTGAAGACAGACTCGATGAAATAATTTTCGATCTTCATGTACTAAGCACGAGTTTCTTACTTCATCCCATACAATTCTCTCTTCAGTCTACACACATGCGACTCCTTGTCTAAGGTGTCAAAACATTCCTACTTCTCAATGTACACCATTTCCTCAATAATTGCATTGAGAAAGGTTGTGTTTACATCCATTTGATGTATCTACCATCCCATCTGCACTAAGAGTACATGGATGGATTTGATAGATGAGTACCTTGCGACTAGTGAAAGAGTATCATCATAGTCAATCCCCTCCACCTAAGAGAACTCTCTAGCCACAAATCAGGCCTTATGCTTCTCCAAACTCCTATCTGATGCCTACTTCACCTTATAAACCCACCTGGATCTTGCAACTGACTTCCCCACTTGTCTTAGGACAACTTCCCATGCACTGTTTCTAATAATGGATTCATACTCCTTAACCATGGCATCAACCCACATTGGCTATTGCATTGCCTCCTCAAAAGAGGATGGTTATATCTCAATACCTTCGCTCATAAGATCCATGTATTCAGTTTATCTCTTAGCGGACCTTCTCTTCTTATGCTATGATGTGGATGCTCCCACTTTCTCTCTTGCATCTAGAAACAATCTGTCAGCCTCTTTGGTGTGCTTCTTCCATCTCTGGTGGATAGCTCTGCATGAGTGGTTTCTACCACTCTTTGTTCCTCTGCTTGTGGCTGCTCCATATCCCGAGGTTCTTGTTTTGGAGCCAAGAGCTCCTCAATTTCATGCAACTCAAGCGCCATCTCAAGGGACAATCACATGGATTTCTCTTCATCGAATTTCTCATATCTTCTGGCCACTGTCATCCTGTGTGATGGAAAGTACACCCGATAGTTGTGAGGTGTATCAGTGTACCCCAAAAATATCCCCAACTCTGTTGTTGGCTCAAGCTTCTTCTTGCCATATTTGGTGACATGGAAATAAATAGATGAACCAAAAATCTTATAATACGACACTTCTGGTCTCTTACCTAAAAAATATTCCTTTGGTGCACTCATCCCAAGTGTCTGATGATGAATTATGTTCTGCACAAATAATGCTGTATTGCATGCTTCTGCCCACATATACAACGACATGCCGTGATCATGAAAGATAGCTCATGTTTCTCCCACAATAGTTCTGTTATTTCTTTCTACAACTCCATTCTATTGTGGATTATGAGGTGATATTAATTCTCTTCAAATTCCTTCTGAGGCACAAAAGGTCTTGAATTAGTTAGAGATGTATTCTCCATTATTGTCTCTCCTAAGAACATTCACCTTCTTCCCCTTCTCGACAAGTTCCTTGAACTCAAAAACCTTAGAGAACGTTTGATCTTTCTTCTGCATGAAGAAAATTCAACACTTCCTTGAAACATTATCAACAAAAATCACATAATACCCGTGTTTTTCTATAGAAGATTTTGAGAACGATCTACACACATCTGAGTGAACTCTCTCAAGGATTGTCGTGGCTCTACTTTTTTTATCGTGAAAGTTGGCTTTGGTATACTTCCCCTATGTACACCCTTTGCGTGTATCTCTCTGCGCAAGTGAACCCTTTGGAATTCATGTAGAAATTTGTTGCATGATATTCAAAGCATCGTGGTATAGATGACCCAATCTCCTGTTCCATAACTCACCGATGTCTCGATTCTCCACCTTCTCTACTTTCATGCTCAATGAAACAGAGTCTTGTATATCCATTTTGTATATGTTCTTTACTCGAACCCCAATTTGTTTCACCTGTCACGTGGCATTGTGACGAAGGAACACCTTTCCTTCACTAAATATCACATCATAGCCACAATCTTCCAATATAGCAACAAAAACCAAATTATTATTCAAACCAAGAACATACATGAAAGGTGATTGTACCTACCAGTGTTGGTACAATCACCTTTCAGGTGATTTTACCTACACTGGTAGCGCTATACCTCCCATCATCACCTATCTCGACGTGCAGTTGGAGATCCTTCTCCTCCAAGCCACTGAAAAATTATTTGTTTCTGATCATATGGAATAAAGCTCCACTATCCAAGTACCACAAAAAACCCATCACCATTGACACCATGCATGTGATGAGAGTGAAATCCAACTCAAACTGTGAAGCAATTGCTTCACCTGTTGCTCCTACTGAGGCCTTCTTATTGGTATTATTTTGTGGAAAATTTGTGGCATAGTTTCCATGCTCATGACAGTTGAAAATTTTTACCCTTGATAAGTCTCGCTTATTTCCTACCTTTCTGGACATTGATATGGAATGGGATGCCTTCCCTTTCCCTTTCTTTTCCTTTATAGCCAAGGCACAATTCTCCTCATCATCATTATTTGCTGAGGATCCATCTTTGTTGCTCTATTTAATCTCTTCTTGTACCAACTCAGACCATAATCACTCTGAGCCTGGTAGATTCCCCATCCCATTCATATATTCCTGGTAGCTATGCCATCTCTTGGAAAGGCCTAGAATAGCTAGGTTCACTAAATCATCCTCAACAACTGTTATCTCAACCATTCCAAGCTCATCTCGACATTGAATGAACTTCGTTAAGTACTATTTTTGGATCGTGTCGCCCTTCTCCATCTTGATCTAAGTTTCATCTCATTTTACAAAGATCTTGGCTTGGGTTTAAAAACTTTTCTTCAAATTTTAGATTTAAGAGCATTTCTTGGAAGCAAACTAATTTTACAAAGAATTGTTTTGGGTTTAAAGAATTTTTTTGGAAGACATTTCTTGGAGGCAGCCTGATTTTGCAAAAAAAAAAATTGAACTTAAAAAAATTTCTTGGACGTACATTCAAAAGACATTTCTTGGAGGTATGTACGTGTTTGAGTTGAAGTAAATATTTTGAGCTTCATTTAATTTTTATAAGACATTTTTCTCTAGAATTTTTTAAAGTAAGTGTTTTGGATTGGCTACGTGTTTTGAGTTGAAGTAAATCTTTTCAGCTTCGTTTCATTTTTATAAGAAATTTTTCTCTCGAATTTTTTAAAGTAAGTGTTTTGGATTGGAGTATGTATTTTTTGTAAAAAATTTAAACTGAATTTTTTTAAATTAAATATTTTGTGATATTTTTGTAATCGAGTTATTGTGTAATTTTTTGAAGGAAATTTTTTGAAATTCATACCCTATTATCATGGGAAATCGAAGAACTTGTGCGAGAAAATATGATCGAAAAAGAGACCCTAAGGAACATAGAGAAGAGACGAGACAATCTCGAAAAAGAAAGTTAGAAGCCCTCTCAAATATTGAAGACGAAAATCAACCTCAAGCAGAAATTGAAGAAGGTATGTAAATGTAAATATTATGATTTATTGATATATTTAAAATTTTCCTAATGTAAAATGTGAAGCTTAATTTTTATTTGATGAACTAATTTGAAAAATATTTTGTTTAATGTAAATAGATAGAGATATTCCTCAAAATATTGAAGAAGAAAATCAAACTCAAGTAGAAATTGATGCAGGTATGTAAATGTAAATATTATTATCTATTGATATATTTAAAATTTCCCTAATGTAAAATGTGAAGCTTAATTTTTATTTGATGAACTAATTTGAAAAATATTTTGTTTAATGTAAACAAACAGAGATATTCCTCAAAACATTGATGATGAGATACAAAATTTTGAAAGAGATATTGAACCAATGACTGAAGATGGTGAAAATATTGAAAGAAATTCAAATAAAGAAATTGAATCACAAGGTATATATATATATATATATATATATATACATATATATTAAACACATGCACATATCATTGAAATTATAGATATATTTGTTAATTTAGTTATTTATTGAATATGTACTATTTTTTCGAATATGTACAGATGAAATCACTATCGATAATGAGATGTTAGAAAATGTTGACACGCACACATATGGAGATAAAAAACCTGACCATGTTATACGATATCGTGTTAACTGCATTTTTGAAAAGTATTTCTTAAATGAGCGGGTGACAGTTTAGACTCAAATGTTGAAAGGTCTCCTATCATTAAGGAAATTAAAAGAAGCTACGACACTATTGGGTATTCGAAAATCAACCAAAGATAAAAAAAATGAAGGAAGATGTGATAAAAAATATAAGTAGTGCTATAAAGTCAATTAAGAGATCTAGAGAGAAAGATGTTTCAATTGTACGTAGAGGAATATAGATGGCAATGGTTTCATCAAGTACTCATGAGAATCGTTTGGTAACATCTATAGCATGAGCACTGGGAACCTCGCGAAAACATTTGCACAAACATCAGAAATTTCGGCTGCAAATAGATGTAAATGATGAACTCGCTTGTTGGAGAGCTAATTGTAGGCAACCATACAAAGATAGACTTGGAGAAAATGTTAAGAAAATAATATATGAATATTGGAAGAACAATTTGCGTGTTTCACCAACTGCAAGGCATGTGATGCGAAGAAGAATAGCACGAAATTAGTACGAAGAACATGAAAAATATTTCTTGGAAACCACTCCGATAGAGTTATTCAACAAGTTCAAAGAAGAGAATTGTCAAATTCATGTTTCGCTCAGTGCTTTTGTTCAACAAAAACCATGGTATGTAAAACCTATCACCGTACATGACACTTGTTGTTTCTATTATCATGTGGAATTTGAGTTATATTATGACACATTCCTTGATTTTGGTAGAACATTATGGAAGGATTCACCTCCTCCTTCCACTATCCGTGATTTCATATCTCAAATTCTATGTGAAAGAGAAAGCGATGAACTATTTTACAAAAATAAATGTGTTGGTGGTAAAAAATGCGATGATTGTGGAAATTTGACTAAATTTCAAAACAAATATTGTATTGATATAAATGATCAATCATTTTCCAACATGAAAGTGAAATGGAAGAGATATGAATATATCGATACATCGATTCAAGGTGCAAATAGTGTTAAAATAATTGAATTACTAGAAGACGAAATTTTTCTGATAGAATTTTTGAGAAAGTTTGAGGCAGAAATTTACAAATACACCAAGCATTCCCATAGAGCTCGATGGAAAGACTTGCAATTCAAAAAATCTTGTGAAGTTTTTCCACCAGGGACCATTTTGTCAGTGATTGATTTTGCAGAAAACTACACATTTGTTCCACAAAAAGAAATTCAGAGTGAATACTATCATTATGACCAAGTCTCCATGCTCGTCCATATTCTATATAGACATGCTGAACAAAATGTCGATCATATAGAAAGCACGAGTGAAAATCGACATATCATTAAAGAATATCACTTTTATATCAGTGACGATCGTACACATGATACATGTTTTGCACAACATTGTTTTGGAAGAATTTATGATTCATTGAAAAATCGTGGAATAACATTCAATGAACATTGGATATGGTCAGACGGATGCGCAGGTCAATTCAAATCTGCACGATCATTCTTTTGGTTGTGTTGTCTTCATAAGAAAACCTACATTAAACATTGTTAGAATTTCTTTGAGACTGGCCATGGAAAAGGAGAACATGACGGTGCAGGAGCATGCATAAAACAAGTACTTCGAAGATATCAAATGAACCACTCTGCAAGCTGACTTGTGAACGCTGAAGAAGTTGTTCAATGGTGCATCGCTGCTCTAAGCCATGAGAGAAACCCATCAAGAGAAGTGCGAAGGTACATTCAATTTAATTTATATTGGAAATCTAATTTTAAACATTGTACATTTATCATGCAATGATTATCTTTGATTGTATTTTGATATCATATTTACAAATTCTTCTTCTAATTTTCCATATAAAGGTTTTTATGGCATATTGGAATTGAAGACGTAGATAGATCAATTGGAAATGACATTGAAACAATAAAAGAGACTCGAAAATTGCATTCAATTCAAAGAAAGTCATCCAGAAATGTGTTTGCATTGGATAAAAGAAAATATTCTTGTTTTTGTGATGTTTGCATAGACAACACAAAATCCAATGACGTTTGTGAAAACAAAATGTATGTGAACGATTGGAAACATACAGAGCTAAATAAAAAGGGAAAAATATCTGTTGCAATGTTTGAAGAAATGCAATCAGAGGAAACTACAATATCATTCGATGGTGATAGAGTTTCTGATCTTGTTAGAGAAGGTAACATTTGAATTACTTTCTAATGATTTAAAAATCTAGAAATAAATTTAAATATGTATAATTTTGTTAAGTTTATTTTATTGTGCAGGAGATGTTTTTGCTGTAATTGCACCTATTGACAACGATGAAAATGTGAAGTATTATTTGATGCGTTGCACTGAAAAAAAAATGAAATTATTACAAGACTATAATGATCACGGATTTCAGTATGACAAAGGGTCTATTATACTGAAAGGTTATTTTTTCAAACAAACTCGTCAAAGTGGAGACTTTGTTTACTTTGAAGACTATGAACTTGATTCCATAAGTTGTCAATATAGTCACTTGGTGTGTGCAGCACGCATAAAGTTGATAGAAGTTCAATCAAAGAAAAAATAAAAAATTAAGAGATGGAAAATGTCAAAATCCGATCATGAATGGATTATTGAAGATGGAATTCCATTAGAATTTTTTTGAGTGAATTGTCCAAAAATTTATTCTCTTTGGATTAAATATGTTTTAGAACTTCCAGTACTCAACTAAAAATTGAGTTGCTTATGTTATTTGTGCAAGTGTTTGCACATGTACAAATTGTTTTGGTACAAGCACGTGCTCTAGTATCAACTAAAAGTAGCTTTTCTATACATGTGCATTGATGAAAAATGTTATATGTATTGGATATATATATATATATATATATATATATATATATGTTCTAGAATGAAATTAATTGTTCTAGTTTTACTATGTGCATTGATGAAAAATTATTTACGTACTCAATATATATGTTCTAGAATGCAATTAACTGGAACTAATTTTTCTATGTGCATTGATGAAAAACTAGTTGGATTTTCTGGTAAAAAGTATGGACACAATGTAAATAAATCATTTGCAGTATAGTTTTGTACGAAAATTTCTTTCAGACAAGAGACTCGGAGCACGTCTCCGACGTTTGGTGGGATTTGACCCACATATCTAATCCTGATTTAAAATATAGTACAAAATTTGCTTGTCCAATGGTCGGATATGTTCAATGTGCATTGATGAAAAACTATTTGGATTTTCTAGTAAAAAGTTTCCACAATGTAAATAAATCGACAAGGCTACCTATTTGAGTGCATTAACGACATTGACCCAAATTCAACAAACATATATATGTACTAGACTTATATTTCCAATCAAAATTAAAGGGATAATTTGTACATATATCTACTTCTTTAAACTCTTTTTTCAATTAGAGCTCAATTGATACATGGTTAGTTGCATTGAAAAGCTATGTTCTTCCTATTGGAATTTTTTTTCATTCAAACAAGACTACATGGAGAGATCAAAAGCAATCTTAAAATTCCAAATGTACTTCAACCATCCAAAAGGGATTTGTGCAACATTACTTGACATGCCATGCCAATTATAGTGAACAACTATCCAATAGAAACATTTAACATTATATCCCACATGTGCCAAATGTAGATTGAAACCATCCAAAACTTTAAAATTTTAAATTTTTTTGATAATATATCGTGCAACATTAAAACATTAAACATCACATGCGAAATGTATATTGAAACCGTTCAAAACTTGAGTTTAAAAAACTTTTTGATTATATATAGATCGTTACTTCACATGCCATGCCAATTATAGTTCAACTAGATCCAATAGAAACATTTAACATTATATACCACATGTGCCAAATGTAGATTGAAACCATCCAAAACTTTAAGTTTTAAAAACCTTTTGATTATATATCATGCAACATTAAAACATTAAACATTTAAAGTTCATTAAATATCACATGCAAAATGTAGATTGAAACCATCCAAAACTTGATTTTTAAAAACTTCACATGCCATGCCAATTATAATTCAACTATCCAACAAAAACATTTAACATTAAATATCACATGCCAAATGTACTCCAAGCATCCAAAACTTAAATTTTAAAAACAAAAAAAATTATAACACATGTCATTACATAACATGCCAAATTTAGTTCAGATGACAACATTAATTTATAGATGACAACATTACTTCACATTCACATGCCAAAAGTACTAAAACCATCCAAAAATTAAATAAAACAAATTATATTAACAATGTAATAAAATATGTCCAAAAATTGCAAATCTCACAAGTATCAAACTGTATCAAGTTTAACAAATTTTAAGACCATCTAAATTTTGAAATCAAATCTACAAATCATGTCCATCAAATAGAGACGGATCTAGCGTCTTCCCTACTAGGGTCTCAGTCCGCGCCCTATCATGTGAATGGGAAACCTACATACACAATTCACATGTACTTGAACATTAAAATTTGATGTTTTAAAAATGAATGAGAATATATATATCTAGAACTTCATGTAAAAAACAAAATATAACAAAAAAATCATGCAATAAATCATGAGGTTCCCTCTCCATTTGATGAACAAGTTCTCCCATAGGAACATCTACAACGGTAAACTATACAATATACATGTATAGTTATATATATATATATATATATATATATATATATATAACTTTTAAACATAAATTTTAAACTTGTGAAAAATTTTCCATACTTGTGGCTCATCTCCCAAGGAAGTAGAAGGTACATCTCCCAAGGAAGAAGAAGGTACCGCCATCCCAAAAACATCAGACAGAATCGGTACCTATTAAAACATTTTATCAAATTATATATATACATACATGTACATGTGTGGCTACAATTATTTATTTTAAAGTCACGTAAAAAACACTAAAATTTGCCAACATATCTTGATGGTCAGACCCATCTGCATTGTTTGAACTAGAGGTCCCGAACGTGACATTAAATTTTTTGTTAGATTAATGTACACATACAAATAAATGTATACATGTACATACACATGTATTTATTACAAATTGTACATATGTATATGTAAAAATAATTTCAAACCCTAATGTTACAAACACATACCGTTCCGGTGCCCTCTTCCTCATGAAAAATTAGGTCTTGGAAACCATTGCGACAATTTTTTGCATATTTTCGGAGATCTTGAACATTCATGTTGTCAATCTACTCATCTATACAATAAAAAAAATTGGCACGTGCATTTTCACGTGCTCTTTGTCGATTTAAACAAAGATCAACTCCACCCAATCCACTATGAACATTGTCGATCATAACATCCCTTGCTTCTCGACTTATTTGAGAAGTCGCATCCATCTCTGATCACAAATTTTCGACTTGAAACGGTCGAATCACCAATGGCGGCTCAGGGCGAGGCAACTCCACATCTCGCTTAGCGCCCTTACGGTCATACAATCGACCTTTCCCCAGGCCAAAAAATTCTGAAGGAAGATCATTGTAATTGGGTTTCATACCCAAAAAAAATTATGCATAAAACATTTGTGCAAAATAAGCAGGAACCTCATCGTTCCATGGAAGCCTTCCAAAGGCCGCAAGGTGCCTATCATACAAATAGCAAGCTATGTCTGGGTGCTTGAAATACTGCACCTTCAACATTTTTATTTTTGGCCCTTGTAATTAAACATTGACTTGGCCACTTCTTTTCTAACTTTTTGTTTTACGTCCTCCCATTTATCGGGACCCATCACTGTTTCTTTTCTCTTTCTCATAATTTCTACAAATTAATCAGTCGTTGGCCCAAGATTTTTGTACACATTTACCATTTCACCCAATGAATGTGTAACTATTTCAAGGCTTTTTCGACTCTCAGTAGGTAGAGACAAAGCCACGAGATCTCTTTGCAATTTTGCATGAAGTCTTTCACACCTTTGTAAGGTGCATTCCGCCACGTTGGTTTCCCATGGTATATCAGTAATCTCGGCCAGATAAGTTGTGCTGGGTTGATAGCCTTCTTCTTGAATGTAGCGGGCTGCCCTGCGTCTATTTTGACCACTAGTTCGAACATTTTCGGCCTCTGCATCAATATATATAGAATTTCGTATATTAGAAAAAACACGTGTAAAAAAAATTGTACAAATTTAATGAAAAAGTATTGAAATTGATGGCAACCTTGATGTTGTTGGTTAACCTCTTCTCCAACATGACCCTGCTGAGAACCAGACCCAAAATGACGCTGCTGAGAACCAAACCCAAAATGACCCTATTGAGAACCAGCAGTCGTTGATTGGCCTTCGGGGGAATAAATATCACCCCCTTCATGCAACCTGCTACCAATTATACCTCGACCGGTTGAACCATGGCCACGCTCCATGGATGGAGTAGAAACCCTTCTCCTCTTACCTCCTAAAAATTAAAATATGAAACTTATTAACAACTAATTTAACTCACATAGTTAATAAAAAATCAATTCCATATGTACACACATGTATGGAGATTTAATATTATATTTAAATACCGTGAACATCCCTCGATCCCTGAACCTCCATATGGGATTCGACTGATCTTCATTGTTCATCCTCCATGATATATATCTATTGGTCGACATTTACACAAAATAGATTTCAAAAATTCAATTTGTAATTTAGTGTACACAAATTATGTAGAACACAACTTTCAAAGCAATAATTGATCATTTGTGAAACTAAATTTAATCTAAAAATAAATTATAAAAATGATAAGTTCATCAAATTGTGCTTTACATGGTGGGAGCACACTCAGTATAAAATTTACCACTTATACACTTTAGTTTGTGGGAGAAATGACACATGTACATAGTTTACTTTAAAGTTGTTGTGTTTTATGGATATTAAAATGAAGAACTTCTATTTAGATCCATTCCAGAGATTGACTGTAGGGACATTTACTAGATATGTCACCTTTCATAAAAGATGAGATCCAGAGGCTACCTGGCCCTTTACAGACTCTGCCTATAGAACTTGTAGAAGTAAACACTAGAGGCATTAACAATATCAAAGAACATTTTCATGCTCAGACATGGGAATGTGTCTCTTTCCCTACGCAAAAAAATAGTTCAAGGTAGTTAATCTTCATAGAAACGTCATCAAGCAGGTCAATGTGATCATCCCCAACTTACTTTTCATGAAATTAGGCTTGGAATCCTCTACAACCTAGTGGATGGAGTTGAATGGGAACTAGGTCAAGGCCTTTACAAAATACATGCTAGTGAATAAAACTTACTAGGTTATGCCAACAAATAAAGTGGGAGAAATGTTTTCTCCTTGAGGTTATCCAATTGGGTGTGTAATACCAACTTCACCCATTTCCTAACAGGTTTCTCTCTTAGGTTACAAAGTGTCTTCCACCTTATTAGTTATATATTTTTCAATTTCCCGTGGATTCCTTGAATTTTTTCTCCTACCATCTCCCTCTCTCACTCCCCAAATTATTGTCATCAAACATGCCCCATTGAGGATCTGGAGAAATGTTTGCACCATACTTAGAACTGTCATTGCTGCTAATTGAAATTGGAGTCATGTATACTAGATTGCTTGCTTATGTGGCTCTTACTTGGACAATATCCTGAGATGAGTTTGACATGATGGTCATATGAGGTTGGAAGCTACTTGGTGTAATTTTCCTTAAATCTTCAAAAAAACAGAGCAAAAATGTCATTTTCGATCATTTTTTATTATCTTCTGCATACAACATATGTTATCACAATTGAAACACAATCATGTTCCATGAGCATGAATTATGAATGTCGCAAGCCAAATTGCAAGGAAATTTGCATTAATTTTAGGCAAAAGAAGGCTATGAAATTAAGGTCCATGCTAGAAAAAATTATGCAAATAAGGTTGCTAAGTCTTGATACTTACCATGTGTTTCAAAGCCATAACGAAGGTTGGCTTTGAGAGTGTCCTCCCAGAGCCCTGTCTTGAGATGAAATTTAATTCAATGTCTCTTAGAGTTGCAAGGTGGAATTGATATAACTATTTGATTTCTTTACCATAGATGGATATCTCCTTTGATCTATACCTTTCTCTACCATATTATTTCCAAGTGAAATGGGAATTTTCACATTTTGAATGCCACTACCATGTAATTTGGTATTCTGCTAGCTAGACCTATCACAAGTAAGGTTGTCATACCAAATTATTTCTCTTTCTCAACTCAGTGACCATGACTCTCTTCTCACACTGCTTACCATAAGATCTTCAATTGTACATGTCACGCAAAGTTAGGGCTACATCTTTTGGTGACATCACTAATTGTTTCTCTATTATTATGTTTGTTAAACATCTCACTTAGCGCGAGGCAACTCCACATATATTGTACAGTTTATGGGACATAAATCAATATGTAGAAATATTCACTTGGTTTTTATAATTGGATAGAAGAATGACTTAAAATGACCTTGTATGTCTTCTCGTTTTAGAGCTCAAATTTTTAGGAAGGATTTAAGTATCCACCTTTCAAGAATCACTAGAAGAGGTTGATAAAGAATATAGTAAGACTAAAAACTAACCAATGATGTAATAAATGGATTTCTTGGGAGGTAGATTATCATAAGGAGTTTTGGTAGCTAGAACTTTTCCAAATAATTGAATGTATTTGAAAACCAAACCTCTAGTTTATTTTGGTTTAGACAAGGTCTAGAATTTGAAAAGTGAATTCCCTCTTTCTTCCTCTTACATGTCCAATGATCAGAATCTGGATTGAGGGAAAAAAATTTCCTAAATAAAAATTTTGCATTTTAATTTTTAGTTAGAAGAATTAGCTATTGGTTTCTATCTTCAATTTCCTCTCAAAATGAATGTGTACGTGCTTTTGAGAGACACACTAGAGGAATAAGATCCAAATTTTTGATGAAAATGTGCTATGAAAGTAAAGGGTTAAAGGCAAACATGTACAAGGAATAGTTGAGTACAAGGCATAGTTGAGCCAAATGTTGTTGAGGAAGGGCCTAATTATTTGGGTCTTGGTTATGGAAAACATCATGGAGAATGCTCCAAAGCCAAGGAGGCACATGAAGCTATTCCAAGAATGAATTTTATTTCGTGTTCATTACCTCAAGCTTGTGAAGTTTGTGTTCATGATGATTGGAAAAGTTTGACACCCACTTTGCAAGAAGATGTTAATCATCATGCAGCTAAAGAGAATGTAAAAGAAGATGATGTTGAAAGCTCTATCTAGTCATTGAATTCATTGCTAGTATTCAGAGGAGAGCCACTATCTCATCAAATTCACCTCCTCAAGAAGGTGACAATGGTGCATGTTCAAGGTATAAATTTGCCTTTAATCAAATTTCTTTTGATTATGATAAACATGGTGAATATTCACATAAGATATAGAAAAGAACTTGCACATATTCCTTTTGTGGTTTGAATAATCATAATGTTTATAGATGTTGGAAGAATATATCCATGCACATTGAAACTTTCTAAATAAATGAGGCAAAAATTTAAAGGCCCATTGGACAAGGAAAATGATGTTGAAAATAAGATGCAATTGTTTATTACTCATTGCCATAAGAAAGGTCACCTTGTAGACAAGTGTTGGACTTTGTATCCAAAAAGTCATCCACAACATTTGAAGAAGGTGGAAAGAGATAACGACAAGAATGGAAAAGAGGATTCCATAATCGATGAGGGTCAAGATGATTCACATGATGAAGTGCAGCTAAAAGAAGCACCATTGAAATGGTTTGCTAACAGATGGTTAGATTTCTTATCCAATTAAGGCCTTGCATGTATTTTGATGTTTCATGAATTTCTTTGCAAATTCAAAGTATGGTGCATGTTGCATGAAGCAAGATGTGGAAAGTAGAGTTATGTTGACACACTTAAATGCAATAAATATGGAAATTTGTACATGAGATATTATTTGACTTGAGATTCAGTTGTTTGAAGAGGCATGTTTTGTCGACTTGTGTTTGGTTGATGGTTTTATACACCAATATGTAAGAGTACATGGAGATATTCACATGATGTCAATTTTTTTTCTTTGAAGGAGAAAAATGATATGTCAGTGAGCTATGTTTCTTGCATGATGTGTTTTTCAGTTTGATGGTTTTGTTTGTGACAAGACGTCACAAGATTTTGGGAAGGTCCACTCTTGAGCGAGAGCCTCATGATTACAACCTAATCATTAGAATAAAATGGGAGTGCATCCTTATTTTGAAAACAAATAGGATTCTAAGCTACCTAGGACTCAAAACATTATTTTTAAATTTGAAATATCATGGTGTGTTGTTTCAATGCCTGAATCCACAACCCTAACATAAATTTTTTTATTCTTTTTTTGCAAGATTTAGTTGGTTATATTAAAATTCAGTTGAATTTAAAATTCTTGGCTTAGTGGCATGAACCAAACATATTTTACATATTAAATGAGGAATTTCGCTCTCCCAATCATTTCTAAATCACCCATATCACCAAGAAAACATGTTTTAAAAGAACATACTTTGGTATGGGAAAGACCTTAGGTTTCAAATATTATAAGAAGGTTTTTTATATGGTTGAGAGAATGTGGAAAATAGAATCTATAAACAAATTATTTTTCAAAACGTATTACTTTCAAAGTATCAACAAGGAATGTGCAAGGGTGTTCAATGATTTAACGCTAAATATTTAAATTCCATGATGTATATCTTACTCATAATTTTAAAAAATTATTAAATAATGATCTAGATTGGATAATTATATTATTTGTCATATATTTGATGCTTATAGAGTGAAAAAAATGAAAGAATCAACTTGTATGGTCATTTTAATGGTGGGTGGAGAATTGGGATCTAAAACCTTTTGGAGTCATTTTGAGGTATTAAATGACATTTTTGGGGGTCAAACAATTATTCCTTGTGCCGAAATATTGACCATTATTCTACACTTAAAGACATATATCCAATGGTGCAAGAAAAACATCAAATGAAGTTCATTCCAAATTTATGCCTTTAGTAAGTTGACCTATATCATGTTGACCACCATGGTACAAGAGAATGACATTTTAGCCCCATTACTCATGCATAGCAAGCTAGCTACATGTGGAATTTTAACAAGACTCTAAAAGGTCTAAAATCACAAACCTCGTTAATGGTTGATGGAGTCAAATCTTACACCTAGTTGGCTATCACGTTATTTTAAATACTTGGCCACTAGGAGGAATAAGATTTCCATTTTCTGTTATTGTATTTTGTTCCATAGTTGAAAATACAACTAGGAGTGTGAAGTTAGAGAGAAAAATGTATGAAGTTAAGTTTTTATAGCAACCTTACACACCAAAAGTCTTAGCTAACTCTAGAGAGATTACCTTAAACATATTTTCCATACCAAATAAGAGAGAGTAGATCATGTTTACATTTTAGTGTTGTTTTTCTCCCATAAGTATTTCCTAGGGAAAAAGGAGTCTAGAGAATCATTACTTTTTAGGGTTGCTTGTCTTCCATAAGGATTTCCTAGGAAAATAATTGTGTTGATTGTCTAGAGATATGTATGTGTGTGTTTCATTATGTTCTCTATTTCTTACGTTGTGTTTCATTATGTTTTATATTTCTTACATTTCTGCCCTCCTATTTTTCTTTCCAATCAAGGTTTATAAAGTAACATGACAAGCAACATGAGACTTGAAACAATAATTTTCATTATCTATATGGAAGGCAAGAAGGATTATATCCCCTTAAGCTTAAACTTATGTAGTTTGTCAATTTTTATCATATATTTTTTGGTAAGGGTAAATTTTTTTTTATCTATAGTACAAGTCATGAGTTCCCCAATTTTACCTTATGTAAAGCATGATTCTAGGATTACTACAATTTGTACTTGGTTTTTTATTGTGACGATGCCCTATCTCAATCACTTGGCCATCTCTCTATGGGTAGTTAAATCTTTATAACAATACTTAAGTAATATTTATTATCTATTTGTATTATGTGAAATGTAAAAAATGGTATATTATTTTTCATAAAATTGGGTTGAGTTTATCATATATTTCGATGAAAGTTGATTATATGACACGTTTTCTTTAAAAGGATCTAACAATTTTGTTAAGGTATGAATTTGCAATTTTGTGTGGCTCTCTATCAACCTTCACTTCCTCATTTCTAGAAAAATCTACTTGCTCATTCGTATACCCAATTTCTATTCAAATGCATGAGTTTTGAACTCTCGGTAACTATGTTTTTCCACGCAAGAAAATTATATGTCACATTTTATACTAACTCTAAATATTATTTTGAAGTTTGGATTACTGTTATTCTTTTATATAATTTAACATTAGATATAAGTTTAAATTGAAAGCTACTTAGATGAAATATAACTTAGATATGGCATTTGCAAATTATTATCTATTTATTGAACTAGAAAGGACATAATTATTACACATGTTTAATTTACATTCAAATGCTTCTTTGATTTATCTTCTATAGCTTAATGTAATGCTAGATATATAATTTAAGTTGAAGGCCCATGAGATAAATATGACTTCTATGTGACATTTGTATTGAATCATCTATTTGTTGTGTTATATGAACATAATTGGTACGCATATCTAATTTTCATTACTAATATGTCATGCTTCTTTAATTTATCTTTTATAGATGACCGGAGCATCCCTTTTTAATCTATCCCTTTTGACTTCGGATATGTGGGCAATATTCATCTGCATATTTTTCTATCATAAAGCGGTGAGTAAAATTGTATTCCATTTGTGTCAATGTTAAGGTTAAGCACATGGATTAAAGTTTTATATATTAGATGAGGAGGCTATGTATTACATATGGTCTTGAATGAGCTTTTGGACTCTTTAGATATATATATAAAGAGTCCAAATGCTCATTCAAGACCATATGTAATACATAGCCTCCTCATCTAACTTAGCCAGGGATTTGCAATACTATATTTGAGTTGGCTAGCTCCATTTCAAGATATTATAATGTTAGATTATTATTTATATAGATTTTGATTATGGTAGTAAAATTTTACAAAAAACCAAAAACTATACAAATAATATTATTCTAGATATATGTAAAAAGGACATGGTAGAGAAGATCAAACAATATTAAACTTTTCATAAATAGTTTAGATAAAAATACATTTTCTAATTTTGATTGTAAATTCTAAGGCTTAAAGCAATAATTTTTCTAATAATTTTTTTTAATTAATAAATAAATAAAAAAACATTTTCAATCAAAATCACATCCAACACATAATAAAAATAATAAAAACAATTTAAAACTTCATACACTATATGACTTCGGATATGTGGGCAATATTCATCCGCATATTTTTCTATCATAAAGCAGCGAGTAAAATTGTATTCCATTTGTGTCAATGTTAAGGTTAAGCACATGGATTAAAGTTTTATATATTAGATGAGGAGGCTATGTATTACATATGGTCTTGAATGAGATTTTGGACTCTTTAGATATATATCTAAAGATTCCAAATTATCATTCAAGACCATATGTAATACATAGCTATATATAAAGAGTCCAAATTCTCATTCAAGACCATATGTAATACATAGCCTCCTCATCTAACTTAGCCAGGGATTTGCAATACTATATTTGAGTTGGCTAGCTCCATTTCAAGATATTATAATGTTAGATTATTATTTCTATAGATTTTGATTATGGTAGTAAAATGTTACAAAAAACCAGAAACTGTACAAATAATATTATTCTAGATATATGTAAAAAGGACATGGTAGAGAAGATCAAACAATATTAAACTTTTCATAAATAGTTTAGATAAAAAATACATTTTCTAATTTTGATTGTAAATTCTAAGGCTTAAAGCAATAATTTTTCTAATAATTTTTTTTAATTAATAAATAAAAAAGAAACATTTTCAATCAAAATCACATCCAACACATAATAAAAATAATAAAAACAATTTAAAACTTCATACACTATATGACATTACTGTGGGCCTATGCAATTTCGGTTTCGCATCTTTTCTACATCAGTTTCCTGTTTTCTGTTGAGATTAGATTTTCTAAATTAAGTATGCAGATTGCGGATAGTCTAAGGAAGATTACAAAATGCCTGAAAGAAGATGCAGATATATGTGATTTCAGCTAAGGTATAAAGTTTGGAATATAGAAATACATATTTATAACAGAACTAAAGTATCGGTTAAAAACCACAGAACTAAAGTATCAGTTAAAAACCACAGAATTAAGGTCGAACATAACAGAACTAAAATATCGGTTAAAAACCACAGAACTAAACAATTTCAGATTGGTTGTGATTATAGAATTTAATGACCATAAAAAGGTTGTAATGATATCATTTAGTATGTTTGTACTTAGTATCTATTTTTCATGTTTAACTCAATGGTGTGTAGTATTACTATTATTGTTATGTTTTCAGAGGGTATAGTTAATATATTAAATAAAGAGAATAGATACTTGTGAATCACTAGTGCGTTTATGTAAACTTCTTATAATATAACCTGTCATGAACTTCGCGTTCATTATGTCATTTCTATTTTCTATGATTGTCATGTGAATCACTCGTTGGCTTATGTAAACTACTTATAATATAAGCTGTCAAGAAATTTGAGTTCGTTATGTTATTTATATTTTCTATGATAGTCATGTGAATCACTGGTTGGTTTATGTAAACTTCTTATAATACAACCTGTCATGAGATTTGGGTTAATTATGTCATTTCTATTTTCTAAGATAGTCATAAAACCAGCAAAAGGTGAAATGATTCTACAGTTTTCATGTCGGCCCTTTTGTTAACTCTTTGTGCACGTATACCGAGAACACCAAGTTATCGTCTAGGCTCGAGTGATCAAAGAATGAAGAAAATTGAATTTTCGATATCGAACAAGGCTGATGGAAAATTCAATTTACTACGGAAGGGCACAAAAACACCATCAAGACACAGTATTAATATAATTTCCGTAGTGACTGAAAGGTGGCTTTCCACATCCAGTGATAGCCCTGGGGTCGGTCACATGCAGATAATCCGGCCAAAATCTCACAAGAACACCGAATCCGATCACAACCATATAGAGGATCACATGCAGCTAAAAGGGAGTCATAAGTGCAAGTTGGGCTCTAGTCCCAGCCCCGGAGATGGACATTAACAGTATTGAACGTCACACAAAATATTTAGGCGTTGTTTCATGCAAAATTTACAAGCTGCTAGTTACTTGTCTGTGTATAAGTAATTCGGTCACGTCAAAGGCGAATTCCAACCCATATTAGTTGGCATTTGGGTGTGGATGATTAGAATCCATTAAGCGGTTGAACATTTTTTAAAATTCGAATTAAATGTAATTGAATACTCATACAAGTAAATCACGAACATTAAAAAATGGTTTTCTTCTGTAACCCTCACAATTTATAATACAATGATGAGCACATGGCAAATGATCGTTACTGATAAATTATTACATCCACAGAACTAAGGTCGAACATACTCGATGAAAGGAGCAACAAAACTAAAGTATCGTTTAAAAACCACAGAACTAAGGTCGAACATACCCGTATGAAAGGAGCAATAGTGCCAACGGGAGGAGCAACATCGCGGACGGGAGCAGCAACAGCGTGGATGGGAGCAGCAGCGACAGTGACACAAATTCCCGCGAATAATGAAACTGGTAAAAAAACCAAATTTGCGGGCGATTTATTTATAGAAAATAGTTCGGCGGAACTATTTTAAAAGTAAAATTTCATCCGAACTCATAGTTCGGCCGAACTTTTGTTGGAAGTTCGGCCGAACTTTTGTTGTAGGTTTTCCCATCTCTAACAAAAATTCTGTTTGCTCGCGCCGTCAGTGTGCCGTCAATCTAAATGGAATCACGAGTTCGTCCGAACTTTGGAAAATTTTCGGCCGAACTGTTGTCGAAAAAAAAAATTCGGCCCCCGATTCTCACAAAAGTGTAATCCAGCTTCACATTTCCGCCCAGTTGTAAATGTGAAAACCCTACTCTGTGCCATAGAAAAAATAGTTGAAGTCCAACTTGGAAACCCTAATCTTTGCCACAGAAAAAACAACCGAAATCCAATCTGGAAACCCTACTTTATGCCACAGGAAAAATAGTCGAAGTCCTGGTCGAATGATACATAGAGAAATGAGGATTATTCACTCAAAGTCTCTAGCGAAGACAACGAATTTGGATTTGGATATAGATATGGGTCAAGAATAGGGGTAGTCCTATTGATAGGAAGTGACAAGTTCGTATTATCATCTTCCATACAAAATAAAAAGAATAAAACCCAACCAGAACAAAGCCTTAAAATACAAACATCTTTAATCCTAGAGAAAGGTGATAGTTAAAGCACTATTTTTAAAAATTAATATCATTGTATAGTTGTGTTGTTTGTTCAAGGTAATCTCAAACATCAAATGTGTTAATAAAAAAATATCAGCATCAAATGTAATCATTAGACATACATTATGAAAAAGTCAACCGAGATATTTTATCTTTTTCCTTCCCTCATTTTCACATGCATGAGGGATTTCAATTTCTTGTAGATTTTGGCCGTTAAAACAATATATTTTCATTGTTGTCATATATGGAATCTCAAGTGGAGAATCTATATTGGATTCGTATGTTATTGCTTTTGTTTTCTATTGTTTGGGAGGAATTTTGTTAGCATTGTTGATATTTAACAAAATTATTATTTTCCATAATAAAACCAATGCAAAAATATATTATAATAAGGAAAATTTCAAATTTCCTGACTATTCGAGCATTGGTATTTAGTGTATGCAGCTTATAGAGTTGTGTGTTTGATTTTGTAAATTTTGCAAAAGGAGTATGCTAGATTTTTGAAATTAGATGAACCTAGTGACAACTGATGTTTATTGATTTCATCTTGTAAGTGGTGGTGAGATGTTGAAAAATACATATGTGGGATTTTATTATATTAGATGTATTTAGTGTGCCCCCCCCCCCCCCCCCAAAAAAAAAACAAGATCCAATTTTCATGACTTTCTAAGGACTCAAAAAATGCCGCTAAATCCCTAAAAAATTTAGAGACGATTTTGCCAAGACTTTCACAAGCCTAAACTGCCCCTAAAGGTCTTTTTCATATAGTATTTTCATTATATTCCAATTACCAATAACTTAACCAATATAAAATTGACATCAAATCGACATTCACAAGATTGATGAAGGGGAAAAAAAAGGGTATTTCAAATTTAGAAGGGCACAAGTTTTAGAGATATATCATGACAAAGATCAAAAATCAAGGTAGACTATGAATTAGGGTTTTCAAAGGTACATAACTTATAATTGGAATAACATTTATTAATATGTAAAATATAGTTGTACCCTATGTCTCCTATATAATATGGGAAATAAAATAAATCCCTTGCCTAATGAAGAAATCATAACATAAGTGGAAAATGTAGCTAAGCAAGATGCCCTAGAGGACATGGAACTTGATGATATTGATTTTTCACCCATGGTAGATGCTCGGAACATAATAAGAGAGATCTAATGGAATTCTTATAATTTGATTTGTTGTGGTAGTTTGATAAGAAAAGTCTCAAGAGAAAAATATATTTGGGTTAATTACCATATAGAGTTAGAATATTGAGATTGTAGAAGAGTTGAAATAGTTCTTTAAAATCAAGAGATGAGTATTAGTTCAAGAAAAGAGCTCATAAAAGGTTGGTTAAGGATATCGTGACATGTATAAATCATTTTGTGGTGGAAAAGGATTATGTGTCTTTTATTTCTCCAACCATGGAAGTGTAAGCACCAATGCTTGGAGGTGACCTAGAATGGATTGAATGATATTGAATAACTAAGGGAATAAGATTCCATGGAGGAAGCACATGCATTAAAGAGGGAAAAATAGGATTTTAATTAAAATGAATTTATGAAGAAGTGATGTATGAATAGAAATAATGGTATTAATCACAATACTATGGTAATGAAAATTAGTATTAGTGAGGATGGAAAAATAGAGGCACAAGTAAAATAGTTCAAAAGGTTTCAAAGGTGTCAAGATAATACCAAAAATTTGTCCAAATCTGGGGATTTAATAATTAGAAAGAGCTTAGAGAGAAGAATATGTAGGGAGAATATGTCTAGAAATTTGGAAGAGAAAAAATAAGTGATGGCATAAGGAGGTGAGCATGTTCAGTTAGATGGATCATGATTGTCTAAAAGGAAGCCTCAATTTGTAAGGTATTGATTAGCCTATGGAGAGATATATCATCACAAAGAAAAAGGAGGAAGAAACACTTAGTAATGTGTTCTAATTGTTAGAGGTAGAGGAAGGTCAAGTAGTAGATATGATATAGCCTAAGAAAATTTGATCCAATCCAAACCAACCAGCCTATTAAATTTAAAAGCCTAGAGGTAATCAAAAAATTTTATTCTACTTTTGACTTGAAAGCAACTTTTCTTAGTAGTTTGGGATATAGTAGTAGTGAAAAAAAATTTAGGTGGGAATACAATTATAAGTGGAATATGTTATGTTTTAATTTTAGTTCAAGTGGGGGAGTAGGCATAATTATTCAAACATGTCCATATTAAGGTTTTATCTTGGTGAACAATCCAACCAACGATGTAGTTATAGTAATTCCAAGAACTTTATGATGGGTAATGGTGATTAAAAACCACATTGGTTCTTATGTGGATTCATCTGGAGGGTGAAAAGGATTGCAGTGCTAGTTTCTAAGTTGGTAAATTTCCTAACCACATTTTGGGGAAAGCTTCTCTAATGGTGCATGGATTTCATATAGATTTATCGCTAGGGTGTAGCTAAGGCCTTGGATGAATTAAAGGTTTTATTTATAGCTAAGTTCTAGAGGATAAACATTGAAAAACAAAAAATCACTAAGTTTAAGAAGATTAAGAAAATGGTTGGAGAAAGTTCCCAGGAGTATGATGAAAAATTACAAAACTTAATTAAAAAAATCTTCTATAATATCCATGAAAATCAACACAAATAATGATCCATTCAAAGTTTTTTTCTCTTTAATAGTGAACCATTAATGCAATAACCGTGGGTGATATAGGGGGATGCATTATCTTAGGAGATGAGGATAGAAAATTGTAGGATGAACATCCATTTTACTAAAAATTGTCATGCTTGGTAGGATTTAAGAGATAATTATGTAGGGAGTTCCTTCTAGGTAAAAGATTGTAATATTCCCAAATGGGGAAAGCAGTAATATAAGATGTAAAAATGGAAAGTAGCAGTGAAGATCAATGCATAAAAATATGCGACCAATATGAAGCCATTATATTCATTATATCAGTAGAAAATAAGTACAATACAAATGTGCACAACTCAAATAATTAAGGCAAACAAGCCTCCCATGAATACATATGCCAAATATGAAATTTTGCTACATAGCAGAATGTCGGAGGACAAGTAAAACATGGTTTTAGAAGGTACAATGCTACTGGAAATGTAAAATAATATATATTTTCTAATTTATGGCTCATAAAGTGTCGGGACTGGAGATCTAAGCTTCCAAACACATTCCCAAGAGAACCCAGGAAGGGTTTCCTGAAATACACAAAATGTAGAAAAACAAATATGGCCCTAGGGATAAATAATATCTGCAAATAGATAACTGATGGGATCTGGCTGATCTGATATAGAAATGTATTAAACTCCTCCAATATAATCTTCAAATGAGAGGTTGATCCCCTCACTAAAAATCTAGCTCCCCCAACTAGGGCTCCAAACCCTTTACTACAACTGCACACTGAAATAATGCAATAACTTCGGGAAATTGCATTGTAACTGATAGAAGTACCTTATATTGATGCTAAATGATGAAATTATGCTCAAGAATCTCCCTTACAAGCCTTGCAGATGAAGGGCTGCTCCCTCCACTGGAAAAAATGCTCAGAAGTTGGGTTTCTCTACCCTCCACTATTTGACCTTGCAACATAGCACAACCCTCTGCAGAAACTGCATTGTAGAAGAAAGATGGAGCTTGGCCTAATGCTGAAATGTGGAAATGTAGTGCAAATACTTCTCCTGAGTGAGCACTCTAATTCTCCCCAGGATGAAAGTGGTATTCTTGCTCAAGAACGCCTTTGTGCTAAACAACACTGCAGTCTCTGCTAAACAGTTGAAGAGAGCAACTAGTAATACAGACCATAGAAAAAATAATAATCAAAACATGCCATCTATGGATGCCATCCCCTTCCTTATATGCTTGGTGAGCTTCCTCACCTTGGGCCCCACTCATTCAAGCCACTACCTCCATGCATGGAGTCTCCCTCCAAAACTACGCTCTCCCTCAATGAATGCCACTCCTTCCATACCAGTGCTCTTGATTTGGTCAAAGTTGACCCAGTCTACATGATCCAACCCCTTTTCACACACAAGGGTGCTTAATGAAGCTACTAAGATTATCTCATTCACATTAGCAATTATTTTATTCCTACTAAGGATATTTATGGGTCTTCATACCCTCTTATTCATCAAACTAAGAAGCAAAAGCAAAATTCAATATGCCAACTAGCTTAAAGCTAATTGGGAATATTACAACCTTCCCTCCCAAATGTTGCTTTTCCTCAAGCAACTGTAAAGGTGAGTGTTGCAACTCTTCTCCTCCCCCCTTGGTGACACATTCATGTGATAATATCCCCTCATGAACCAAGTGCCTCCCAATCAATCCCTCCATGAAATGCTCCTCCCAAGTACTCATGAGATGCCAATAACTCACCTCAAAAGGAAACAAAAGATCCAATGTATCAATCATGGTCTACCCAATGTTATCCCTGAAACATGAATCATAAGAAACATGGATAATCTCACTCCCAGAGGGAACATTCAATCCTTTCATCCTTCCTCTAACCATTCCCATAATATGAATAAGGACATCATCAATGTATGGGATCATAACCAAGGATACATAAGCTGCAATATGTAATATTGGAGGAGGATCATAGTCCCACATGTGGAACCAGCACGGTATGTCACTTGAATGACTCAAATAATGACATAATAAGTGGTTTCCCCACCACTTGTTTCCTGCCATAGTCTTCACACATGCTTTGAGAAGGTGCGTAATGTTTGGTGCCAATGGAGCACACCCATGGTGATTGAGAACAATAGATCTACATCAAACATATTAAATTATTTATAATAAAGGGAAAGGAGAAGTTGGTATGCAAGCTGAGAAAGTCCCTTTTTGGTCTAAAGCAATCTCCTATGATATGGTAGTAGAAGGTTGGCACATACATCGATGTATTTGTATTTGTGAGAATCCAAGCTAATCACTATGTATATATCAAGATGCAAGGAAATTATTTCATATATGTAGTATTTTATGTCAATGACATGTTGTTTATTGGAAACTAGATGGGTGTAATCAGGGAGGTAGAGATGTAGCTATCCTCTAAATTTGACATGAAGGATCTTGGTTCTACACATTTTATTCTTGCAATGGATATTAGGAGAGACCAAAAATTTAGGAAACTCTCGATAAGTTAGAGGAAGTATATAGAAACAATTCTTAGGAATTTCACCATGCAAGATTGTAATATAATGAATGTACCAGTTCATATTTGGGTATGAATAACTCTTGAATAGTGTCCAAAGGCAACTGAATAAAGAGAGGAAATGTACAATGTTCCATATGCAAGTGTTATAGGTAGTTTGATGTATGTAATGATATGAGATCAACCAAATATTTTTGATACAATGGGAATATTAAGCAGATATAGGACAACACCTAGAAACGAGTATTGGTTTTCCATAAAAAGAGTATTAATAGGTATTTGGTTTGCACAAGTGATCATGTTTTCTACTATCATGAAGGACCTAAGGATGAGAGTGAATCAACTATAGAAATATTTGGTGATGTCAATTGGATTGGAAATATGGATAGAATAAGGTTGAATAGTAGACATGCATTCAAGTTATTTGGTAGAGATAATAGTTGGATGAGTAAGAAATAATAGATTGTAGCAATATCTGTTAGGTAGAATAATGGAGAGCTAAAGGGCTGAATCATTATTTTAAAACTCACTTAAATATTTCAATTTGATATTCATATTTCTGTATGCTATTGTTATGAAGTAAACCCATGTATGTACGCGACTGTGATGAAGACAAGTAGCATATATCTAGTTAACTAACTTTTCAACGTCTAATTCATTATCTGTTTAAATTGAACTAGTGCATGAATACTTCTTTAGAATTAATTAAATAAGAACCATGTGCAGTAAGAGTAGGATAAACCATCACACATAATCAACACAATAACACACATGAACACTAGGATATTTAGGTTGAAACCCAATGTGGGAGAAAACCACCATTGTTGTCATCTCTGTCTTCATATTTTATTATAAAGAAATAAACTTACAATATTTTACTAGCGCTGACTCATATCAGTATGCAAGCACCGACCTGTAGAAGGCTGCAGCCTTCTCTCTATCTCCAGCACCCATTGGAAGGGAGCTCCAACCCACTGATCTTGTTTACTAGCACCCAGTGGAAGTGAGATTATACACCCTGATAAGATTTACCTAATACTACTTGAAGGAAGTTGACTCCCTCACTGAAGGATCCAACCCTCAACACCTTTGTGGACCACATTTTATCATATTTCGTACTGGATCCACCTGACTCAACACATCAAACTTGTTGGCCACTTTTCATCATATTTTTAGACTAGACCCACTATCATCATTTAATCCAAATATCAAATAAAAAGCTGAAACCAATCAATGTAGGAAACTAATCAATCAATCAACCAACTAAATCACTAAATAAATCATTGAATCTCAATCTAATAATGCAAATAGATCAATCATCCAAACCCGCTCATATAAATATATACCCATTGATTAGAATCCCAATTCACATAATGTTCTTTATAGAAACCCAATTTTTTCACTGCAAACCCTAGTCAGTCATATGTGAGAATACATATTCTACTGCTCTGAGTGCAATCCATGTGTGTACATTATTATCCTTAAGAGAACCTACGTATGTATCTCAAAACAATGTACCCTTAATATGAATCATTGTTTTACTATTGAAACAATCGTTGAAGCACACATATATCTGAACCACATACATATCATCATCTCTATTCAACATATCATTCCATAAACCACAACTCAACTAGAAATGTAACATACATATTATCATGAAAGAGACATCAGTTCTAGACAAAAACAAACATAACAGAACAAATCAACCATTATCATCATCTCATACTACAAAACCCTAGTAGATGTATGTGACCCTTATAAATCACTTCCGCATATGTACATGCCTTTCATAACTGGCACATGCGTACATATTTTTCCATACTTCAGAATATATATATGACTACCCAGAAGCAGGTTGGCATATTTACAGGATCTTTCTGAAGAAAACCTGTGTAAATATCTGCGACTAATATTTCATACCTTCGTTGCACAACAAAACATTAGTAAAACCCAAATCTGGGCATACACTATAATAGACACACATCATAACATCATCATCATAGATTTTTCAACCCCTAAGTGTAATATTCAATGTGTAATCATTTCAGATCTATCAGATATGATCCATCATCATACTACCTAGTGCACACTTATTTCAGATAAAAAAATTCATCAATAACCCATTACATGCACACTTAACACTTTGATCTCCATATCATTTTATAGCTTAGGCCTTAGCCAATACCTTGGGTCAAACCCTTAGTAATCTCAATGGTACTCTTTCATAGGATAAAATATTTGTTTCCACTCTCATAACTATGGGCCAATACGATGGTAAAGACCCCTGATATTTAAAATACCATGGTGTGGAAATTGTACGCGACTTTTCTTCACCATGTCTGCATATGTACGTTCCCTTTGTTCACAAGACCCACATATTCTTCTCAAAACACTACCTTTATCATTCCTCTGTCTCTGAACTAATATTCCTTTTTGCAATTTGTCTATCACATTTGTACTGACATGTATACTCATCCTATTACCATCAAGGACAACACATACTCATCTTGATAACATCATGTTGACATATTTATTAAGTAGGTTTCCATGAAGGAAAACACATTAGTCATAATGCCAAAAATATCCCCCTTTGGACTTGATGGAGACCACTTTGGTGTTTGGTCACCAGAACCTGTAGATACCTGTAAACGCAACTGTATATATTCCCAAGTCACCAAGAATTTTCCAAATGCCAAGTTTCTCACCCCCTTTGACATCAAAGGAAAACGCCTGACCAACACTGAATGAAGGCTTCTCTCCTCTTTGTTGACATGAGCACTATAGATCTGATTTGCTATGTATGAACACTCGATGTTGACCATGCTCCCCATAACCATATGCTAAATTTTACAAAGATATCCAATGAAGTACATGACTTTATGACTCAACCAAATATGACCTTTCCTATCACCAAGGAATCATGCTTACATTGATCACCCAACAGAGTGGGATTATATGTTTGACTCAACATTACATCATATGCCCAAAAGGGGATTACATACATAATTGACTTGACCTCCAATAGTCCAAACATGACTAAGTATTACAATTCATTAGAAGAAATTTCAACCTAAAATTTCCCATGAAATTTTCACGTAACTTTTATGTCATAATATCTAAATGAATGAAAATCATTTAAATTTAAAAAGAGGTACATGTAAATATTTTGGAGGGAAAAGAGGAAAAACTATATTTTTAATTGTATTTTTGGCTTAGATCCTCATAGGTTTACTCAAATTTCAAGTGTATACACTCATTGGACGTGGAATTAAATTCCACGTCTAATGAGTAACCATTATGCATAATTTTAAGAAGACCCACATTAATAAGAATTGAAGATACATTAAAAAAGTGTGTTTAACATGTTTTTTAATGTATATTTATTTTTTATCAATGTGGGTATTCTCAAAAGTATGCATAATAGGTACTTATTGGATGTGGAATTCAATATCGCATCCAATGGGTGACTACACTTGAAATTTTAGTAAACCTATAGGGAGATAAGCCAAGAAAAAAAAATAGTTTTCTTATTTTCACTCCAAAATTCATAACTCGTATTTTATTATTTTAAATATTATTTTATTAATTTTCCTTACGAGGCCACTTTTATGCTGAAATTTCCTCTAATGATTTCATGATGGTTATTTTCATAAAGTTTACATGAAGACACATATATCACATTTATAACCAAAACCAAATACCTCTATAGTGATAACAAGACCAATATAGTCTTAAACAACCATCATATACCATGTAGGATCTCTGACCAAATATGTAATAATTTCAAGCATTACCAAACAGTTGTAGTAGCAACATGTCAATAACCATGTCTTCATAAAACCTACAACAACATCATTATGTTGGTCCTGTTAACATTCCACCAGTTCTCCGAATGCTGAGAAGGAGACCATCAAAGGTAACCACAAACTAGTTTGACCTATTAGCTAGACCTATTAGGCTGAGAGGGTTCTCTCAATGAGATCATAGTCAATTGACTAGAGTGTAAAGGATATTAGGCTAGGTATGTTTAGATCAGGGTTTGGTTGATTTTATTTTTGTGTTGGATGGTGGTTTAGGTCTAGGAGGACTAGGTCAGGGCTCTGAAAATTAGATTTGCAGATATGTAATGGGGCAAGGTAGGCACATAATTTAGCACTTTATAGGTATATTTGTGTATACGGTAGATTGGTAGGGTTTCAAAACGAGCATGAATCTCATGAATTGATTTATATCAGAAGAATATGAACAAAATGTAAAAGCTTCTCCATAAAAGAGCATTAAATAAATGAATTATGTTTATCATATTAGAAGTCAAACATATGTAGCATTGAAATAAATGCAAGGTAAAATACATTGAAACATATGATCACATAAGGAAAAACACTGCTAAATCACATACCATGTGAATCCCACCACAATAGCTACAAAATTTTTCTATTAGTTCTTGCCAAATTCACAAATACACTAGTGTCCAAGGCTAAATTTCATAGCATCCAACCTTTCAAACTGATTAAAAAGTACCTCATATATCCATTGAGGTAGAAATCATCCCTTGGGGGGATAATTTCCAACAAGAAAAGGTAAACACAATCACCTATCCAAAGGCTGCTACGCACTAGGGAGGTTACTCAACCAATTCGTCCTTTTCCTAACCACCACGAGACATATCCTCAAAGAATTAAATGGAGGAAAAGACACCTAATAAATCCTATCTCATAAATTTACATTTAATTTTTACCATTTACATTCATCTACTTTGAACTTTTGACTTTTACAAAAGTTAAACTAGAATTTGTCAAAAATTACACAGTGAAAATTTCTTGAAAATTGCAGAACGTTGCAGAAGCGTAGCGAGCATTTTGAGGCCATTTATGAGTGCCCTTATGAAGTCCAAATCAAAATCTAAGACCTATTCTAGAATCCTCTAGAGTGTATATGTATTTTGACTATTTGTGCATGAAAAATGACCCATTGTTGACTGAGTTATAGAAATTTTCCGAAGGTGTCTCCAGAAGCACAGCGAAATTCAGAAAAGGAGCCAGAATGTTGATTTTTGATCGCTTTTCTTCAATTTTCTCAAAATTTGAGACTTCAATCAAAAATATGAGCTAATGGGTTTCGAGAGGAGGCCATTAGCTTTCTAGAAATTATTACCTTTTTCCATTTGGAGGCTTGAGGAAGAAGCACATCGTGAGCTTGTTGCACTTCTGGAGCTAACGCAAATTTCTCAGTTTTTCAAAATTGTACGAAAATGCACCAAAATATAGAAAATGCTCACAATCATCCCAAAATTGGTCCAGAATTTCTAAATGAGGTTTTTCATGCAATCATGGAGGAATATACAAGTAAATCCAACTTACCCTTCTCCTCGTGTCTGGTTAGCATTTCCTTTAGCTTCGCTTGTAGCTGTTTGACTTTGACATTACAAATCTGATTTAGGGTATAATAGTCATCAACCATGTGCTTATGAATCTTGTTATCCCTTTTGGCCTTTTCAAGGAGCTTTTCCAAGTTGATTTTTACCTTCTCAAGATAAAAATCCATGTTTTGATTGATCCCATTTTCAATTTTGTCTTCAAAACTGAGTTCTTCAACTGTACGGTCTTGTTCTCTTTCCTTTTACAAAGCTCTTTTGAGACCCATTGTTCTTGGCCTCTTTATTTTCACTTGCATTTCATGCTCATAATTCTCATCTATGTGAGGCACTACTTTACCTTTCTCATCATGCTTGGTTTCCTCCAATTGAATTTTATCCAAAACCAATTGTTTTTCCTTCAGGTACTGGTTTTCTTGCTCTAGAAATGAAAGATGAAGTTTTCCCTTGCCAATTTGTCTGGGAGATGTTTAATATGTGAATCCTTGTCTTTGATCATCCTCTATATGTTTTCAGTGTCATCACTAGCCTCCAAGTCTACTAGTTCAACATCATGCTCTACCTCATCATGCATGGATATCTCATGTTGTGCTGATGTTCCCTATTGTGATGGTGTTGGCTTGGCCCCTTCCTTAATTTAAGGAGAAAAAACAAGCCTTGTACCTCTCTAATATGTATGACTGACCTCAAGCCTAGGTCTCTTTGTCACTACTTCTTCCTTGCTTGATGAACCAATCTCCTGCATGGTATGTGACATGGTCTACTGATGTGGTGTAGCAGTCTACAAAACTGCCTCAATGAAGGAACCCCATGTCATGTTCTTTTTGGAAATTGATGGAGAACTATGTCCTTCACCAAATGTTATAAAATAGACTAGGATATTTCTCTTTGTTTTTCAGCTGCACCTTTTCAGACATCTTGATCACACTCTTATATAATAAATTGCATAAATTGAGGGATTTCACAACTCTGAAATGCATGAGCATTATTATGTGGTATTGATACAATCTTGAAAACCTGCACTCACATGTGAAAATTTTCATGACAACCTTCATCAATGGTACATATCTCTCCAGCAAATATCTGAATGGGAAAATATGTGTATGATCTCATTTATACAATGATTTCAAGTAGGTTTTTTACTGCTCATTCCTTTCGACTAATACTCACCATGGTTTGGTATCCCTGTAGGATGAGATATGGCATCTACTGAGAATATGAAATTAACTCCTGCTATGGTGACTTTTTATCATTTCAAATTTGTGGCAAACATATCTGTGAGCTGCTCATGAAAACCTACCTCCTCCACTCTTTGAAAAAATTCTAAGCAACTGACCTCTTCAAAGAATTTTCTAATGAATGGTGAGCAAGAAATTTCATTGCACTTGGAGGGCTCAAACCTCAGTATCTTTCCCCCTTTTTATATTTTCTCTTCTCTGATGGTGATGAATCAACTTCCATGATGAAACCCTAGATGATAAGAGGGCAGCAAAGGGATAAAATGAGGGAGTTAGGGAAGGGGTATGGGAGTAGGAAAATTTAGGGAGATGGGAAGGGGTGTTAGGGATATTTAGGGAGTGAAATGGAGTGTAATGAGTGAGGGAAATGGACTACGAAATTCAAACACATTCCTAGCTATGAAAACCACCCAAATTAGCATAATTGGGCTAGGGTTTGTAGGGAGAGTGATGAAAATGAAGGGAGATAGTTATATAGCGGATGGAAGTGATATATTAAGTGAAAAAAGAGGTGTAGGAGCAAGGAAGATAGGGTTTGGTTAAGAAATTAAACACTTCGGAAGAAAAAGAAAAAAATTTCAAGCAAACCCTAGGATGAAATTTGTTTCATTAATTTCTCTTAATAAACAATGATGGGGGTTATGAAAGGCTTCACTTACCTTTGGAAGAAGCTTGGAGACTGAAATGGACGAAGAAGATCCTTCAAAAATTGAGCTTGATGACCAAAAGACGAATTTCATGTGCAATGAACGCCACCTGTGTGCAGCGCCCATGTGCAATGCAGGCTTTATATGCGCAATGTGCTCCTCCAGAAGCACAACGCAGTCTCTATATGCACAGTGAGAGGAAATTTTCTCCAGTATTAGCTAAAAACTCGAGTTTTCTTGCCAAAATAATGGATGAGCTCAATGATGAGAGGACAAAAGAGTGAAAATGAGTTTCATATTTGTCTTTTTGGCTCTTTTATAAAATTGAAATGACTCCCTTTTTAGGGATGACGAGCCCCACATGTCTTTTACTAGCATGAATTTCATTTTTTTAAATTTGTAACCTTGAAATTTTGTACTGTTACAGTAAAATTGTCACCATGATGTTTTACTGTCTGTATGGGTTCATCATTACTCATACAATACTCCGTTAGAAGTCTACAAACATCAAGATCCTAAAACCAAGCCTTGAAATTGACAGAAAAACTTACAAAATTCATAAAAATAGTTGTACTACACTTTCTCTTAGTATTACCTACGGTGCCGCATCTATTTGTTCTATAACATGTGGAACTGGCCGCACTCTTTCTTCATTAAAGGTGTAGATTCCTGTAAAAGGTAAAGTGAAGGCGGAAGTAAAATTTGGAAGCCCAGCTGGTTGAATCTAGAAGCTTCTGGAAAAGTTCGCTCCTTTCATGTACATTCATCCCTCCATTAAAGGAGCCTACCCCTTGGTATGTGGAGCTTAATCCATTTGAAAGGGGATTCTATCCCCTCTTATTTGGAGCTGGAACCTTCTCTCTTTTGGTATAAATTGAGGCCATAGTTCAGCCTCAAGGGGGGTTACGTTTTGAGATTTTTTGAGGAGAATTGCTGGAGAAACTCAGACTCTCTTAACTGATTATCATATGGGAATGATTACACACTCATGTGTATGTTAGTCGAGAGAGTGCAAAGGCTTTTCAAAGTTGATGAAACGCTTGTTTCGGACCCCGAAAGGACTTGTACGACATCAAGGCGAAAATGGTTGTAAGGCTCCTTTTTTCATTAAAGATAATACAAATGGATCCTATTTTATCAATGAGTTGTTTATTTAAATAGCTTATTTCTTGAATTCCTTGATCATCAAGATAGATTTATGATTTATGAATTAGTATATATTATGCAGGTGCTTCTGATTCTTTCATTTTTTTTATTGCAAATCCCAAAAGGAGACGTATTCAAAGCGATAGGAAAGAAGACTATGATTAGAGCTGGACTACAGGTAAGTCCTAAATCCTTCATTATAGATAATTCTAGATCAAATATAATCTAGAGAAAGTAGTTTACACTTGTCTGTTTCTTGCTAGTTATCCATAGGATACTAGGGAGATTTGTCTTGTCCACAAGAACAATTTATCCGTCCAACAAAATGGTGACTCCGTTGGGGAAGGTTTTTGAACTTAGTTTTCATTTTATTTTTGACTTGTGAAATTATTTTTCTGATTTTGATTGATTGATACTAGCTTGGGTAATTTATTCCTGCAGAATCCCTGAAAAGTGCTTTAGAATTTTTTATTTTTCTTTAAGTTTTTCGGTCTCTGCACTTTGTCGTTAGGCACAGTGCAGTCATCTCCACTATTTTTCAATATACATAGTGCAACACCGCACCTGTTTACACTAAAATCTGCGGACCCTAAGAAAATTTTTGAAAAACTTAAAATTCTCTTTTCTAGGATTGGTTTGCAAGATTCTCAGTATATACCCAGACTTGTATGTTCTATCAAAAAGCTTTGTCTGAGAGTTTCTTTCAGCATTTTTAAGTTTTGAATGATTTTCTACAAGATCTTCATGTTATAAGTAATTTTTTCTTTGTCTTTGTGTCACTCAAAGATTAGAAACCTATGTATACCTTAGATCACTGGTATTTCATTGTTTTCTTGTTGAGTCTTTCACTTCATAGAAGAAATTGTTTTATGAGAATTAGATCCCATTTTTTCATTTGCAAATCTTTAAAAAAAAATTCATTAAGTTTTGAATTTCACTTAAAAAACCATAATTGGATGTTTTTGATTTTCTTGCTGATTTCAGCAAAGAATTTCTTGGTTAGATTACAAAATAAGAAAAACGTCCTCAAAATATTTAAAGTTTTGATTTCATATTTAATTCTTAGAATTTTTAGATATCGAAATTAGTGTTTTTAGTTTTGAGTGTTATTTCTAGAAATTGTAGTTTTCTTTTGGAGAATGTTTGATTGTAGTTTTGATCTTGAATAATAAAGGGATTTCTTTTTTAGTAATTAATTAGTCTGAGTTCTCATAAGATAAGATTTCTTTTCATATGTTCATGTTTTAAAGGAAAGAATTGTTTTAAAAGATTGCATCTCTCAAATCTTTCTTTTAGATAGGATTCATTGAAAGTAAATGAATTGTTTCTCATAGTAGATGCATTTTTAGTGTGTTTTGAGTCGGGTCACTACATATCATCAAATTTTCACTTTCGCACCTATTGTCCTAAGAAACAACTTATTAAAAGCAACGCTTAAATTAAATCAACTAGTAATTTTTATATTTCTAGGACTCTTTTCACCAACATAGCTTAGGCTAGTGTCTTGGAGTAGGGAGTAATTAACTCTCCAAGATAATTAAAACAAACAAGTAGTCGATATTGCGGTAGGAAAAATCCAATAGTATCTTGCATGCTCTGGGAAGCTCCTCCTAAAGGAGTCAAACACGAGATCATATCCGAACTAGTGAGGTGATCAATTCTATCTCATTCGGAACAATAGAAGATGTGCACGTATTAATAATGGTATACCTCGGATTGACCATTGTCGAGGAGCCTGGGGTCACTTGTCAGTATACCTTGGATTATGTCAAGGAGCCTTCAAGGGGATTGAGCTTTGTTACTCTGCCCTTGTGTGTATATCAGATCGTAGACTGTTCCCCCAGGTATATTTGTTCCTATTGGTGACCTCAGTGGCCATAAAATTTAATATTTTTTCCTAAGGTGACGGTGGAGGAAAGATCCCACTGTACCTAGAGCAGATGTCGGCTAGACTCACTTGGACTCTCTGGAGGGTTATCTTCACTCGAGATGGTTTAAGTGGAGAAACTCGCACCGTTCTGTTTCATTAAGCAGGTTGTCGGGGTAACTGTTCCAACTGCCATTTCTACATTAAAATACTACAATGTTGGATTTCATCACCAACTAGTGTTTTTAGTGTGGGAATCTACTACTTTTGTGTGGTTTGATCTCCTAGATTTTATAAGAATTTTATCATTTGATTGTCTTCTTAGTGACTTTAGGAATTTTAATTGAAATTTTCTTTGATTGCGTGTGATTAATAGTTTTTAATCGTGGCTGAATTACCAAGACAATGGCATAGACTTCAGGGGAAACCCCCTGAGTATACACCAAGCCAAATTGAAGGACTGAAAGCTTTGGTACCACATACTATCAGTAGAATTAGATCAATGGAACCAGGAGAATCATCCATAATTACTCATCCTGATTATCATGAAGTAAATCAATCACAATCAATAGAATATATTCAAGAGCCAATTTCAATTTCCGAAATCACTGGCATTACTTCTGCAACCAGTGAATTAGTTGAAGAACCTGAAATTTCTGAGCCAGAAAATGAACGTGCTATGTTGGAATCATCTTCAGGATTTGTTACTTCGACTTCTAGTGATCTTGATTCACCTAGAATAAGAAATTGTATTACCGAAAATCTTCCTTCTGATCTCATATGTATTGAAGAACTTGTTGGTCCAGACGAAGACGTAGTTCTTCCAAAAACCTAACAAAATTTGAATCTTAGAGAGCATGAATCAATATTCTACAGTTCTTTTAGAACTAACGCTTGGTATTTATCATTGATAGATTTTTTTAAAAATGCAGGTCTTACTTATTCACCACCCCAAATTCCTTTTTACCCTACACCAAGAGGTTACCAAACTTCATTAGCTATGTCAGGTGAGTCATCTATGTTTTTTGAATCTCTAGAAACAATTTTATACGATGGTTTTTCAGTTCCTACGAGATACCAGTCGCTCTCTGGTACCTTCTCAGGAGCAGCTCCTCAACCAATTGAACAAATGTTATCATCTAGTACAAATGGAACAAATACTGAAATGTTGAACACATAACAAATTTATACGATGTCTAGAAATATTCCCAATCCTCAACCTCAAGGAAGTTAGTTACCGCCTGGGGGGCAACCTCAAGGTAGGCAATTACCGCCCGGAGGGAAACCTCAGGGTAATTTTTTACCACCTGGAGGTCAACCTGTAGGAAAATATTTACAACCTGGGGAGCAACCTCAAGGACAGTACATACCTCAAGGTCAATATCAACCTCAAGGACAGTACATACCTCAAGGTCAATATCAACCCCAGAGTCAGTTCATACCTCAGGATCAATATCAACCTCAGATTTAGTACATGCCTCAAAGTCAATATCAACCTTAAGGTCAGTACCCAGCTCAAGGTTTTCAACCTCCTTCAGGTCAACTATTATTACAAGGAGCTGGAAATTTGCTAGTTAATTATCAAACTTAGGTTCAAGCTAGTTATTGTCTTTCATATGCACAACCTTCTATGGGTCAATATCTCAAATTTAATAGAATTTACAACCCAATGTGCGGTTACCTAATAAACCTGGATAGTCCATAGGTTCTGGTCCAACCCAGAAACCTATCCAGCCTACCATTCAAGTCTCTACACCTGGTCCTGTTCAACAGCCTGGGCCTAGTACACCTAGAACTCCGCCTCAATCTTCTGCTACTGCTGCAACTTATGTTCAACCTACCACACCTATTTCTGGAGTATCTGCAGCTCTTGTTTCTACTACCCCTATATTAGTGAAAATTCCTTAAGTATATGTGTCATAGTTAGGACCTACAATTCAGACTACAGTCCAAATACCTGCAGGACATTCTGGTCCAAGTACGATTCTCACTAGTCAACCACAATTTACTTATCAACCATACCAAGGGCAGTATCAATTTGGACATGCTCCACAAAATCCAACATATCAGTATCAGCCTTATCCTGGGTATACTTATCAAGTACCTCAACAACCCTAGTTTGGTCCGGTTAATCCTGGTTATCCAGGAGATTTCACAATTCCCAATGCGCATCCAATTCTAGGATATCCTGGATATCCTCCTCCTGGAACTAGTTTGATCACACAAGGTTATCAAGACCCTAGCCATCGATTACCATTCATAGCAACTTTAGATTTACCTGATCTATCGTGCCTTACGAGTGATCCCATTTTTTATCTTCCGTATTGGCCACCGATGCCTAATAAGTTGCCGAGTGATATTCCAAAGTTTGAAGGTAAGTCAGGAGAAGATCCATCTAATAATGTTATGACTTATCACCTCTGGTGTGCATCCAATTCACTAATAGATGATTTGATTCGATTGCGTCTTTTTCAGAGAACTCTCATTGGTCTCGCTGCCAAATGGTACATTGACTTACCACGAGGCTCATTTAATAATTTTAGTGCACTAGATACTGCTTTCTTAACCCATTTTCAGTTGCATGTCAGATATGACAATGGCATGGAATTTTTGACCTCATTAAAACAATCTACGTCTACGTACATATCTGATCACATTCATGAATGGAGACGTAAGAGACATTTAGTGAAAGTATTTATTCCGGATCAAATTTTGGCTGAATGGTTTATCAAATCATTGCCCAAAATTACTGAATATGTGGCCAAAGGAGGCATTTTTACGGAAGAGAAAGTCATTGCTCAATCTCAGTACCTTGACCTTGTATACACACAATCAGGTACTCTGTATGACAAAATCCCCTATTTACCAAGACCTGATCAGTTAACTACAACTCCTTCAGGATCTCATGTTGCTGATGGTGTCATTGGTTCTGTTAACACTAGCAAGAGTAAGAAGAAATCTTCCAAGACGACTTCTCCTATTATAACTTTACCCGATTCACCAAAAGGAGATTCTTCCATTTAAACTTCCACCAATATTCATGTTGTAGAATCATCTACAGCCAAACCCAAAACTGGTGGTAAGAAGAAAGGTAAGAATAAAAACAAAAAATCATCTTCAAAAGATAAAAATGATAAAACTGAACCAACTGACGATAAACGACAACCTCGTTATCCTTGTCTAATCTGTGATGAGGATCATTTTACTAAAGAGTGCCCGCATAGAGCTAAGGTATCGAAATTCGTTAAGGGTTCACCCATACCTACTGTCTTGAAGGATCCCTTTCCTACTCAAGACAGTAAAATGAATGGATCTTCCTCGAATATGCTAGAAGATATCTTAATGGTTGCGATGTGATCACAAGATTATGGTAGTAAAAATCCTGTTGGTGGTAAAGAAGTAGAAAATTCTAATTCAGCATCAACTACATATCCCTCACTTTCTGATCTGCTACAGATCAAGAAACCAAATCCTGACTTAGTAATCAAATCGCCTATTAAAGGTGTGCTTTGGAAATCAGCTTTCAATCCACATGTGAGAGCTGCTCAGAACTACAATATTGTTGAAGACTTGGCAATTTCCCCTTCAACAATGTCGGCTTTGGAAGTGCCGCAATCATGTCCGGCACAAAGAAAATTAATATTGTCAGCCATAGGAGCCGTAGATCTTCAGGATTCGAACCTAATGATCTTCTATTTGGAAAATTTTACACCCTGCCTACCTCATCAAATGGATTTTTAGATTCCAGTATTAGTAAAAAACAAACGTTGCTTTCGTACTATTATTGATGAAGGCGATTCTATGTGTATCATGTCGTTAAAATGTTGGAAATCAGTTGGTTCTCTGACACTTTTGATGGAAGAGGATTCCATCTGTATGGTATTTTACAGGATCTACCTATAGAGGTCGAAGGCAAAACTGTTAATCTATATGTGGAAGTGGTTGATGCCCCTCTAGATTACAACCTTCTCTTGGGTCTCAGTTGGTCTTATTCCATGACTGTTGTCGTATCATCGATATTTAGTTTCATCATGTTTCCTCATAAAGGAAAGATCATTAAAGTAGATCAGCTCTCATATTATTCATCTGAGCCAGGCACTACTGATAGCATCCAACATGTCGGAAAATCGACTATCCATTATAAACATGTTGGAGTAGGTTTAATTAAAGATTCTACTTTACTGGGAACTTTTTCCCTGCCTGCTCCCAATGTACCACCTCCTATTTCTAATATCAATATGATTACATCAAGTACTATTTCCTTTGATGATCCTTGGATATTACCTTCAGACTCAGAACTAGATTCTTTTGATGGCGCGATGCCATTGAGTCCTTTTGAATTAGCATATCAGGTAGTACAATCCTTTTCTGATACTACTTCAACTAAACTTGATCTAGTGAATGTGATCAAGGAGGAATCACTTTCCATATCGAGCTCAGCTTCGACATCAATTCTGAATCTTGTTCAAAAAGTATTCAATACTAATGAGCATATTCATGAATTTTTGTCTATAGATGAATTACCATGGGAAGATCTACATCATTGATCTTCGTTTTTACCTGATCTTGATCATTCTGAAATTGATTTTTCCTCCATTTTTACCGCTAATTATGTCAACGAACCCCGGAATCCTTTCACAAATTCCGATTCTAAATTAAACTTAGCAAACATTTCTATGACAGTTCCTCTTGACATATCAATAAAACCAGGAATTGTTGAAAACATTCATATAGGTGCTTCTTGTATGCCAGATGAAATCCAAGAATATAAAGCCCTATTTCAAGAATTTCATGACATTTTTGCCTGGTCATATGAAGAAATGCCAGGAATCGATCCATCAATTGTTTTTCATGAAATTAAAACATACCCGGATGCTAAACCTATCCGATAAAGATTACGTCAGATACATTCGCAAAAAGCTGCTGCTATTAAAGCATAAGTTGAGAAATTACTTCGTGAAGTTTTTATTTATCCAATTCCTTTAACGAATTGGGTATCTAATATTGTTCCTGTTAATAAAAAACAAGGGACAATATGAGTATGTATCGATTATAGGGATATAAATCGAGCTTTTCCAAAAGACAATTATCCAATCCCTTATATCGATCAAATTATTGATGATTGTGCCGGAAGTGAAATTTTTTCGTTTATGGATGGATTTTCGAGCTACAATCAAATCAACATACTCCCTGCTAATCAACCCAAAACAGATTTCATTTGTCCGTGGGGGAATTTTTCTTACTGAAAATTACCTTTTGGACTTAAGAATGCTGGTGTAACTTTTCAGAGGGCAATGTCTTATGCATTTCATGACACTAAACACATTGTGCAACCCTATCTCAATGATTTACCTGCTCATTCATCGCGCAGAGTAGATCATCTTACTCATCTACGAGCTATCTTTGTGAGATGTAGGCATTATAGGATTCGTCAGAATCCTCACAAATTTGTCTTTTGTGTTGAATCTGGACGATTGTTGGGATTTGTTGTCTCAAAGGAAGGCATTCGTATCAACCCATCGAAGGTTGAGGCTATCAATTTACCTCCTCCTTCTACTCTTCGCCAACTCCAAATTTTGCAAGGGAAAGTGAACTTCTTACGTCGATTCATTCCTAACTATGTTGAGTTAACCAAATGTTTTACTAGGTTGTTAAAGGAGAATATTCCTTTCTTTTGGGACGAGATCACTGATCGATATTTTGATGCTCTTAAACACGATTTGACCCATGCACCGTTATTGCATCCTCCTAATTACAACCAGGATTAATTTTTATACCTTGCAGCCTCCCATTATACGATTGGCATGGTCTTAGTTTAGGAAGATGAATTCCACAATTAACATGTGATTTATTAGTATGCCACAATCTGCGTCCGACCGAAATCAAATACTCACATGTGGAGAAATTGGCCTTGGCAGTAGTTCAAGCTGTCCAACGATTTCATCATTACATATTGTTACGCAAAACAACAGTGGTTTCTGATTGTAACCCTATGATGTATATTTTGACCAAACAACTGCTAGGGGGAAAATAATCCAAATGGATTGTTATCCTACAAGAGTTTGATTTGGAATTTAAAAAATCCAAATCAAAGAAATCATTGGTATTCGCTCAAAATTATGTGCGACTTCCCACGTATTGATACAGAAACTATGGCAGAACATCTGTTCACGGATGAATCTTTGTTTCTTATCAATACCATCGATCCTTGGTATGGAGATATCATCATTTATCTCCAAAACCAAACTTTTCGGCCCGAACTCTCATAGTCACAATGATGAAAAATCTGTTTCCAGTCTCAGCGATATCATATTGTTGGTGACACACTATACCGTCGTGGTGCGGACTCTATTTTTTGACGTTGTATCACTCTTGATGAAGCTGAACAGGTTTTAAATGACTGTGACTCTGGAGCATGTGGCGGTCATATGTCTGGGTATGCCACATTCCAAGAGATATTACGGGCTGGCTATTTTTGGCCGTCCTTATTTAAATATTATATTTCTGCTATTCAAAAATGCAACAACTGTCAAATCTTTAATCGAAAGATGCATGCACCACCCGCTCCTCTTCACCCTATAATTGTTGTCGGTCCTTTTGCAAAATGGGGCATTGACTTCATTACATGTAACCCTCACTCAGCCAGGGGGCATGGGTATATTATTCTCGCAGTATATTATTTTACCAAATGGGCCAAGGCAATGCCTACATTTGCGGTAGATGGAAAAACTGCAACTACTTTCGTGTTCAATCATGTGATTGCTCGTTTCAGTGTACCACAAGTGATAATCACTGACCATGGGAGTCATTTTCGAAACATCATGATGACCGAACTAACTGATCAACTTGGCCTGTGCCATGATAGTTCTACACCATATTACCCATAGGCTAATGGTTTGGTTAAAGCTATCAATAAATTTTTAGTCACCATGATCAAACGAATCATCAGAATTCATAAATTGAATTGGCATATCATTTTTTTTTCAGCACTTTGGGCATATCAAACCTAAACAAAAACATCGATAGGTTTGACCCCTTTTCAATTTTTTTACGTTTTAGAATCGATATTACCAATTGAATGTGAGATACCATCACTCCAACTAGCCATAGAGTTACTACCAACCACTTCTGAAGAGGAGAAACACTTTTTTTACTTAGCTCAATTAGATGAGGATCGGTGCACCGCTGCATTAGCTACCGAAGCTAATGTGAAACGAATGAAAGCTGAGTATGGTAGAAGTGCTACACCTCGTATTTTTTCAAAAGGAGACCTATTATTGGTTTACGATCAAGCTAATAATAAGCTAGGGGCTGGGAAATTCAAACCCATGTGGCATGGTCCTTATATTTTCAAGCGAAAGCTTGCAAAAGGGGCCTATGAATTGATTGACTTTGACTGGGTCTCTTTAGGCAAACCTAGAAATGGGCTTTATCTGAAGAGATATTATGCTTGATTCTTGTGTGGAGAAATTCCCTGTATATTAGTTATTTTCATAAGCTGGTGAGTTGTAGATTAGAAGAGCGTGTCTAGTCTAAGTGTTCTTTTACCACTATCCCTGCTTATCTGGATCACTCTTGATTTTGCAGATGTTGATGCCCCTTCAAACATACATTAGTTTTGTTGATGGTGCTTGTCATATTACACGGAACATTTCTTCCATAGCTTGGTTTATTTATTCACCCACTGATGAGTTAGTATCTATGCATGGGGTAAGCCTCGGTCAAACGACGAACAATATTGTAGAGTATAACGCGGTTATTGAGTTATTGTCTGAATCCATTTCATTTGGAATTCAAAGTTTGATCTTTAGATTAGATTCTGAACTCGTTGTACTAGAATTTAATAGAGTATATGCAATTAAAAATCTAGTGTTGTTAAGATTATTTTTGAAAGTTCATCCCTTGGAACGAGAATTTGATTATATTGAGTATCAACACATTCCGAGAAATTTAGACACATTAGATGATGCAGTAGCTTCTAGTATTATAAACATACATTTGTGATAATTAAAGTAGTAGATCAAAATAACATTTGATAACATGTTAGACAAATAACTAGAAATAGTAGTAATATCATAGCATAAGAGTAGTGTTTTCAAAAAATATTACATTGTCCTCAATCATAGGTTAAAAATGCCTTATGATCGGAAAAAGTGATACAAAAAATGATACAAGTATACATAATCAATCATCCAATATCTGTGGTGATGATCACAATAAAACACTGCAGCTCATGCCACCTAGCTCAAGAATCTCCTAAACTGTCCCGGAACCCCGATAACATATCTCTGTAAGCGGAGCGGAATGTCATCTATGGTAGTCTCTGGAATATCTAAAATAAACCTCTCTAGATGGTTTTCTAGTTTGGTAAGGATCTCTGCTGTCTGATCCTATGGTGGTGGTGGTCCTACTACTGGATCTCTTGGCTTCCTGTTAAAAGGACGGAGAGTGGCTTGTCGACATGGACCCACATCTGCATTTGAAATTTTTGTCATTAGTTTTGGATGAGTTAACAAACGAAATTAAAATTAAAATTTAGAACATGTCAAAATGATTCTTACCTGAGTCATCCCACTCTGTTCCCGGAGGAAGAGACATCTCTCGATCGCCGCGGAAATCCATCCCAGCATAAGGGAAATATTCTATCGTGAAGATTTGGTTCTCCAACCAATGGAAATAATCTAGAGTAAAATGAACAATCTTGTTGCCTTCACTATGATGGGCCATTAATGCAACCATCAGACCATCCGAGGCTCTTTGCCTCTACCATGATCAACAGAAATATTTTGTGGGGCCAGTGAAGGAATTCTAGAGCAAATGTGACCAAAATCGCTCCATACTCGAAGTTTTTCAACTACGAGTTTTTTGCTCTAGTCAGTTGATTGGCCAACATTGCCTCACACCAATTGAAAATGGTGCCTCTAAAGAAATCAACAACATTTTGCATTTGGGATCTTGTAGCAACATGTGAAGTTGCTCTCCCACACAACCGGGTTACCGTAAATGCAACCACTTTGAGTTCGGGATGAATAATGATTTTTATGTTAATACGTTTATCTTTGGGGTCTGCTTCTTCATTGTGAAATTCTTCCTGAAGGCTAGAGACAGACTGTCCACCTGCCCTAGCCCCAAAAAAATAAAATGGCTCACCCCTATTTGATAAAACAGTGAGGAAACATATATCTTCCAGCTCAATTTTGAGCCGGTGACCTCTAATGATAAAGCATTATTCCTAGACATTCCATTTGTTTACTAGCGAGGTAAGTAAGTCCACTTGAGCCCTCATACCCTGAATGGCCTAAAATTTGTACAAAATGCATTCTCTCAATACACGTAATGTGGGTGGATGTAACATAGTAGCATCATCAACCTCTTCGTGTTCACGTTCTCTCCACTCAAGAATTGTAGATATCCTGCAATGGACAAATTGAAAGATCAGAAACAATTTGAGTGGGAAAATTTGGTTTATTTTGGGAGAATTATTCATTTTATTTTTCTTCCGGCACCTCCACACATTTTGCATGAAAACAGTGCGTGGACCTGCACGTTTCTTATGCATAAGGTGCAGGACCACGAAAATTTTCCCTTTTCAAAATTATCGGGGTCCGCAGGTGTCATGTGTTTTACTTGCAGACCCCCGTGAGCAAATTTTTGAATATATTTTCCTCCTTAAAAATCAATCTAAGCCCTAATTTAAGAATTTAAATAGACAAAAATGAAGGCAAGGATGATGTGGATTACCTGGAACTAACGGTTTTCGATTCTGACGAGCGAATCTTCTGCAATCTCCTCCAGAACATTTTTTACCAAAATCTCTCAATTTTCACTCTGAAATCAAATGGTAAAAATGATTTAGAACAAATCCTTTTTATAATATTTTTTGAATAAATAAAATATAATTTTGTTTATTTTCCACTTTGAAAAGTTGTTTTTCGAATTCTTTTTATTAATCATAAACAAGTATGTTTAATTTTTGAGTTTTTGTGCAGAATACAGGATTTTTTGGGTAAAATGGTCCTTTTGACAAAATATTATACTTTTTATCACTTTTTCAAACTCGGTAAAAATTATGAAAAAGTGAAAATTATGAGTACATTTTATCACTTTTTTGAACTCATTAAAACTTACAGAAAAAGTGAAACTACTGAGTATAATTTTATCACTTTTTCAGTCTCTTGAAAATTACGAAAAAAGTGAAACCTTGGAGTTGTCTTTTAAGCCATTTTCAGAGTCTCTAAAGATGAACAATCATCCCTTCAATATAAGTTTACCCTGTTAGGGTCCCGTGATTTGGCTGATCGGCAAGCCAAGTGACAGGGTAACATAAAACCAATCTTTAGAGCCCAAGGACCTAGCCTTCCTGGACTCAGAGAGGGCTCTCTCTATTTGTGTAAGGGATATCTATGTGTTTCGATTCTTGTGTTTCTGATTTTAGGCTGGTTATGAAGTATGTTTTTGGTTTTTCTTTTAGGTTTGTGAGGGAGGAATTGATCAAAGACTAAGATAGATAAAAATATTGTCAAATCAACTCAGCTATGGGGTCGAAAAGGTCAAGAAAGCTTCAGATGGTGATATAAGGTATGTTCAAGGGCTGATTTGATCAAGGTAAAATGGATCTTAAGGTAAAATGAAGTGGTATGGACACTAAGTTTGTGAAGAACAAAGGCTTTCCAACATAAATAGTTCAATAGATGACATAAACATGGTAGGGATAACCATTAATCATGATAAATGTAACTATAAACTGATAAATGCATAGAAATAAACATTCAAGCAATACATAGAGATATGTGACTCTCTAACTTTAGGAAATTGCTATCAAACTTTCGGGAAATACAATTAAGACAAACAAATAACTCAAATCACTATGAGGAAACTCCTAGACATATTATTTCAATCTATCGGGCACTTTGAAGTAAGATTGCATAGTTTTAGGCAAAGGGCAAGATCAGTACAAGACCTCCTTGGTTAATCTAAGACAATCAAACAATCAAAGAAAGGTTTCAGAGGTGGAGTTATGACTAGCCATGAGTAAGCAGGGCATACCGTGAATCATACTTAGCATGCATAAAACCATAAATGAAACAAACAAACAATTTCTTCAGTTATCAAAGAGCAATCAAGGATTCTTTGATATGACTAAGAAGGAAGAAAACATAGAAGCTATAAAGAAACAAGAAATTTGAGGTGCCTCCAAGGGCATGTCTCAAATCTATTCTCTACTTTCCTATAGCAAGCAAGAGCATGAAATATGAATAAAAACTAAGAAGCATAATAGAGAGGGACACTATACCATTTTACCAAGTCAAGGAATCCAACAACAGTCATCTTTCATCATCCGAAAACATTTAAGAAACTATCCAATGCATGAGACAAGTATTTCTTTCAAGCTTGTATAACCATATATTTCTCTATATCATCAAGTTCAGCCTTATTTACAATGAAGTCTCTTGGAATATATAGGCCAAGATGAGGGAAAACCTCCTAGTGCAACTTGCAAGCTCATTGACCCATAAAAAAATATCTGATTTTTTCCTTGAGGCTTTGCAAAGCCCAAGGCACAAAATATCTATAGAAATATCCTAAAATTGCTAAAAAAGGAAATTATATTGACTTTTCCTAACTAACCATGGCCAAAAAAGGCTAAATGCACATTAGGAAAAGCCACTTCAGAAAAGTGCATTTTTCACAAAATTACTTAAGAAATATATCAGCAGAAAAACCCCTGTCTTGTGGGCAAATTTTGGAGGCCTTTCGAATGTTGAAACGAGGCATGTGATGGCTCATTGGAAATATCTAGATTTCTATCTTCTGAAGATGCTTTTTTTTCTTCAAACTGATCACTGGAAGCTTATGAAAATCTGACCTGTGTGAAAAAACCTAGAAAATAGACTTTGCTGATATGTGGGGCAGAGTGTTGGAAAAGTGATTGTTTTTCACTATTTTGGGGGACCAAATCATCTTCAATTGATATAAAAATCACTGAGTAGATTCCCCTAAAATTATGGCATCCAATGATACCATTTTCATCCCTTGAGGATGTCTCAAACATAAATGGTGATGCCCATGATTTTTAACAAAAAGACCAAAAATGTCAAAAAACCAAAACTTATTGAATTTTACCCAATTTTGGCGAGCATGACCCTCATGGGTTTTCAAAAACATGCTGAGAGGCAGAGGCCAAAATTTGAAGCCTTGATATGTCTTTCTTCATTTTTGGTGCTGGGCGCCTCTTTTGAGCCTCCTTGAGCTTTTCTTGTGTGGCCTTCAATTTCTGTTGGGCGAACTGATTGAGCTTCTTATAATGCCTGGTCATTCTTCTTTGAAGGTCCAAATCTCTATCGGCCTTTTCCAACTTCTTCTCCAAGTGGTCATCCACCTTTTCAAGCCATGCTTCTCTATTGTTTTCTATCTCTTGGGTGAATAAAGTAGTGAGAGGAAAAGATTGGAAAAGGGTAGCCTCTTCCTATTTTTGTTTCTCTAAGGCTCTTCTGAGTCCCATTGTCTTTGGCCTTTTTCTTCTTGGCTGATCTTCATTTTCACTATCATTGAACTCTCCCATGAGTTCTTCAAACTTAATTTGTGCTTTGGAGGCCTCTTTTTGATATTTGATAGCCCGTGTCTCATATACCACCATGTGGACACTCATTTTCTTGTTTTGTGTTTACAGAAAGTGAATGAGGTTTTTAGACCTCTCTAGATCTACCCTTAGATCATGAATTTGTTCTTCTCTATTAATCAAGAGAGACTCTAGGATTTTGGCCTCATTGTTGCTATCATCACTGTTTATCTGAATTATTTCAAAGTCCCTCTCTTTCTCATGGCTGCTTTCTTCCTTCTCCTTCTTCTTGCTTTGGGTGGCCTTCTTGGTATTCCTCCTCTTGGGTAATTCAACAATGGATTGCTTGGGCAACTTCCCTTTGCTTCTGAGGGCTCTAGTAACATTTGGAATTATAGTTTGAGGTAGTCTCTTTCTCGATGTTCAGGGCTTTGTCACCTTTGGAGAAGAAAGGATGGCCCCTTGCCTAGGAGAGGCAGCTAGCACATGCTCTATTTTCTCTTTTCCCTTGCTACTCCCCTCATCATCCTATCCACTGTTTTGACCTTCTTCGTGAATGCTTTGATTGCCACCTTGCATGTCTTTTTGAAGGCTTCCCTTTTCACTCTTGTCCCTGCTTTCTTCAGGATTTTTAGGCTTTGTATCCTCAAGGTTTTGTGCTTCATCCTCATCATGTTTGCTGCTATGAGGGCTACCAATATGCTCCTCTTTGTGGATGTTGTGTTCCTCATCAAACTGTTTCATTTCTTCATCATTGCCCTCTTCACTATTTTTTTCTTTATCACTATGTTGCCTTTCCTCACTGTGTCCTTCTTCCTCATTATGTTGCTCTTCATCATTATGTTGTTCTTCCTCACTATGCTCTTCTTCATTATGCTTCTCTTCCTCATTATGCTATTCTTCCTCACTATGCTCTTCTTCTTGTTCAATCATGGGAGATTTTAGCTTCTTAGGAATTGAGTTACTACAAGAAGGAGAAAGATTCTAAGTGGAAGGTGAAGGAGATGCATGGGATGAATAAACAGTGGCGAAATCGGGATGTGCAATGAAAGTGTCCCAAGAGATTCCCTTCTTCTCAAGTTGATGAAGAATGACAATATTGATAAGGGAATGATGGAAAAGAAAAGCTAGCTGCTGAGATGGAGGTCTCTTTTGAATAGTGGAAGTCATCTTTTCAATACTTCTATGGAGGAAAAAGGGGAGGTTTAACAATTGGGCTCTTGTGAAGTGCATGAGGAACCGGACATGGTAAGCATAGACCCGGGAAAACCTTCCCTCACATGTCAAATATTTCATTATTATCTTCATGAGGGGAGTGTAGTTGGTCAGCAGATATGAAAAAGGAAAGATGGATGGGCATGCATCTCGATCCTCTAGCTTCAAAAAGGGTTTGTATTGATCTGAGTCTAGGTAGCTCTGCTTAAACCATTTTTCTCCGACATATGGGATTTTGGTAGCTCTGGAAATGGATCTAGGAGAAAACTTGAAATATAAGCCTGCCAGCTAAAAATGTTTCCCTTGCAGTCTTAAAGAACATAGATGTGTCAAGGGAAGGTAAATTTTCACCTCCTGAACCCTTTGAAAAAACTCTAAACATCCAACTTCATGAAAGTTAAACAAGACTGAAGGATGGGCATTTACTTCCTTAGTTGAAAAAGTTTCATACCTCATGTGAGGGCCACTTCTGCTATCTTGCCTGGGAGGCATTTTTCTTTGGATACTCTTTGCTGGTTGACCAAGACAATGGCTAATTCAAATGGTTTCTGAAATAGTCTCCCAACACCACTCCTTGTCCTCTTTGTAAGTCATTGTGCTTATTTGATGCTAACAAACAAGTAATTGTCAAATGAAAAACAAACAAAAATTTGATCACTATGTTTGAGCAAAGATCTTGAAAAAGATATGTTTGGGGTCCTTTGCTGAAGAAGGATCTCTTTTGTTTTGGCACAAAAGATCCTACCCTCAAGCACTGCTCTTTTGCTGTTTACTACCCTTTAAAAAGTAAACAAAAACATCTTTCAACTGACTTGAAGACCTTCACAACAGACTCTATTTTTGGACCTTGGGGCTGCACAAAATTTACTGTCTCACAACACAGAAATGACCTCTTAAACTGACCAAGCCTTCATCTTCTAACCACTATTTTCCTCTGAGTTTTTAAAAAACAAAGGCCTTTGCAGAATACTGTTAAGATACTTCTCAAATATTGATTTGAAGACCTCTTAAACTAACTCTGCTCCTTTATAGCAACTGTGGGCAGTCTTAGCTATTTTTATAGCACGATAAAAAAGCCTTCAAATTGACATAATAAAACTCCCTTTTTCACTTTTTTATCATTTACTAGCCATGACCAAAGAGATTCTTTTCAATTTTGACAAACCACCTATCTCCTTTAATCACTGTGTTTGAGAAAAATACTTAAACAAGGTATGTTTGTGGTTTTTGTTTGAAGAGGAATCTCCCTTATTTTTGGCACAAACCCCTTTCCCTTCAAACCCTGCTCTTTTGTTATCACTGTTTTTGAAAGGAAATTAGGGCTCTTTAAGACTAATAAAACACCTTCCTCTCTTACTGTATTCATCTTTGACACCCACATCAACAAAAAATTTCTTTGATTTGGCAGACAAGGTTTCTTCTATGTTAACACTGTTAGGACACCCCTTCACCTTGATTTGAGAACCTCTTTAAACTAACTCTGTATTCCTTATTGCAACTATGGGCGTTTTACTTATTTTATGGAAAAAGAACAACCTTCAAAATGGTATATTAGTCTTCTCTTTCACAGCAAGGAAAACACCCCCTTTAACCTCAAAAATTATCAAGGAGCTGAGAAATACCTTGAAGATAGCTACATGGACTTGGTTGATCGTTGAGGTAGCCTTTAAAAATGTTTTTGGAAGCCCAGAGGATGAGCGGCACGTTTGCAATGGAGAGCGCTACGCAGAAGGAGGCTGTCAGGTGTTTTTCGAGCACCAGTGAATGAACACATAGGTGCGCCGCTATAGGCGCGCTGCACAGTAGTTAAAATCATTTGGTCGACCGCTCACAGGTGTGCCGCACACACCTATAGGCGCACCGCGTAGGCTTCTGAGCCCCAAAACTTTGAAATTTTTCCCAAAATCACTTTGTTTCTCCAGTGAGCAGCTAATGGACGTTCGCTTTGGCTTTTGAAATTGCAAATGGGGCCTTTGAAATGGTCTCCTCCCTCTTTTAAAGTTGAACAAGCTAAAACACCTTTGTAGTTACTTTGTGAGGGTTTGGATTTTGAAAAAGGCCTTTGTGTCATATCAAACATAAATCACTATTCTTGGTAATATATGACTTTTTAAAATACCATTGGACCTATTTTTTAACTGCCTTCTTTGTATGCATATGAGGAGGCTATTTTTGAACACTGAGGTCGTTCTATCCTTTAAAAAGGAAAATTGCTTCAAGAACCAAATCAAAGATTGCTGAACTATTAGGCACCTTATAACATTTTCTCCTGATTGTGGAAAAAACCTCATATGCACTCACCCAGATTTGACCTATACCTGTTTATCAAAGAGAAGGCCTTTAAAAACCCTCAATGCAATCAGGTACAACAACCGAGTTTGTTCATATGTACATAAAGAGATCTTGTGTATGACTGTGGTATGCCTTGTTTCTTTGAATGTTGTCTTTGAATTTGAAACATTTTGTCATACCCTTTCTATCATTTTGATGAGCCTGTTCCAAGTTTTGGAAATTTTGACCTCAGATTGCCTTTGAAAAAGACCTTTATGGACATGAAAAACAAAGCTTCTTGAACATCATACTATCACTGCTTGGCCTATGTTTAACACCAGACTTCAAATCATAAACCTTCAATTGCTTCCCACCGAATTTCAATTCTATCCTTTAAACAGTGAACCCATTTAAGCACCCCTTGAAACACTACTGCTGTATCAATGGTTTCATCCATTTGGAGGAAGTCATGTAAACAATTTTTTCGGCCATTTGAATCACTGTTATTCTTGTGCTCTTTGAATGAGGTTATACCTCTGTTCTTGATCCTCTTCTTGTTAAATGAAGGAGGCCTTTATCATGCTCCTAACCATCTGCCTTAAAATGAAGGAGGTTAACATAATATTTCCAAACCATCTGCTCACGTTTGGAGGAGGTTAACACAGTCACCCAACCATCTGCTCATGTTTGGAGGAGGTTAACATAGTCATGCCATTTCATCCCTTTTTTCAAACTGTGTCATCTTTCCTTGTAATGCATATCTCTGCTTGGTATATCACAATAAGTAATAAAGTGAAAATTTGGAAATATGCTATGAGAGGCATGTTCTGAGATATGTATCCTGTTGTTAGAATACCCTTGTGAATATTTTGAAACCAAGAGGCACATGACTTGTATATGTAAAGTATTACTTGCTAGTCATTATTTACTAACCTTTCTTGACTGTGTTTGCAGAGGTTTATTGAATTTCCTCTCTGACTAGCATTCTTATCCCAGGCTCAAGACAACATAAGACAACATAAGAAGCAGTTGTCTTCTCATGTTTAGTTTGATAATGTATTATGGAATATTTGTACATCTCTGCTTCTAAAAAAGACACTGAAACACTGTAGATCAGCATTATATCAGCTTGGCTTTTGAAACATGTACTGTAGAGACATCAATACCTTTTAGTGGCGAGACCTATGGGTGTATCAAGATTTTTTTTCTGCAGACTAAGTGTGAATTCAGGGTTGGCTGGTATTGAAAAAAATATTTTGGCTCAGGATGCTTTTGCCAAGGGAGGATTTCCTAAAGCACCACTACCTAACTTAGGGGAGATCTTTGACAGATTTTGAGTATTCTCTTTGGTATGACTAGATCTTAAGATGACATACGAACAGAGGTAGGGTGGCTGACTTTTTATCAACATTTGATTAATGAATGACCTGGGGATGAGGGTAAATGACAGAATATGACTGTAGCTTATGAAATCTCATGGACATGATTATATGACTGAAACTAGATAGGACTTGAAAACTAGGTTTTTTCTCATCATAGGCTGACTGAAAAAAGGTAGGAGGACAAAAAATGTTTAGGGGTGTTTTCTAGATGTCAGATTTGACAAATTGGAGATCAGCTTCTAGAAAAATTAGCTTTAAAAATAGTCATCATCAACAGGTGAAAAATACTGATGACTAACAGTGCCTCTAGTTGGGGAGGGCAGCGCCTTTTCAGGAGGTGTCCAGAATTTCAGATCTCTGTCCTTTGAAGACTAGTGCCTTTACCCATTGGCGCAAATTTCTTTCTTCCTTGATGCTATTTTTGAAAATTGACAGTATGATCAGCATCAAAATCATTTCTACCTACCTCGCTACATTTCCTAACATTTTTTCTCCTTTCGGATGCATTTGTACTAGAAACCCTTTGACATAATATTTTTGAAAAATGACACTATCTAATTCTACACTTATATCCTCCGGGAGTTTAGATTAAGCTGATGAACTCCTTTTTTTCTCTACCTATGCTGGATCGACTGTCAAGGTTAAGCTGTTTGACAGGATTTTATTCTTTAATCTAAAACATGAAATTGAAAAATGACTAAATCAGGATTAGACAGTTTGATTTTTCATGTACTTGTGGCATGAAAGACAAGCTACACAAAAATATTATTTTTCATAAAATGAAATATGTAAAATCAGGGCAAGGATACACAGTTTATTTTTCATCCCTGCTTTTCTCTTTGGTTCTTTTTTGAGCATGTGGAACCAGTATCTTTTCCTAATCTATATTCTTTGACAATTCAAGCTTACATAATATTGACTATCTCTCCTTTCACTAACTTATCAGCAAATAAATTTAAAACATGTTCAGTTATGATTAGGCTAGATAACTGAACAAGACATTTTGAGCACTAGTAGCGGCATTTAGACTTGTGCGCTTTCAGAATGACTACTTTTTGAATATGGGGCTTTCTTTCTATTTTTCAAACTGCCCTCTTTTTCTACTTTTATATTGTTTTTGAATTTTCTATTTTTTGATTTATTTTTCAAACAATGGTATATACAATGATTGAAAATGTTTTAACTTAGAAATCCTGGAAATGGTGAAACTTGAGCATCTTATCTTCATAAGGATCTCCTACCACTCGTGGCCCACACAGCTCTTGAAAAGAAAAATTTAGAAAATTTTCTCTTTCAATCATAACATAAGGATTCATGCATGAATCTCTAAACAACCCCGTATCTTCCCGCTGTACCTCTTTATACCTTTGATCTCCACTTCTTCTTTTGTTGTACATATTTTTCAAATAATGCAGATATTATTTGTCATTTTTGAAGTATATGATGACATCATCAAGGTACATCAGAATGCAGAAATTTAGAACTGGAAACATAGCTTTTAGGAGCATTTTTTTGGTGTCTGGTGGTTTTGCAATTCTGGGTTTGAAGATGGAACTACTTCCAGCATACTAGAAAAATTCTTTGAGTTGTTCGCTTTGCAAAGGAATTATTTGGCGATACCCTGAAACATCATCTTCTAAAGACACATGATTAAAAGCAATTATCATTTGTATAGCATGGTCTTGGGCAGGAAGTATATAATTTATGTCACAAGGGTGTGTATTTGTGTTTCTAATAATCAAAACAGATCCTATGTCCAGTTGTTTTGTCTTTGATTATTATTGTTTGGTCAAGATTTTTGTATTTTATTTTGTCGAAGCTGTTTCTTGGAGTGATGGCAGTGTCATAGTGCTTCTCACTGTTTTCTCTACATGTAGTAGTATCTTGAACAATCTTACAAATTCTAGCAGTTCTAAGTCTTTGGTAAAGTGGAAGAATGCTAGCTAGTTCAAACAACTCAAGTATATTTGGACTACAGTCATCATATCTTTTCCTAAGAAGTTGATCAGACACTTTTCCTGTATTTTTAGCTGTTGTGGCTACAATCAAGATTTCATTTGAAAAGGTAGAGTTATGAGATGGTAAATCCTTAAGGTATGGTAAGAACATTAAGCTTCCCTACCCCTGATTTCCAAAGAGGTTTGTGATATGCAAGTATTCTAATGCCTCTGTTCTGAAAAAGTCTCTTGATGTTACTGCTGATGTTTGCCTATGGTTTGAGAAATTTTCTTGATGGTATATAATGTTTTGTGCTTCTTGCTCTATTTTTGTTTCAAGAGGAACGAACTCTCTTTCCTCAAGACATAACTGCTCATGGTCATCATAATTTTGAGTGTCCAGTTCATCATAGAGAACTTGGGGTAGCTGATGTGGTGGGTCTAAGTTTGTTTCAAATTCTCCTAACTATGCTTCAATGTCTTCATCAATGTGTAAAATGAAAGATTTCAGATCAGAATGCAAGGAGTACATCGGGATGTTATTTGGCCTTTCTTGGCTGCTGACCATATATTTCATGTGTGATTCCCGATAGAGTATTATAGTTTGGTTAAACACAGGAATAGTGGTGTAGGACATATAAAGTTGAATATTTCCCTAAAGCTTAACTCCCCAAGTTCTGGATAAAATCATTCCGTACTTGGGAGGGATGTCTGCTACCACTATGTCCATGATCAGATGTTTTGCAGGTCTTTGGGCCAAACTAAAACAAAGATCTTTGATTAGGCCTAGACACTTGAATCTACTTGAATCAAATGAATATAAGTCTTTATAAGGTTTTTTCATCTGTAGGAATAATATTTCCATCACAACCTTTTGCATGAGATTATGCGAGGCCCCGGAGTCTAGCATGGCATTGTGTAGGATTTGGTCATGTATATTCAGACTGATGTAAAAGGAAAGAGTGGTTCCTTCTTGGAATTTCCCTTCTATTTTTGGACCAAAGAACACTTCAAGGGTGTCATCAGATAGATTTAGGTTGTTTGCATCATTTCCTATATTCAGGACCTTTAGCACTTGGGATTTGTAAGAGCTTTGGGCGATAAGTTCAGTGAGAGGCATGGTGATCTTTATTTTGGCGATTTCTCCTTCAAAACTGAAGGGTGCTTGTAGTTTAGATAGGTTTGCTTCAGTTTTTTCAGCCATGACTTTATCTATGTTCTTAATCTGCTGACTTTGGTTCGAGATTTTGTTCAAAACAACCATCTTGGGAATCTTGGTAGAGGTACTGGGAAGATCAGGGCCAAGACTTGTCTGAATAGCTTTATCTTTGTTTTGGTCAGTTTTCTTGACCATGATTTTGTTGCTATCCACTGCTCTTTTAAGGATGTTATCAAGGGTTTTAGTAGTGTCTGAGCTACCTTTCTTGGAGTTGTATTGGTTTTTTCTACTTCTAACATCATACTACCTGTGAGCTTCTATTATGGCATTTTGAAATCCAATAGTAGGATCTTCGAGGTCCTCAAAGTTGGTTTCATTTTGATTCGGAGAGAAGAAAGCTTGCTCTTATTCTTTGAGGTAAACCTCACTCTCATTATCAGAACCTATTAGGTTTAAATGAATTTCATCAATGGGTTCTGTATCCCTCTCTTCCTCATCAACATAGTTTTCATTGAAGGGTGGCCTGATTTGTTGGTCAGTTTCCCTTGGTTTGTTTTGAGACTGTTCTCTCCTAAAGTTTTGGTTATGGTTCCTGTTTTGAGGGTTTGGCTGGTTGTCCCTAAGAGGTGTCTTTTCACTTATCTTTTCCCACATTTTCGCCATGGATCTAACCAAGTCATCTATTCTAGGATCCAAGTAAGGGACTGAAGGGGTGACCTCATCCCGGTATGTGACTTTCCTTTCTGATTTGGTCCTAATTCTCTTTTCTGCTAAGTTGGCTTCTGCACTTATGGCTACTTTTTGCATTTCCTCCAAGGTTGGGGGGTCCTTGTCTCTTAGTTGATAAGTCATGTCTGGGTCGAAACCTTCGAGAAAATTTGCTAAGGCTAAGCCAAGTGGAGGTTTGAAGTGAGGCGGGAGGGTGTTATAAACACTGTTGAACCTAGTGCAGTAGTCCCAAACACTTTCCCCATTATCCCTTTTTAGATTGTTATACTCATATAGGATTTGAATGGGATTTTTTCTGATTTCCCACTTATTTATGAAGGTTTGGTAGAGTTCTGGGAGATCGTGTATGCTGTTTGGAGTTAATCTCTTAAACCATTTTTTGGGTTCTCCGCCCAGGCTTTGGGCAAACATCCTCATTCTTATGGTCTCGTCTTCTATTTCCATGTATTCAAAGGCATCGCTAATTCTATCTACATGTTGTTGGGAAGTAGTAGCCTCAACTCCGGTAAAGTGCGGGATTCTTGATTGGTAGTCATGTTGTAAAGGTTCCAAAGGGTGTGGTAACACCAAAGGTGCATACCAAGCTACCATGGCTGGAGCTAATGGATGATTTACAATATGAGGGCTTGTAGGATGAGCTGAGGTGATTTGAATAGTGGTGGTTTGGATGAGTGTAGCAGATGTACTTGGGCTAGTGAACTAATTTTGAGCAGATCTGGGGTGGTAGGAGCCAAAGTGGTGGAGAAGCTGAAAGTCGGGAGGTGTAGTAGGTCAGGCTTCTCTACTAGGACTATGTTGCAAATATAGGGGCTCAAGATTGTCAAAGTTGATTTTACTTTATGACTTGCTTCTAAAAAGGTTTTTTTCTGATTTTAAGTCAAATGGGGAATCCTACAAGGATGTGAGATGTTTAGGTACTGATCTTGCTTTACGGATGGACCTATCGGTAGCTAAGTTGCCAGTTTCAGAACTCTACCACAAAATCTTCTCTGGGTTATCAACTATGATAGGGGGATTTTGGTCTGGATGAGATTTGGTATCGATTCTTCATGAAGCTATATTTCAAATTCAGAGTTTAGAGAGGATGTTATTTGTGATTGTTTTGGATAGATGGCCTCTATAGGGGTTTTTCTAATGTGAAGAATGGTCAAAACAAAAATTAAGGCTAGTGGAGTCGCCAGGTGGATTTCTTTGAGCTCTATGGTCCACCACCAATATTATCAAAGATGCTTTCGGAAAAAAAATTTCTAGCAAACTTTCAGATGAAGACTTGCAAGGAAGAGTTATCACTTAGTTCCAACAGTTTGCTAGACTGTTTGGACAAGCTAATGGTTCTATTTGCAAGTTTATTTCTATTTATCTCCTATGTTTAGGTGAATTTTTCTGAATCGCTAAGCTATACTTAGTTTTTCACTGATCACAGAGTTTGCACCATGAATTTTAAGTTTTTGGAAAGGATGAGTCAACAGAAAGGTATGGTTTATGAATTTTTTTGGTTTTTATGGAGTTTTAGGCCTACTGGAGGTTAATGGAGTCGCCAGGTGGATTTTGGTTGTTTTTATAGAGATGTACCTATGGTCCACCACCAATAACTAGGAAAAGCCAATCTGGGGATGTTTTTGGGGTTTTCTGAGTTTTTATGTGCAGCCTATGGTTTATTAGAGTATTCTAAAACTGATTCATTACTTTGCTAGGGTGGTGAAACAAAAATATTTTACTCTAAATGATTCTATGGACTGCTTGCTTGTTTAAATTTTGAAAGACCAATGAATCTATAAGAGTTTGCTAGACTGTTATGTACTCAGTTAGTCCCACCGTGATCGCCATTATGTTAGTTAGTGGTGGGATAAGTCCACAAGATAGTATTCTCAAAGGTCTCTGAAGGTTTAGGGAATCTAAGTTTGTTTATTACTCAGAGTCCCACCATGATCGCCATTATGTTAGTGAGCAGTGGGATAAGTCAATCAGATAGTATTCTTAAGGCTGCTGAAATGTTTAGGGAAACTAAGTTTGTTTATCACTCAGAGTCCCATCGTGATCGCCATTATATTAGGGTCCCGTGATTTGGCTGATTGGCAAGCCAAGTGACACGGTGACATCAAACCAATATTTGGAACCCAAGGACTTAGCCTTCCTGGACTCAGAGAGGGCTCTCTCTATTTGCGTAAGGGATATCTATGTGTTTTTCTTCTTGTGTTTATGATTTTAGGCTAGTTATGAAGTAGGTTTTTGGTTTTGCTTTAAGGTTTTTGAGGGAGGAACTGGTCAAAGACTAAGATAGATAAAAATATTGTCAGATCAGCTGGGCTATGGGGTCGAAAAGGTCAAGAAAGCTTCAGATGGTGATACAAGGTATGTTGAAGGGCCGATTTGATCAAGGTAAAATGGATCTTAAGGTAAAATGAAGTGGGATGGACACTAAGTTTGTGAAGAAAAAAGGCTTTCCAACATAACTAGTTCAATAGATGACATAAACATGGTAGGGATAACCATTAATCATGATAAATGTAACTATAAACTGATAAATGCATAGAAATAAACATTCAAACAATACATAGAGATATATGACTCTCTAACTTTAGGATATTGGTATCAGACTTTGGGGAAAGAAAATTAAGAAAAACAAATAACACAAATCACTATGAGGAAACACCTAGACATAGTATTTCAAGCTATCAGGCACTTTGAAGTAAGATTGCATAGTTTTAGGCAAAGGTTAAGATAAGTACAAGACCTCCTTGGTTCAACTAAGACAATCAAACAATCAAAGAAAGGTTTCAAAGATGGATTTATGACTAGCCATGAGTAATCAGGGCATACCATGAATCATACTTAGCATGCATAAAACCATAAATGAAACAAGCAAACAATTTCTTCAGTTATCAAAAAGAAATCAAAGATTCTTTGATATGAATAAGAAGGAAGAAAACATAGAAGCTATAAAGAAACAGGAAATCTGAGGTGCCTCCAAGGGCATGTCTCAAATCTATTCTCTAATGTCTTATAGCAATCAAGAGCATGAAATATGAATGAAAACTAAGAAGCATAATAGAGAGGGACACTATACCATTTTACCAAGTCAAGGAATCCAACAGTAGTCCTCTTTCATCATCCAAAAACATTCAAGAAACTATCCAATGCATGAAAAAAGTATTTCTTCCAAGCTTGTATAACCACATATTACTCTATATCATCAAGTTCAGCCTTATTTACAATGAAGTCTCTTGGAATATATACGCCAAAATGAGGGAAAACCTCCTAGTGCAACTTGCAAGCTCATTGGCCCATCAAAAATATTTGATTTTGTCCTTGAGGCTTTGCAAAGCCCAAGGCGCAAAATATCTATAGAAATATCCTAAAAATGCTAAAAAATGAAATTATATTGACTTTTCGTAATTAACCATGGCCAAAAAAAGCTAAACGCACATTAGGAAAAGCCACTTTAGAAAAGTGCATTTTTCACAAAATTACTTAAGAAATATATCAGCAGAGAAACACCTGTCTTGTGGGAAACTTTTGGAGGCCTTCATGATGTCTAAATGAGGCGCGTGATGGCTCGTTGGAAAGCTATGAATGTCTATTTTCTGAATATGCTTTGTTTTATTAAAAATTATCATAGGAAGCTTGTGAAAATCTGACCTGTGTGAAAAAACCCAGAAAATAGACTTTGCTGATATGCGGGGCAGAGTGTTGGAAAAGTGACTATTTTTCGCCATTTTGGGGGACCAAATCATCTTCAATTGATCTGAAAATCACTGAGTAGATTCCCCTGAAATTATGGCATCCAATGATACCATTTTCATCCCTTGAGGATGTCTCAAACAGAAATGGCGATGCCCATGATTTTTAACAAAAAGCCTAAAAATGTCAAAAAACCAAAACTTATTGATTTTTTCCCAATTTCGGTGAGCATGAACCTCATGGGTTTTCAGAAGTATGCTAAGAATAAGAGGCAAAAATTTGAAGCCTTGATATTTCTTTCTTCATTTTTGGTGCCAGGCGCCTCTTTTGAGCCTCCTTGAGCTTTTCTTGTGTGGCCTTCAATTTCCGTCGGGAAAACTGATTGAGATTATTATAATGCCCGGTCATTCTTCTTTGAAGGTCCAAATCTCTATCGGCCTTTTCCAACTTTTTATCCAAGTGGTCATTCACCCTTTCAATCCATGCTTCTCTATTTTTTTCTATCTCTTGGGTGAATAAAGTAGTGAGAGGAAAAGATTGGAAAAGGGCAGCCTCTTCCTCTTTAGGTTTCTCTAAGGCTCTTCTGAGTCCCATGGTCCTTGGCCTCTTTATTCTTGGATGATCTACATTTAAAATATCATTGAAATGTATCATGAGTTCTTCCAACTTTATTTGCACTTTGGAGGCCTCTTTTTGATATTTTATAGCCCGTGTCTCATATACCGCCATGTGGACACTCATCTGCTTGTTTTGTTTTTGCAGAAAGTGAATGAGGTTTTTAGACCTCTCTAGATCTACCCTTAGATCATGAATTTGTTCTTCTCTATTAATCAAGAGAGACTCTAGGATTCTGGCATGATTTTCACTATCATCACTATTTATCTGAGTTATGTCAAAGTCCCTCTCTTTCTCATGGCTGCTTTCTTCCTTCTCCTTCCCCTTGCTTTGGGTGGCCTTCTTGGTCTTCCTCCTCTTGGGTAATTCAACAATGGATTGCCTGGGCAACTTCCCTTTGCTTCTAAGGGCTCTAGTAACATTTGGAATTATAGTTTGAGGCACTCTATTTCTTAATGTTCAGGGATTTGTCACTTTTGGAGAAGAAAGCATGGCCCCTTTCATAGGAGAGGAAGCTAGCAAATGCTCTATTTTCTCTTTTCCCTTGCTACTCCCCTCATCATCCTTGCCACTGTTTTGACCTTCTTCATGAATGATTTGACTGTCACCTTGCATGTCTTTTTGAAGGCTGCCCTTTTCACTCTTGTCCCTGCTTTCTTCAGGATTTTTAGGCTCTGTATCCTCAAGGTTTTGTGCTTCATCCTCATCATGTTTGTTGTTGTGAGGGATACCAATATCCTCCTCTTTGTGGCTGCTGTGTTCCTCATCAAATTGTTTTATTTCTTCATCATTGCCCTCTTCATTGTTTTTTTCTTTATAACTATGCTACCTTTCCTCATTGTGTCCTTCTTTGTCATTATTTTGCTCTTCATCATTATGCTGCTCTTCCTCACTATGATGTTCTTCCTCACTATGATCTTCTTCATTATGCTGCTCTTCCTCACTATGTTGTTCTTCCTCACTATGCTCTTCTTCTTGTTCAATCATGGGAGATTTTAACTTCTTAGGAATTGGGTTACTAGAAGAAGGAGAAATATGTTGAGTGGAAGGTGAAGGAGGTGCATGGGATGAAGAAACAGTGGAAAAATTGGGATGTGCAATGAAAGTGTCCCAAGAGATTCCCTTCTTCTCAAGTTGATGAAGAATGACAATCTTGATAAGGGAATGATGGAAAAGATAAGTTGGCTACGGAGATGGAGGTCTCTTTTGAACAATGGAAGGCATCTTTTCAATACTTCTATGGAGGAAAAAGGGGAGGTTTAACAATTGGGCTCTTGTGAAGTGCATGAGCAACCGGACATGGTAAGCATAGACCCGAGAATACCTTCCCTCGCATGTGAAATATTTCATGATTATCTTCATGGTCAGCAGATATGAAAAAGGAAAGATGGATGGGCATGAATCCTGATGCTCTGGCTTCAAAAAGGGCTTGTATTGATCTGAGTCTAGGTAGCTCTGCTTAAATCATTTTTCTTCGACATATGGGATTTTAATAGCTATGGAAACGGATCTAGGAGAAAACTTGAAATCTAAGCCTGCCAGCAGAAAATGTTTCCCTTGCAGTCTTAAAGCACATAGATGTGTCAAGGGAAGGTAACTTTCCACCTTCTAAACCCTTTGAAAAAACTCTAAACATCCAACTTCATGAAAGTTAAACAGGACTGAAGGATGGGCGTTTACTTCCTCAGTTGAAAAAGTTTCGTACCTCTTGTGAGGGCCGCTTTTGCTATCTTGCCTGGGAGGCATTTTTCTTTGGATACTCTTTGTTGGTTGACCAAGAAAATTGCTAATTCAAATGGTTTCTGAAATAGTCTCCCAACACCACACTTTGTCCTCTTTGCAAGTCACTGTGCTTCTTTAATGCCAACAAACAAGTACTTGTCAAATGAAAAACAAAAACACTTTGATCACTGTGTTTGAGCAAAGATCTTGAAAAATATATGTTTGGGGTCCTTTGCTGAAGAAGGATCTCTTTTTTTTTGGCACAAAAGATCCTACCCTCAAGCACTTCTCTTTTGCTGTTTACTGCCCTTTAAAAGGTAAACAAAAACATATTTCAACTGACCTGAAGACATTCACAACAGACTCTATTTTTGGACCTTGGGGATGCACAAAATTTACCGTCTCACAACATAAAAAGGACCTCTTAAAATGACCAAGCCTTCATCTTCTAACCACTATTTCCCTCTGAGTTTTTAATAAACAAAAGCCTTTGCAAAATACTATTAAGATACTTCTCAAATATTGATTTGAAGACCTCTTAAACTAACTCTGCTCCTTTATAGCAACTGTGGGCAATCTTAGCTATTTTTATAGCACAATAAAAAAGCCTTCAAATTGACATAATAAACATCCCTTTTTCACTGTTTTATCATTTACTAGCCATGACCAAAGAGATTCTTTTCAATTTTGACAAACCACCTATCTCCTTTAATCACTGTGTTTGAGAAAAAGACTTCAACAAGGTATGTTTGTGGTTTCTGTTTGAAGAGGAATCTCCCTTAGTTTTGGAAAAAACTCCTTTCCCTTCAAACCCTTCTCCTTTGTTATCACTATTTTTGAAAGGCAATTAGGGCTCTTTAAGACTGATAAAACACCTTCCTGTCTTACTGTATTGATCTTTGACACCCACAGCAACAAAAAACTTCTTTGATTTGGCAAACAAGGTTTGTTCTGTGTTAACACTGTTAGGACACCCCTTCACCTTGATTTGAGAACCTATTTAAACTAACTCTGTATTCCTTATTGCAACTATGGGTGTTTTATTTATTTTATGGCAAAAGAACACCCTTCAAAATGGTATATTAGTCTTCTCTTTCACAGCAAGGAAAACACCCCCTTTAACCTCAAAAATTATCAAGGAGCTGAGAAATACCTTGAAGATAGCTTCGTGCACTTGGTTGATCGTTGAGGCAGCCTTTAAAAATGTTTTTGGAAGCCCGGAGGAGGAGTGGCACGTTTGCAACCGAGAGCGTCACACATAAGGAGGCTATCGGGTGTTTTTTGGGCACCAGTCAATGAACACACAGGCATGCCGCGCGCTGGTACGGGTGTGCCACGTAGTAGTTAAAATCCTTTTCTCGGCGGCTCACAGGCGCGCCGCACACATCTATAGGCGTGTCGTGCAGGCTTATGAGCCCCAAAACTTTGAAAATTTTCCCGAAATCACTTTGTTTCTCCAATGAGCAGCTAATGGATGTTCGCTTCAGTTTTGAAATTGCAAATGGGGCCTTTGAAATGGTATCCTCCCTCTTTTAAAGTCGAACAAGATAAAACACCTTTGTATTTACTTTGTGAGGGTTTGGATTTTGAAAAAGGCCTTTGTGTCATATCAAACATAAATCAATGTTCTTGGTAATATATGACTTTTTAAAATATCATCGGACCTATTTTTTAACTGTCTTCTTCGTATGCATATGAGGAGGCTATTTTTGAAGGCTGAGGCTGTTATGTCCTTTAAAAAGGAAAATTTCTTCAAGAACCATATCAAATATTTCTGAACTGTTAGGCACCTTATAACATTTTCTCCTGATTGTGGAAAAAACCTCATATGCACTCACCCAGATTTGACCAATACCTGTTTATCAAAGAGAATGCCTTTAAAAACCCTCAATGCAATTATGTACAACAACAAAGTTTGTTCATATGTACATAAAGAGGTCTTGTCTATGACTGTGGTATGCCTTGTTTCTTTGAATGTTGTCTTTGAATTTGAAACATTTTGTCATACCCTTTCTATCATTTTGATGAGCGTGTTCCAAGTTTTTGACATTTTGACCTCAGATTTCCTTTGAAAAAGACCTTTATGGATAGGAAAAACAAAGCTTCTTGAACATCATACTATCACTGCTTGGTCTATGTTTAACACCAGACTTCAACTCATAAAAGTTCAATCTCTTCCCACTGAATTTCGATTTTGTCCTTTAAACAGTGAACCCATTTAAGCACCCCTTGAAACACTACTTCTCTATCAGTGGTTTCATCCATTTGGAGGAAGTGATGTAAACAATTTTTTAGGCCATTTGAAACACTGTTAGTCTTGTGCTCTTTGATTGAGGCTATACCTCTGTTCCTGACCCTCTTCTTGTTAAATGAAGGAGGCCTTTATCATGTTCCTAACCATCTACTTTTAAATGAAGGAGGTTAACATAATATTTCCAAACCATCTGCTCTTTATACTGGAGGAGGCTTACAACAAGTGACATAACCATCTGCTCATGTTTGGAGGAGGTTAACACAGTCACCCAACCATCTGCTCATGTTTGGAGGAGGTTAACATAGTCATGCCATTTTATCCCTTATTTCAAATTGTGTCATCTTTCCTTGTAATGCATATCTCTATTTGGTATATCACAATAAGTAATAAAGTGAAAATATGACAATATGCTATGAGAGGCATGTTTTGAGATATGTATCCTGTTGTTAGAATACCCTTGTGAATCTTTTGAAACCAGGAGCCACATGACTTGTATCTATAGAGTATTACTTGCTAGTCATTATTTACTAACCTTTCTTGACTGTGTTTGCAGAGGTTTATTTAATTTCCTCTCTGACTAGCATTCTTATCCCAAGCTCAAGACAACATGAGAAGTAGCTGTATTCTCATTTTTATTTTTATAATGTCTTCTGGAATATTTTACATCTCTGCTTCTGAAAAATACACTGAAACACTGTAAATCGACATTATATCAGCTTGGCTTTTGAAACATGTACTGTTGAGACATCAAGACATTTTAGTGGCACGACCTATGGGTGTATCAAGCTTTGTGTTTTTCAGACTAAGCGCCAATTCAGGATTGGCTGGTTTTGAACAAAATATTTTGGCTTTGGATGCTTTTTCCAAGGGAGGATTTCCTAAACGCCACTACCTAACTTAGGGGAGATCTTTGGCATATTTTGAGTATTCTCTTTGGTATGAAAATATCTTAAGATGACATATGACCAGAGGTAGGGTGGCTGAATTTTTATCAACATTTGGTTAATGAATGACCTGGGGATGAGGGTAAATGACAGCAGATGACTTTAACTTATGACAACTCATGGATAGGATTATATGACTGAAACTAGATAGGACTTGACAACTAGGTTTTTTCTCATCATAGGCTGACTGAAAAAAGGTAGGAGGACAAAAAATGTTTAGTGGTGTTTTCTAGATGACAGATTTGAAAAATTGGAGATTAGCTTCTAGAAAAATTGGCTTTAAAAACTAGTCATCATCAACGGGTGAAAAATACTGATGACTAACATACCCCTTTTCCAGACTGAAATGGAATATTTACGAAAAATGTATACTTTGACTAATCATGGTCAATAGAGTTCTCTACTGTATTAATTTACCCTTTTTTTGGCTTGAGAGACTAAATTTACAAAAAAGCACACCCTTGGAGTTTCCGTAAGTTTTTCTTCTGACTCCCTAAAATTGAAAAACACTGAGTTTCTCCTATACTGGATTCGTTAAAATTTAACAGTAAAGGACCCGTCCATTACAAACAGGAACAAACCACTCCTTCTTAGGGTTCTATTTTAAACTAAGTTGGACTCATCCAAAGGATGAGCTTATATAACAAGAAAATTTTATCCTCCTCAAGCTTATCAAAACTAAAGAGGTACTTGCCAGAAATGGTGGGGGGAAAAGAGAGAAAATGAATCCATTTGTCACACTTTGTTTAAAAAGCCGTTTACCACTCTTGAACATGACACTTTTTGTCACACTTCTACCTGGGTTGGGAAAATCCTTTGCTTATCAGTTAATCAAACCATATTGAAAGTCTTCAGCCAGTTTCTGAGTATTAGCTTTAGGTCAATTGTTACCAAACCATCTGCAGTGTTGTTATGTGTTTAAGAGGACAATTCAAATAAACCATTCATTGCAAACATGTGTCTCCATTCGCGTTGACTATCCCTGAGTCAGTCCTTGCAAAAAAATTCTACAAAACTTGATCTAATGGTTTCATGTTGTGGGTTTTCCTACGACAGATCACTTTCTATCGACGAAAACTCATCATCTAGGAAGTTGATCTAGAATCCTTCAGTACCTTGGAATTTTCATGCCTTAATGGAAAGTTTCTCACCTTCAACGAAAAGTTTCAACATTGACATTCTATCGAACAATTCTGTGAAATGTTCGACTTCAGATCATTTATTCACATTTCATAGATTGTACTGAATACTTTGAGAGCCATTGTCATTATTGGTGGTTTTCTCTCACACTTGCTGACATCTCACATCATTGACTAGTAATCAAGTGGTTTCTACCATGTTTGACTTCGACATAATCAATCGCATGGATAGAATGGTACTAGTTCAGGTAGCGAAAATCAAGACCCTAGATCTAGTTTCCACCATCCAGGCTGTGAGGAGTTTTATTATTCATTATGCAGTAGACTACTTATAATGAATGGCTGCGTCCATACTATGTCTACATTATTGATGTGATAGTAAGATCATTTCTACATCAGAACAAGTTTTAATTAGTGTTTAATCTGAGTATGGGAATGCCTACCTCAGCGATGATATTTATTTTTGGAATCTAAGGTTCTGTGATCCATCATATAAATTATTAAAATTCTTTCAGTAATAATCACATGCAATGGAACATCGTCGACACGTTTCGAACCAACCAGTGTGGTTCATCATCAGGACTATGTGAGAGATTACATCTGGACATTAAGTATAAATAGATGTATAAATGGCTCAACTAGCCGTTAGGATAACGGCTAGTTTGACTTTGAACAAGTAATTATTCCATTATTTATTTATTTAATTAATTTTTATTTATTTATTTATTATTATTATTATTATTATTATTATTTATAAAATGTTTAATATTTTTATTCAACTAATTAATCAGTTAATTAATTTAATGGTAAGTTATTTAACCACTATTTGTTAAATAACTTACCATTAAATTAATTAATTTATTAATTAGTTGAATAAAAATATTAAACATTTTATAAATAATAATAATAATAATAATAATAAATAAATAAATAAAAATTAAATAAATAAATAAATAATGGAATAATTACTTATTCAAAGTCAAACTAGCCATTATCCTAATGGCTAGTTGAGCCATTTCTACATCTATTTATACTTAATGTCTGGATCTGATCTCTCACATAGTCCTGATGATGAACTACACTGGTTGGTTCGAAACGCGTCGACCATGTTCCATTGCATGTGATTATTACCGAAAGAATTTTACTAATTTAGATAATATATATATATATATATATATATATATATATATATATATATATATATATAGTATTCCGATTGGGGTGTCCACAAGCTAATCCTCGAAATGATAAAGCACATCACTCTTCGAATGGTCTCAGACTTCGCACTTTAGGGGGCAATCTGTTACACTAAAATTGTCAACATGACATTTTACTGTCTGTATGGGTTCATCACTGCTCATAAAATACTCCCTTAGAAGTATACAAACATCAAGTCCCTAAAACCAAGCCTTGAAATTGAGAGAAAAGCTTATAAAAGTCATAAAAATACTTGTATCGCACTTTCTCTTAGTATTACCTGCGGTGCTGCATCTATTTGTTCTAGAACATGCGGAACCAGCCACAATTTTTTGTCATTAAAGGTGTGAATTCCTGTCAAATTTAAAGTGAAGGCGGAAATAAAATTTGGAAGCCTAGCTGGTTGAATCTGGAAGCTTCTGGAAGCAATTATTCGGTGGAAAGTTCGCTCCTTTCATGTACATTCATCCCTCCATTAAAGGAGCCTACCCCTTGGTATGTGGAACTTAATCCCTTTGAAAGAGGATTCTATCCCCTCTTATTTGGAGCTACAACCTCTTCTCTTTTGCTATAAATTAGGGCCATAGTTCAGCCTCAAGGGGGGTTAGGTTTTGAGAATTTTTGAGGAGAATTGCTGGAGAAACTCAAACTCTCTTAACTGATTATCATATGGGAATGATTACACACTCATGTGTATGTTAGTCGAGAGAGTGAAAAGGCTTGTCAAAGTAGAAGAAACGCATATTCTGTACCCCGGAAGGACCTGTACGACATCAAGGCGAACACAGTTGTAAGGCTCCTTTTTTCATTAAAGATAATACAAATGGATCATGTTTTGTCAAAGAGTTGTTTATTTAAATGGCTTATTTCTTGAATTCCTTGATCATCAAGATAGATTTATGATTTATGAATTAGTCTATACTATGCAGGTGCTTCTGATTCTTTCATGTTTTTTATTGCAGATCCCAAAAGGAGACATATTCAAAGTGATAGGAAAGAAGACTACGATCAACGCTGGACTACAGGTAAGTTCTAAATCCTTCATTATAGATAATTCTAGATCAAATATAATCTAGATAAAGTAGTTTAAACTTGTCTATTTGTTGCTAGTTATCCATAGGATACTAGGGAGATCTGTCTTGTCCGCAAGAATGATTTATCCATCCAACAGTAACCTTGGACTATTATGGCTTCTTTGGAACATTGAATCTTTTGGAACCTTAAAATTTTTCAAAACTTGAACTACAGATTTAGGAACATGAAGTATTTATTACATATAGAAACATAAATTACATTTTTGAAATCAAAATTTATTGAAATAACTCGCCCATCACCACTCCTATTGCGGGATTTTATCCATGAAATGACAGATTTGGTGAATGAAACCCTAATGAACTAATGGAGACATTGAACTGAATGATATCATGATGGTGATGACTAAAATGATGATGATAATATCTAAATTATGATATACTTAGTTGAGTGATGACATGGAGAAGCATGTGAAAATTTTGGAAGGAGTGGAAAATAGTGCTTGACCTAACACCTAATGACCAATTTTTTTCTTGAAAACCTCATGAAATGACAAGAAATTGACTATGGGACCCAAACAAGACATGATAACGGTCCATTTCATCATTGGCGATAGGATGCAAATAATGATACTAACATTGGCTCTAGCTAGGGATGGCTGCTCCTTGGAGGTGTCAAGAACATCGTAGACAAAGTATCCTAACCATTGGGCACGGAGTCAAAAGTTAAAAACCAAGCTGAATACTGAAAACTTGGCATGATAAACTGACTTAAAACTGGATTGAATTGACTTTAACTGAACTTTGAAAACAATAGAAAATCAATGGAAATTTATGGCCTTCACCTTGGGCTCCAAACTTTGATGATTATCTGCTTCATACTTTTGCAGAAAATTAAACTGATATGTATAATGGAATTAGGAAATTTTCAGAAATATGATTGATCCAGGTGGATATTTGTGGCCACCCGCCTATTCCACTTGGGCCCCCACCATTGTCTCTTTCAGTTTTTCAGTTTTGTCATAACTTACTATTTCTAGCAGTTTTTCGGGTCCTGAACTTCTGGAGCCGTTTTGAGGCCCTAAACAACGTTTTTTGGGCATCGCGCCTCTAGACAATATCATTTTTTTCTGAAATGATATTCATGGCGAAAGTTGTAGTCCTCGGATAGAGCTTCTTAATGATATATCATGTGTGTCAAACGGAGATAGTATGCCAAAGTTACGTCCCTGGGAATTTGAAACACCAATTTACCCAAACGGGGCCCACAGTTTTGGCGCTTCATCTCCTAGGGTTAGGTTTTTGGATGTTCAGGGTTCCCCATTGTTTCTAAATAATAAATAGGCCCTCAAGCCTCATTGTAACTCAGTTCAGAGGCCTGTAGCTGCCACATCTCTTCTCAGAGATAACTACCAGCGCCCTAGCTTGTTTTATTTCCATTCTATCTGTAAGCAAATTTCAGTTCTTTGATATTAATGAAATGAAGTTTTATTTCCGCTGCATCTCTGTATTTATGGTTATATTTTTATTCTGTTACGTTCCTGCATAAATTCGGATCAGTGGTATCAGAGCGGTCTTCTTTTTCTGGATCCTTTTTTGCATGTCCCCAACGAGGTCGGGGTATAAGGAGCTAGGGCTTGATCTGGTGGAACCTTTGCAAGATCAGCATCGCAAACCTCGACGAATGCCCATGGGGGATGAAAGAAAGATGAGGGATCAGGAGATCCTATCAAAATATTGCTCGAGGAGGCCCTTGAAAAACAAATGAACGCGATGATGGATAACTTTGCTCAGATCCTTCAACGACTGCCCACCAGTGGTACATCTGCATCCAGTAGCCACTCTGGAGGTGCGACTCCTTTTAAGGTACAAGTAAATTTTGACATTCCCATATTTGAGGGTCAAATAGACGCAGATGTCGTAGATAGATGGTTGAATCTATTAGAAGGATAATTCTCTGTTCATGACTTTTCAAACCAGGAGAAGATTATTTTTGCACTCCTCAAAGCTACCCCCCATGTTAAGGACTAGTAGGAAAAATACTGTGGGAAGCTATGAGGACAAGTACATACAATGGACCACGCCGCAACAAAAAAGGGATCAAGATGTGCATGAGCTGACGAATCTGTTCCATACCCTACGCACAAAGTTGGGTATCAAAGATTCAGAGAAAAATTTGGTGCTAAATTATCGTAGCTGTCTGCACAGATACATTCAGGAGGAAATGGAGTTCCTCGACATCTCCTCTCTTGGTACGGCATACCGGTATGCTGCCAAGATTGAACAGAAATTAAAACAGAAGAAGCGAGACTTTGGATCTGTGAATCAAAAGCAAGGGAAAGGTGCTTCCAAACCAAACAGTAGAACAGAGGACGGTGACCAAGGCCGCGCGTGACTAAAGACAACCGTCGAACACGAAAAGAACGGCCACCGCAAAGCCAAAGAAGGACACGGGAAAGTGGTGTGAGTTCCATAAGAGCTCCACTCACAACACAAGTGAGTGTCGGGCCAAGCAGTCGCTAGTGGCCGAGATGAGGGCTTCTGAGTCAGATGCATGCTCAGACTCCGAATCAGAACCTGAAAAGGGAAATGAAAAATGGAAACAGATTATTGATGCAGAGCCCAATACCACTGTTGCCACTACAAAGATCTAGAAGGAGGAAATGAAAGATCTAGAGGAGGAGGAACGTCTCTTCCACTCCTAGATGTGGGTAAAGGGCTCCCCTGTATAGTTCATTGTCGACAATGGGAGCCAAAAGAACCTCATTTCAGCAGACGCCGTGAATCGGTTGGGCTTGCTGACCACAGCTCACCCACATCCATACACCATCGGGTGGCTTCACCAAGGACGAGATCTCTGCGTCAGCCAGCAGTGCCACCTTCCCTATAGCATCAAGCCCTTCACGGATGAGTTATTATGTGATGTTGCTCCTATTGATGTTTCTGATGTATTATTAGGACAACCATACTTGTGGAAGCGTCATGCTATGTATGAGTCTCGACCTCGTGCTGTTATTGTTACTTTGGGAAATAAGTTGTATAGGATACCAGAGGTACCACCTCCTGCGGCTATCTCTTTGGTTACTGCAAAACAATGCAGTAAGCTCATTTCCCAAACCAGAAAATTTGTTTTCCTGATGATCCGCCCCCAGGGCAAGAAGAATACTGTGGCCACGACCTCCAGACAGGGCTCCTCTGCACGACAATAACAAATGGATAAGGTTGTGGAGGAGTACAGGGACATCTTCACCTCACCCATAGGGGTTCCTCTGCACTGTCAGGTTAAGCACCCGATTGATCTGACCCCAGGTGCGCCACTACCCAATGGACCGATCTATCGGTGCTCTGTTATAGAGAATGATGAAATCAAGAGGCAGATTCAGGAGATGTTCCAGAAAGGTCACATCAAACCAATTTCATCGCCCTGTGGGAGCCCGATCGTGTTGGTACAGAAGAAGGATGGGACATGGAGACTCTGTATTGACTATCAGGCACTGAAAAAGATCACTGTCCAGAATAGGTACCCAATCCCATGGATTGATGACCTTTTGGACCAACTCAAAGGTGCAAAATATTTCAGCAAGATTGACCTGAAGTCTGGGTATGACCAGGTACCAATTGAACCCTCTGATGTGTGGAAGACTCCCTTCAAAGCCAAGGAAGGCCTTTTTGAATGGCTAGTCATGCCTTTCGAGTTGACGAATGCTCCCGCAACCTTCATGAGGATGATGGACGACATCTTGCGGCCATTCACCAACTCATTTGTAGTGGTGTACTTGGATGACATTCTAATCTTCAGCAAGACTTGGGAAGAGCACCTTCACCACATCCGACAAGTCCTCCAAACACTGCGGCAACACAAGTTGTGTGCCAATTTGGAGAAGTGCACATTTGGAATGACCCAGGTTCAATATCTGGGATACATTATTGATGAAAGGGGGGTGCATGTGGATCCAGCCAAGATCCAAGTCATTCGGGATTGGCCATCCCCAACCACTATAATAGAGCTTCGTAGCTTTCTGGGTCTTGCTAATTTCTATCGTAGATTTGTGTTGGGATTCTCTCATATCACTTGGCCCTTGAGTCAAGTCACCAAGGGAGGAGTGAGAGAAAAATTCTTTTGGTCAGAACCTCAACAGAAGGCGTTCATAGAATTGAAAAATCGCCTCTGTTCTGCCCTAGTGCTCACATTACCAGACTTGAAACAACCATTTGAGATCGAGACAGATGCCTCTGACTATGCTGTTGGGGCAGTTCTTACTCAACAGGGACATCCAGTGACATATCACATTGAGACATTGTCTGAGACAGTTCGCAAGTATCCCACCTATGACAAAGAAATGTATTCCATTGTGCAAGCCTGTCGACAATGGAAGCATTACATTTTGGGGAAGGAAACAATCATCCACATAGACCACCGGCCCCTGCAGTTCATACAAACACAAGGGAAGTTGTAGAATGATTGCCATTAGAAGTGGTCCACATATCTGCAATAGTTTCATTTGAAAATAAAGTACAAGAAGGGTAGCACCAATCATGTTGCAGACTGCCTCAGCCGACCACCGATCGTGGCGCTCACCACCATGCTGAAATCTTGTGGGCACGAGAATTCTGATTGGCTACTTCTCTATGAGAGTGACCCAGAATTCGGCCACACTTACAAGGCACTCTTGGGGGGTACGCAAGTTCCAAATTTTCACCTCCAAGATGCACTTTTATGTCACCTGGGACACCTTTGTGTTCCTTCAAGGGAGCGTGCCAAGATGATATGGGAAGCACACTACAGTCGAGTCGCTGGGCATTTCGGGGTTGATAAAACAGTAGCAATACTACAGAAGTATTTCTATTGGCCGAACCTTCAAAAGGATGTCAAGAAGCACATTAGATCCTGCACTGCTTGTGCCATTGCCAAACCGACCATCAAGAAGCAAGGCCTATATACTCCACTACCTACCCCTAGTCGACCTTGGGAATCCATCTCCATGGATTACATGTTGGGCCTGCCTTCTACTAAGAACGGAAATGATTGTGTTTTCGTGGTCGTTGACAGATTCTCGAAGATGGCCATTATGGCGGCCTGTAAGAAGAATATCACAGCAGAAGCCACAGCTAAACTCTTCTTTGAATGAGTGTGGGTGCATTTTGGGATCCCACAGTCTATCATATCAGATCGAGATAGCAAGTTCCTCAGTAAATTTTGGTCCAGCCTCTGGTCAATGTTGGACACAAAGCTCACCAAGTCCACAGCTTTCCATCCCCAAATAGATGGCCAGACAGAGGTCGTCAACAGAATGATTGTACACATTCTGCGCATGTACAATTCAAAGCATCCACGCACATGGGACGAGAGCCTCCCTTATGTACAACATAGTTATAATCGGGCTCTCCACAGTTCAATCGGCCATAGCCCCTTTGAGGTGGGCTTGGGATTCCAGCCACTATGTCCCATTGACGTAGCCATGCCATTTGCAGCTGCTCAGGCCAATTCAGCTCATGTCCAGTCTGAAGTTGACAAAGCAAGTAGCTTCATCAAGAATATTCAACACATCCGCCAACAGGTTCATGATATATTGGACCGAGCCAATGCGAAGTACGAAAGCGACGCCATGATCAACACGGTGCCACAACTTCCGGTGGGCGACAAAGTATCGCTACATTTGCAGAAGGAGCGCCTCACTGGACCCCACCGCAAGCTTCGCCCGCTCCGATACGGGCCGTACACCGTCACCAAGGCTGTAGGGAACAATGCCTTCGAGCTTAGTATTCCTCCATTCCTTGGTCTGCACCCAGTATTCAATGTGGATCACCTTCGTCCTTACTTCCCACCTCTACTGGACACCTCGGACATTGCAGAACAACTCACACCAACAAATTTAAACCCAGACTGCTTGGAACAGGCCACCACAGATTTTATCATGGACATGCAAATCAAGAACACTCGCGAACAGAAGATCCAACTGTATTGGGTTGTCAAAGCTAGCCAACTTCTGCACCAAGGAAAGTGGTTCACCAGGGACCAAGTTCAACAGAAATTTCCTCATCTTATGGAGGAACTTAACGCAATGGGGACCATTGCTTCCTAAGGGGGGAGGAATGATCCAGGTGGATATTGGTGGCCACCCACCTATTCCACTTGGCCCCCCACCATTGTCTTTTTCAGTTTTTCAGTTTCGGCATAACTTACTATTTTTAGCAGTTTTTCGGGTCCTGAACTTCCGGAGCCGTTTTGAGGCCCTAAACGATGTTTTCTGGGCATCGCAACATCCAAAAAATATCATTCCATTTCAAAATGATATTCATGGTGAAATTTGTATTCCTCGGATAGAGCTTTCTAATGATGTGTCATGTGCGTCAAACGGAGATAGTATGCCAAAGTTACGTCCCTGGGAAGTTGAAACACCAATTTACCCAAACGAGGCCCATAGTTTTGGCGCTTCATCTCCTAGGGTTAGGTTTTTGGATGTTTAGGGTTCCCCATTGTTTCTCAATAATAAATATGCCCTCGAGCCTCATTGTAACTCAGTTCAGAGGCCTGTAGCCACCACATCTCTTCTCAGAGATAGCTACCAGCGCCCTAGCTAGTTTTATTTCCATTCTGTCTGTAAGCAAATTTCAGTTCTTTGATATTAATGAAATGAAGTTTTATTTCCGCTGCATCTCTGTATTTATGGTTATATGTTTATTCTGTTGCGTTCCTGCATAAATTCAGATAAATGATCATAAAAGGTAGTTCTTAAGGAGCGTATCATCGACTAGTGCTCCTATGCAATCTTATCCATTCATTTCCTCCAATATAAAAGCATGTTGTTCGCGAGAGGCTGAAACATTGTATGGTCCTTTCCATAGGTTCTCAAATTTACCATGTTTCCCTTTCTCCTCGTTTCTAGCATCCCAACGAAGGACCACATCTCCAATTTTTAAATAATCTTATTTTTTCTTGCGATCATATACCTTATTTATCCTTTCATGAATCATTGAGGTGTTTTGAAAGACCCCATCCATAGTTTGCTAAAGATGGATCATCTGATTGATGAGGCGCTGCACATCATTCTCTTCACTACCTGCTTCTTGTAACAACTTCATAACAGGCACTGCAAGTGATGTAGGGAAAACTATGTCTACTCCATATACCAATTGAAAAGGAGACATACATGGTGACTTATTAATATTGACCCTGTCTGCCCACAAAGCATTAACAAGCTTCTTATTCCAGTTCTTTTTGTTCACCTCCAACATCTTCTTTTTAATGTTTATGAAATATTTGTTAGAATATTCCACCAATCCATTACCTTGCAGATAATATGTGGTTGAGTGCCACAATTTGATGTTGTATTTCTTGCAAAACTCAACCATTTTCTTAGACTTGAATGTAGCCACATTATCTGTAATGATATTGTTAGGACGGCCAAAACGAAATAAAATGTTAGTCTCCAAAAAATGAATAATGATTAAATTTGTAGCTTGCCTTGTTGGGATCACTTCGATCCATTTGGTGAAGTAGCCGGTAGCTATCAAGATCTATTCGTGTTTGGAGGAAGATGTAGGGTGGATTCATCCAATGAAATCAAGGCCCCACTGCTGAAATGGCACTTGCACGGATATAGGTTGCAAAGGTAGTGGGAAAAGCTTCCTCTTACCTTGAAATATTTGGCACTTGTGACAACTCATCACGATTTTATATAAATCTACAAGGAGAGTAGACCAATAATATCCCGCCCTCAACACCTTATTTTCCATAGTTTTCAAAAACAAGTGACCTTCACAATATCCCTTATGGAAATCAGTCATTACCTCCTTAGCTTCATTTTCTACCAAACAGTTCAACAAGACACCCCCCGAGTCTTTCCAATATAGCATGTTGTCCAAAATGCAGTACTTGGAAGCTTTCAATTTCAATGACCTACCCTTACTTTTAGACATGTATAGAGGAGGATTAAGATGCTGAAGAACATAAATGGTGTCATAATACGAAGGATATGAGAGAAAAATATATGATACCTGCATGAGTGAGCCATCATCTTTTTCATCGAAAAAAACTGAAATGAGATTGATATCAAGTGTATGTAAATTGAATTCAACCATGAGCTTGGCCAATCCCTTACCTTTGATCATATTTTTAAGCTTGATCTCCAGGTCATTCTCTAACATAGCTACAATCCACTTTCCTCTTCTACCTTCCGGATCAATTTGCATAAGGGCACCCTTCATTGCTGCATTAAGGACATAAACTAGAGTGTGTGAATGAAGGATATACACTCAAAAGTCCTACAAAGCCTTTACCAGGGCAAAGGCTTGGTTCTAAATGATGTTATATCTAATAGTAGCACCCCTAATGGTACGACCAAAGAATGTGTTAGCACCTGAATTGGACCCTAGGCTGCAAAGGCAAAACAGGGTAACAAACTAAACCACGCTCAGCCTTGTAGCTAGCCCTACAAGGACAGGAGAGGGCTCTCTCCGTAAAGGAATATTCAATGGAACACAATAAATGGACTGATATTAGGCTAGATAAAATGATGGGAAAAAGGTTTTAATAAAATGAATGAATTTCAGGGATGTGTGGGATAAAAGGGACAGTTGAAACCGGGAATTAAATCAGGACACATGGTATTTCATGGGGCAAGATAGGCAGGAAATTTAGCAATTAAAATTTAATGAGGATGGGATGAAAGACTGGTGAGGAGCTGAAAAGGGTATAATAAATGGATCCTTTTCAAACAGAAGAAAAATACAGAGTATGAATGATTTCCCAAGGCAGAGCATATAAAATGGATTCTACCTTTCTATCTTGAAAAAATTCAGAAGGAAATGTTTATGGATGAATGGAACACATATCAATTCACTTATGAAACAAAGAAGAAAAACAAATGCTAACTCTCATACCACATGGATCCCACAAATTAGAGCTGCATCTCTTATTAATTCCTGTCAAACTGTACAATGTAGCACAGAGATGTTCTTCCACACTATTCCCCTACTTTTTGAGTTACAGACCGCTTACAAATGATTCATAATTACAATAAATATACTGAAATGTGGGAACCTAGATCCATGACAAGAGGAGTTGTTCTAACAGCTGAAGAACTGAAATACAACCATAGCAAAGAAATACAACAATCTGCCCCTGAAAATAAGGGACAGCATTGCATTTGACCACTTGGATATTTTTCTATTACGCTGTATGGAATAAAATAGGTAATCTGATGAACATATTTCCTATTTTGCTGCTGTTGTAACAATCTTTGTTTTGAATAAGCTCTCGGCCCTTTGACTGTCGCTTTGCTTTCCACTATTTATTTTGAAGAGAACTGACCTTTATAAAATATTTTGGAAAAATGAAATTATGCCTCGGTGAAGGGAAAATTTAATTTTAAATGGGAAAAAGGGAAGGGAAGGAGGCGGAAATCATATAAAAATCGCAATCGCAATAGACAGGGCAGAGAGATAATATATAACAAACACATTGTGATATGGCACCGTCGCAATCGGAATCGGAAGGATCGGGGAAGGGGATATAATATAACAAACAGTTTGAAAATAGTGAAATCGCAATCGGAGCTTCGGGGAATAGGAAGGATAACAAAAATATTCCGATGCAATTTGGGGACGTGGAACCGGTGGGAAAAAAACTTTGTAATAATGAAATAATAGAAATTTTAACCTTTACAAAGGAAAAGGGCTCTTTGTAATGAATGGGCGGAAGGTTTAAGTGGTGGGACTGGGGGTTAATCGCAATCGGAAATCGGAGGGGAGCGGAGTGACACATATGGGGAATGTTGATTGCGATGGCCCGATTAGCTGTGGGCCGTCCGATCGACGGGTACAGATCAATGGTGGGGACACCAATCAGAGTTTTCAATCGGAGGGAGACTTATGGAAGCGCCTATTGGGTTGGCGTGATTGGATGTGGGTCATTCGATCGGCGGGGGAAATCAACAGTCGGATATCAATCGGAGGTTTCAATCGGGGGAGCAGATCGGAAGTTGCGATCAATCGGAGTAAGGCCGCAAGACTTTGCGATGCGATCAATCACATCAGAGATATTTGCGATTGGCTAATCGGAGGGCTTTTATAAGATGAGCGATGTGATCGGGGGTGAGATAGGGACTTAACGTGATCGCATCGGAACCTTTGGGATGGGACAATCGAAATAGCATTTCCAAAATTTGTGATTGCGATATAAAGGGGATGAACCTTTGGGTAGGGGTTTTATATGATATAAAACTTTATAATAAAGTTTCATCACAACGTATGGTGGGGAAGTGGTTGGGAACGGTGGGAATTTATAATATAAAGCTTTTTATTATAAAGTTTCAATGGAGTATGGAGGGGAAGTGGTTTTAATCACATAAGTGTTTTTCAATGATTATAATGCAACTATGTAATTGGAGGGTGGGGGGAAAGGGATTTTACTAAAGAAAAATATTAAACTTTAATAATACGAAGTTTAAAGGGAAAAATGGGAAATAGGGTATATATGAGGATATAGGGAGTTTTACTTCACTTAAGCATAAATTTCAATCCAGAAGTCAGTTTTGAGAGTGTAGTATATCGTTGGAAAGCTCCTTCCGGGCTCTTTCTGATGGATCTACTTGGAGGATGTTTTGGCACTAAACATGTTGTAGAAAACTCTTCTGAAGGTAGGGACATCACTTTGTGGAGATAGCAGCTTTCTGAATTGTGACTTATTACATATGATGATATAAAATTACATAATGAATAATAATAAAGGCAAAATATCATGTTTTCACCTCAAAACATGGTTTTGAGGCGAAAATTACATCAAAATGAATAAAATGTCTCTCTGATTCTTCCTGGTGCTGTGACTTTGAGCTTATTGGCTTCCTCATGACCTTGCTGATATTGTTGACATTTGACTCATTAATTTGACCATCGTGAGACCCTAGAAACTAATGAGACCCATCCTATGACCTAGTGATATGATTTTGAAAATAAAAGTGACTAATGACTAAAGAACATAGAAATGAAAGTCAGCAAGTACCTCATGAGGGACAACTGATAAAAATTACTACCATCAATGAATCCATGACCTAGCAGAATGGTGAAATTTATTCGGTATGAGACACCTAATATGCAAATGCAAAAGAGCAGTTTTGATCGCTGATGGAAGTATGACTAGACTGACACTAACATTGGCTCCAATGGGGATGGTAGCTCCTTGGAGGTGCCAAGAACACCGTAGACCAAGTAGCCTTATCCATTGGGCATGGAGCCAAAAATGTTAAAAACTGACACAAATGCAAACTGACTCTGACTGTGGACTAAGACTGAAAAATGAAATAAAACCAAACCATACACATATCATCCAAGTTTTATAACCTTCACCTCGGGCCCCAAACTTGAATGTCTGTGCATTTTGAACTTTGATTTTAGAAAAATAAAATGGTATATACAATGATGATGAGATAGATTATGATACATGTCTTCAACAATGGTAGTGCTTCAAAAGCCTACCATTTACTGCTCCTCCAGGACGATCCTGGCCATCCATTTCTGAAAGCAAGAAGGCATTCTGACCCCTGTATGCTGTAATTCTGTATGGTCCCTTCCAAAGGTTGTAAAATTTACCGTGCTTCCCTTTTTCTTCATTTCTTGCATCCCATTTCAACACTACATCATCCAACTGAAGCTTTTCTGCTTTAGTCTTCCTGTCATAGATATTTTTAATCTTTTCCTGCAACTGACTCATTTTCTGTGACACTTATTCTCTTGTTTGTTGAAGGTGGATCATCTGGTTGATTCTTCGCTGGTTGTCATCATCTTCACTGCCAACTTCTTGTAATAATATAATAATTGGAACCATAAGAGAAGAGTACCATAAACCAGCTCAAAAGGTGACATACCTATTGATTTTTTACTGTTGACTCTGTCTTCCCACAGTGCGTTGATAAGCTTTCAGTGCCAATTTCTTTTGTTTGCCTCCAAAATTTTCTTAATTATATTGATTAGTGATTTGTTCGATGACTTTGCCAGGCCGTTGCCTTTTGGATAATATGTTGTTGAATGGCCTAGCATGATGTTGTATCTATCACAGAAATTGATCATTTTATTTGATCTGAACGCGGCTGCATTATCTGTCACAATTTTACATGGGCAACCAAAACGAGATAAAATATTTGATTCCAGGAATTGGATAATTACCGTGTCAGTCGATTTCCTGGCAGGGATGGCCTCGATCCATTTCGTGAAATAATCTGTCCCAGTCAATATCCATCGATGTTGTGTTGAGGACGCGGGATGTATTTATCCTATAAAATCGAGCCCCCATTGCTGAAAGGGCGCGTTCACTGAAACAGGTTTCAAAGGAAGTGGAAGCAATTTCTTCTTCCCTTAGAAAATTTGACATTCATGACAATTCATCACTGTTTTATATAAATCAGAAAATAATGTGGGCCAATAATACCAGGCTCTCAATACCTTGTTCGTTGTAGTTTTCCAAAACAGGTGACCACCAAAGTCACATTTATGGAAATCATGCATTACCTTCTGAGCTTCTCCTTCAACCAGGCAATTTAGCAAAATGCCTCCCGGATCCTTCCAAAACAGAGCACTGTTCAAAATGAAATATTTTGCAGATTTAAGCTTCAAAGATCTACCTTTACTCTTAGACATGCCTGGAGGAGGTGACAGGTGCTGAAGAACATACACAATATCTGAATACCAAGGGGACTGTAGAAAAATATCTAAAATAGGAACCAACAAACCTTCATTTTCCTCTTCTGATATTGTTGAAATGAGGTTTATATCTAAGGCACGCAAATTTGATTGGGCCATCAATTTCGCCAAACCTTGGCCTTTGATCAATTTCATGGGCTTGATATCTAGATCATACTCCAACATAGCTGCTATCCATTTTCCTCTTCGACCTTCTGGATCAGTGTGCATGAGCACATCCTTGACTGCTACATTAGGGACATATGCTATAGTGTGTGAATGTAGAATATAGACCCTAAAATCTTTCAATGCCTTGACAAGAGCCAATGCCTGCTTTTCAATAATATTATATCTTAAAGCAACATCTCTAATAGTCCTACTGAAAAAGGCAATTGGCTTTTCTACTTCATCTCTCTTTTGCATTAAAACAACAACCATAGTATGCTAAGATGCAAACGAAAATATAATAAAATCTTGAGTATAGTCGGGACTGATCAGAACTGGGGCATTATACAAAGAAAACTTTACCAGATTGAATGATTTAATAGATTCTTCACTCCACTTAACCATGCCGTCTTTTTTCAACATATTGGTCATTTCTCTCAAATGCTCAGCCAGATTAGGTATAAATCTGCGCAAAAAATTCATCTTACCATTAAAGGTCTGAATCTCTTTCTTGTTCCGTGGAAGATCTATGAGCTGGATTTCCTCCACTCTGGCTGGATCTATGTGGATGCCATCTTTAGAGATGATGTGCTCAAGCAATTTTCCCTCATCCAATGCAAAAAGGCTCTTTTTGGGATTGAGAGAAATCCCAAACTTTTTGCAACGCTGAAAAACCACTCTTAGATTGTGCAAATGCTCATCATCTAAACCTGAAAACACTGTCAAATCATCCAAATAAACAAAAAGAAAAACGTATTTTTCATTTTCAGAAGCAATTTCCATTTCACGCTGGAAGGTGGCTCCAGCGTTCTTCAGTCCAAAGGGAATCTTGGCATACTGGAAGGTTCCCCAAGGTGTTGTGAAGGCAGTTTTATCTTGGTCCTTCTCATGCACCAAGATCTGATTGTAGCATGAGTAGCCATCAAGTAGTGACATCCTAGATGCTCCAACTACTCTCTGCAGAATATCGTCCATTTTCGGAAGTGGGTAATTATCCTTTAAGGATGCCTTATTCAAGTTCCGAAAGTCAATACACAATCTTATTTCTCCATTCTTTTTACGCACTGGGACCAAATTCGAAATCCAATTAGAAAATCTAATAGGAACTATGATTCCTATTTTGTACAACCTGTTTACCTCCTTTTCAATTGATGGGAGCAGCTTTGGATTGATTCTTCTCAGCTTCTATCTGAAAGGCTTCTGATCTGGCTTGATAGGAATTGTATGCTGAATTATGTTCTTATCATACAATTTCAAATTTGAATAATCCCATGAAAATACATCAGAAAATTTAGAAAGAAATTTAACATACTTCTCCTTTACCTCAGGGGATAATGCCTTTGATAATTTGACAAACTTGGGCTGATCAGCTGTTCCAATATTCACATCTTCAACTCCTTTCTCTATTGGCACCAAGCTTGGTTTCTTTGCGACACCATCCTGATCAAAAAGCTCCTCTAGAGGTATGAGACCTCTAGGAATTACATTATCCTTTAACTGCAATATGTCCATTGCGAAATGTGTGAAAATTGTGAATGATTTCGTGGCAATTTATATTGCCGCGAAATGTGTTTTAGTAGGGGCTCCGCAAAACTTTCTGGCCGACAGAAAGTTATACAATAGTTCGGCCGAACTTTTGATTATAAGTTCAGTCGAACTATTAAGTCATTAGACTTAACGAGCCGTCGACGCAACATAGTTCGACCAAACTTTTAATCAAAGTTTGGCCAAAATAATGCGTCACCAGTTACGCAAAAACCAGGCTCTAAATACGTTTCTACAACTTTGGACTGATCAAACTCCATGAAAGGTTGTTAATTAACTATCAGAACCAAGATAAGCATTTTCAGAATTGAATCTACTTTCAGGAAATATAACTTTTATGGAATTTCATAAACGTTTACTAATTTTAATTATTTTTCTAATAAAATGAGTGCAAACAATTTCTGAGGGTCATTGTGATTCAGTGAAATCAAAATTTTGTATCTCCCAAAATACATTGTAAAAAAAATTGAAAAAATTATGGGGCATTACATTGGTTCGTCGTCTCTAATGGGTAGGTTTTATATTTTTAGTTTATAACTTATATGTTAAGAAATTTCTTGCGTCGTGAAACATATCCAAAATACGCAGTTTTTCATATTGGACCAGTTCAAAAAATTCTAGTAATTATGATATGCATCCATTGGCTTTGTAAATATGATGAAACCAAAGTAGACTCTGTCTGGATTGTTGTAACACATTTTGTTTTCTCAAAAAAACAAATTTTCAATGAATACAACATTGCGTCATAACATGACTTCTTATGAATCCTTTGATTGTTAAGAAACACACAGTCAAAGAAACGCTAAGTTTACATATCAAATCTGCATAAAAAAATTTCAAAAAATAAGTAATAGAAAGCTAACAAAATTTCTCACAACTTTTATTTTTATCGCAAAATGAAATTCTACACAGAAAAATTGTTATAGTTTGTAGAAAGTTGAAGAACTGAAAAAATGAAATTTTTTTCTCAAAAAAGGGAAAAAAGTGTAACCCAGCTTCACATTTTCACAGAGCAAATATTAATCACACATGCCAATTTCGTTGGTTTTGATCAACACTTATTTTGATTATTCTAATAAAGTTTTTGTTCGTAGAATATGCTAAACCATTTCATTGTGGGTCATAATTTGCAGAATACTTAAGTTAAAAACTTCTTTTGATTGCAAATTCCATCATAAAAGTTCCTGAGAAGTAAGATGTGTTATCAAACATTACAACAGTAGGTAAGCCAAACCTAGTTATGATATATTGGTCGATGAAATCAATGATATTCTCATAGTTGGCTACCTTTAATGGAATTACTTCAACCCATTTAGTAAAGTAATCTGTAGTTGTGAGAATATATCTATGTTGTTTCGAAGAGTTAGGAACAATTGAAGACTGAATAACTCAAAAGGCTTCTATTGGCACTTCTCCATTCAATCTTCTCTATGGAAAAGAAGTTGTAATTCTAACCAATGTAGTTATACCCTCTCTTAACGCTATTATCGATGAAATAGGTAACCTAACCTCAAAACGGGAACTCTAGCCCAAAGAGACTCAAAAAAACATGAAAAACACCCCAAAAACAAAAAAATTGTATTTGAGAATGCACTTGGTTTTTTTTTAAGGTCAAATTTCAACATTTTATGAAATTATGCTAAAAACAAAATTGTTTCTTGAAAAAATGATTGAAAAAACACCCTCAAAACAAAACCAGTTGATGCTGGAATAACAAAAAAACAAAAAATTGTCATATTTTTGACATTTTTAAAAATAGAAATAACATTTTTTAATTTTTAAAATTCAAACATTAAAAAAACCCTAAAATTTAAGAAAAAAAAAATAAAGATCAAAATTTCAAAATATATAGAAATAAAAAATAAAAATAAAAACAAAATAAAAATATTAAATTAAAAAGAAAAACAAGTTAAAAAAAAAGAAATTATAAAAAATAAAATATAGAAATTAAATTTAAAAAAGAAAAAGAAAATGTTTATTAAATTTAAAAAAAAAAATCAAATTTTAAAATAAAAAGTTAAATTTAAAGAAATATATTAAAATTTTAATAAATATAAAACTTAAAAATAATAATAATAATATTATTATTATTATTGAAATTAAAAGTAAAAAAATGAAAAATTAATTAAAAATAAAAAATGAAAAATAAAATGCAATAAAAATATTAAATTTAAAAAATATATATTAAAAATACAAATAGATTTTAAAAAATAAATTAAATTTAAATTATAAAAATAAAATATATATGTGAACTTAAATTAAAAATATATATATTAGATTTTATTAAATTTAAAAAAGAAATGTTAATATTAAAATAATAAATTAAATTAAAAAAAAATATTAAATTTTAATAAATAAATGAATAAAAAAATAAATTTTGAAATTGAAAAAAAAAAAAAAACAAACATTGTTAAAATTGAAAAATTTATTAAAATCAATTAAAATTGAAAAATTGAAAAAAATAAATTAAAAAAAATATATTAAATAAAAAATAAAATAAAAAACAAATTAATTTGAAAATATTAATTTTAACTTAAAAAAAAATCTAATTTTAAATACACAATTTTAATTGAAATAAAAAAAAAAATATAAAATTTTATGTAATTAAAAAAATAATAATAAAAAAAATAAAAAATTTAAAAAATATATCAAATTCAAATAAATTAAAAAAAATACAAAATTTACTAAATTTGAAAAAAATAAATGAAAAAACTAAACATAAAATTTAATAATAAAAAAAAAAAATGAGAAAAAGAAAAAATCAATTAAATAAAAAAAATACAAAATTAAAAAACAAGAAAAATGAATAAAATTTAAAAAAAAAAAAAAAAAAAAATTAAAAAAATTAAAAAAACAAAGAAAATTAAAACAATTTAAATTTGAAATATAAAAATTAAATTAAAAAAAATAATTTTAAATTTTTTGAATTAAAAAAAATCAAATTAAAAAAAAAATTATTAAAACTAAAAAAATAAAAAAATAAAAAGAATTTTTTGATCGTGGTGGCGCCGCCAATCGGTCTCCCGCCCAGGTGACGGTGGAGGCCGGCCACTAGGCGGGAGACCGATTTCAGGAATCGCCCTCTCGCCGCGGGAGGCCGATTTTGGGAATCGCCCTCCCACAGCGTGAGGGCGATTCTCGGAATCGGGCTCCCGCTGCAGGAGGGTGATTCCTAAAATCGGCCTCTCGCCACGGGAGGGCGATTCCCAGAATCAACCTCCTGCCCAGGTGGCGGCGGAGGCTGGCCACTGGGCGGGCAGGGAGGCAACACCTCGGTGGGAGGCCAATTGGCGGCGCCACCACGATCAAAAAATTCATTTTTTTTTATTCAAATTTTTTATTTTAAATTTAATTTGTTTTAATTTTTTTTTTTTTTTTTAAATTTTGTTTTTAAATTTAATATTTTAGATTAATTATTTTTTAAAATTTAAAATTTATTCATTAAATTTATTAAATTTTAATTTAATTTAATTTTTTTTTAAAATCTTTTAGTTTATTTGGTTTTTCATTTTTAAAATTTATAAATTGTTTCATTTAAAAAGAACAGCAAATTTATGGATATTTGTTTTTTTAATTATTTGCACGTGGTTTTTTTCATTTTTTTTGTTTTTTAATGATAGTTTTTTTTATTATAATTCTTTTATTTTAATTTTCTTTTTCAATTTTAAATTTTGTTTTTTTTTGTTAATTTTAAAATTTGTATTTTTGTTTTCTTATTATTATTATTTTTTTAATTTAAATTTTTAAATTTAATTTTTTCTTTTTTGTATTTTATTTTTTTTTATCTAAATTTTAATTTTGTAATTTAAATTATTTTTAAATTTTCTATTTAATTTTTTTTTTTAATTATATGGATTTTTTTAGTAACTTAGAAAAAAAATGTTTTTGATGTTTTTTTTTTTTTAATTTTGGTTTATTTTCGTTGTTTTTCTTTAAATTATGTGTTTTTTTTCAAATTTCGTCATTTCTTTTGATATAATTTTCGAATATTTTTGTTTTTTTTAATTTATTTATGTTTAAATTTTTTATTTTTACGAGTTAATTTTGTTTTTTTTTTACATTTTTATTGGGTTTTTTTATTGTTTATATATATATATATATATATATATATATATATATATATAATCTAAGTTTTGTGTTTTATTACCAATATGAAAATCACCACTCTAAAAAAGAAAGGTTGATGCTGCATCGATACGTTTCAAAATTAGCATGAACATCACTAAAATTTTAAAACAAATATTCATACTTCATAAATAATAATATTATAGTGTCAAAAATGTGCTTAAAAAAAAAGGTGATTCTGCATCACCACTTTTCAAAATCGGGTGCTTTTTATGCTACCAAAAAAAAGTATGTAACAGTGCGGTTACCTATTTTATCGGTAACAGTGTTTCTTTCCTTAGTACAATTTATTGATGAATCTCCTTTTTCTTCTTCACAACTTAGAAAATGTCAAATATTTTAGTTGGAAGAAGAAAGAGAAAAAGATAAGCATACTCATGCACATCATCAAAATATAGTAAAAGCCTCATTTGATTCAACTTATGTTACTCCAAAAAAACTTCTAATTGGTGACTTGGTATTGAAATGGGACAAAGCGCTTGAGGAAAAAGGTAAACACACGAAGTTTCAAAAACTATAGCTAGGTCCATTTCAGATAATTGAAGAAATAGGCCCATCAATAGTATTATTGTAAGATCTATCAGGAAAAAGAGATTCTTTACCTGTAAATGGATAGATTTTGAAAAAATACTTTTCATAGGAGGTAACCTCTTCTATTCCCTGTATACTAGTGTATTTCTCTTTTCCTTACAAAAATAAAAGTTGCTTAGTATAAATTTTGTCTTTTAAAAAGAATATCTCAGATAATCATTTTTCATTTATTGCTTATAGAAATAAGAAATGTTAAGGAAATAACCGAAATATTTGAAAGAAAAATAAATTTATTTTTACTAAAAGATGCAATTTTACTAAAGGTATATATTCTCTAATGAACTCTCATCCTTATATAGCATGATTATTCTGTCATCAGTCAAGAAAATAATCCTTAACATAGTAAAGGCTCTTTTACATAAAAGCAGTTTAAAACTCAACATTATCATCCTGAATCCTCAAAAGGACCATTGATTCACCCCATCTGGGAAAAATTATCAATTTTTGAAAGAAATTCAAAAACGATTATTCTATAAAAGCTTAAAAGATAATAAGTCTCATCACAAGCTTGCTTACCATGTTCATAGGGAAATAATTGAACTGACATTACGAATAATGCCTACCAAAACAGGGTAATGACATGAGATTATATCAAGAGGACAAGGGGTCTCATCAAGAACCATCTTGATCAATTCAATTACAACTAGTGAATGGCATTGTTATTATTTGGTTACCAAGCCAAGACAATGGCTTTTATGTAAATAAAAATATGATACAAAAAGAAAAAAGTTTCAAAAAGATAAATTGTTTAAATTTAGAATTTATTTTAGGAAATTGTAAGAAACATTGGATGGAACAATGAATCATTCATGGGTAAAAGGTAACCCTGCCAAGAGCTTAAATTTCTTATTGGATCAGAGGCTCTACTTGTGATAAAAGAGTAAATATTTATAAAGATGATATTGAAGAGCCACCTGCTTTATTTTTTGAACTAAGTAAAGACTAATATAGATTCTCATACTTATATCTTTAAAAGAAAGATTCTTATGAATTGTAATTAAGAGAAATTTATTTTCTTAGTAAGATATTATTTGTTTGAAATTCATTCCTCCAAATATTTTTATTTCAAAAAGGTTTTAGAAATTTCTAAGCGTTAGTCAGAGATAGTTGGTTCTCCCAAGTGAATTGCTAATTGTTGTGCTATAAAACAATCCCAATTTATTTTAATAAATGGGGACCCTTTAGAAATAAGTAGGAAATTCATTTTCAATTATTTTTAGATTTAAGTCAAAAAAAATTAGGAAATAAATTTTCTTTGTACATTTCTGCTTTATTCCCTAGTGTGCATCACAAACCGCTTAACTTACAAACTTCAAAGACTTGAAACCCAATAAGTCACACTGGCTGCTAAATGTGCTAATATTTTTCCGATGTTATATTAAAATATTATTGCAAATGCTTTAATCATCGTTATAAACTAAAATCGCATCGCACCTCATCTAACCGATCAAACTTATAAAGCAATTTGGTATAAGTTGCGATTATGTGGACCTGATGACCCAATAAAGTAATAAACATAAAGTTCCAAAGTCCCATAAAGTGCATCCAATTGACTTATTGAATGCGCATTTTTCAATTCGCATGACTTAACTAAAATTAAATTAATTTACCGCATAAATTTTGCAATGTGTGATTTGCGCAAATCACATTTCGCAAAATTTATGGGTAATACCATAAATGAAAAAAGTTATAAGGTGTGATATGAGATCAATGGAATTTAATTACTCAAACATGCGAAATAACTTATGTCATATCAAACCAAAATACGAGATACACATCTTTAAGTTGATCAATGTACATTTCACATGAAGGTGTAAGAAATTTGATTATTGGTGATTAATAACATTTAATATAAGTAAGGTTTTCAAAGATTCATATATATTTCGAGCATGTGTTGAAGTGATTGAATGCTGAAATTATTTCAATAATATTTTTCTTCCCTATTCTCTATACTTTTAATGTTCGCTCTGTTTTCTTGAAATCAGAAGATAACTTAACGGAGTGAGGAAAATTGAAATGAACAAGAAAGGCAAAGAAATTGACAAAATGTTGTCTACTAAATGCTCAGATATGTCTCCCCTATTTTGAGACACCACCTGCAACAAGGAATGCGACAATTTTTCATGGGAGGCCATGTATCCGTTTTTTGAAAAATAAAATCCAAGGATAATAGACAAAGTTGCTTCAGCAGGTGAATTTGTTTCTTTAGACCTGACCGATTTTGACGTCGCATGTTCATTCATCCACAAGGTAGTCGCAAGGCCAAAAATTCTCCCTTACACATACATGGTTAAGTGGGTAATTGACCACTTAAACATAGAAGATATAAATTTTAAGGATTCAAAGGGAGAAAATATTGGTTCTTTTAGGGCAGATGATTTAAAAGAAATCTACCACTTACTAGGCCCACAAAAAAATTATGACAAAGATTTTGTTCAAAGTTTTAGAACAAAAAAATCTCGATCTGATAAAATTCATAAAAAAATGGAAGGAATACTAGAGAAATATTAAACGAGATAAACTTGGTACGTACCCAATTGCCAAAATTCATTACCCTTATTGTTATACTACCGATATGTTGTCCAGATTATATGAGAAACCTGATACCACTAGGTTTTCTATAGATTGTGTCCCATTAATTGACGTAATCGTCAATTCTTTAATCTTGAATTGGGCAAGTATCCTATCTGATAATTTATCTAAACACATTATGGAGTATAGGAATAAAAGACGTTTTTAATCTAGAAAAATACCCCGCTTTTATAGGAGTGCCTATGTCATGGACACAACTTTATTTTCTTCTAGTTTTCCTACCATGGGATGGAAATGGACTACCCAAGCCCCTAATCCAATCCATATTTATCACAGAGCCCTTTGGGATTCAGACTTCCATTTTCATTTTTACAAAATCTTCCATAGAGTCATGTTGCCTATGCACCAGATGATATTGAACGAGAAATCCCCTAGGGTTTCCAAAGAGGCTAGTACAAATATTCTTTCTGTTGCTAGATGGTTTGTAGAGGAGAGTTTCAAATATGTTAGAGTATTTGGGAGTTATGCTTCTCCCCATGTCCTACCATATTATGTTCCTAATAAGTTAATTGCAAGAGAGATAGCCCACAAGCTTGTTAATGGTATTTCTAAACAACCTAAAGATGCTAAGAAGTCTATTTGGCCTAATTTTCCTTTACAATGTGGTACTTTTGCACATTTTTATATTGGTCATGCCTACAAGGAATTTTCAGAAGTTAATCTATTGAATTTAGCAGTAATTCCAAAATGGTCATATGATCCAAATGATGTAATTAAAAACTACATCAAAGAGCACAAAATGAAGCCTTTTGTAAAAGAAATAGACAGATTTGTTGATTTCTTTCAAGGCATGGAAAAGTTTTTAGATATAATTAAGTTTGCATCCAGTCAAATCAACCAAGATTATTTGGAAGCCTTCCAAACATATATAACTAAAATACTCGAGATAATTCATCTTAAATTGTTAACTATTGAAGATGTCAACAGACCTAATCCAAGTATTAGCTTGGATAATGAAGCAAAAGACATGTATGGGGATGAGTCGACGCAATCAAAACATCAATCTCACAATTCATATAATTATAAAAATGAATTGGAAAACGGAAAGGAAAGCCCAGAAAATATAATTTATTAAGTAATCCAAGATATTGAGATGTAGGAGAAAAAAGGAAGTAATGGAACAAAGTCAACTTCTCAAGAAGTTCAACATAGTCAAGATACACTTGATCATTCAGGAAAGTCCCAACCAAAGAATTTAATTCGTGAATGGGATGAGTTTTATAAAGCAACATAAACTCCCAATCACAATACCGATCAAGCTAATATTTTTCATACACATGAACATTTCCAGAAGTTATTGGAAAATGTTTTTCCACTACAACAAGTTCTAGAAACTCATTATCGAGATATCATTCCGGCTTACCGTATAGAACACATAGTATTACAAGTTGACGAAATTCCTTCACTGGATATCTTCTACAGTTCTAGTCATATGAAAGGATCCCATAGCTGATACTACTAAACATTTAACCAAACTATCATAGTTTGCAGGGGCATATGCTACTGCCACTATTGATAAAGCTACTGAGGTTAGAATGTTACAAAAGTAGAAGAAAGACAAAAGACAAGAACTAGAGAGGCTGTTACACCAAGAAAAATATAACTCTAACAAGAAAATAAAATCAAATATGGCCCAATTTCAAAAATATTTTGAGAGTCTTAATTTGCAGCATCAAGCAGAAAGCACTAAGAAGCACACACAACTGGAAGAAGCAATGACCATATTACAAAGCCAGCAATAGTTAGAGAAATTCAAAAAGGAATAATTGGATGTAAATGCTAAGATAAAGCATCAACACGAAGTATTTTTCGAACAAGCTTCTATTACTGGCTCTTATTGCAAATCAAGTAAAATATTGATCCAACAAATACCTCTCGAGTAACTTGAATGTGAGAAGATCGAGAAGAAAATCAATGAAAACATTCAATGGCAAGCATCAGACTTGGAAAAGGAAGCTGATCTACCCCAGGTAGATAAGTTTCACAAGGAAATATTATTCAAATATTGGGAAGCATAGATAAAGTAGGCAAATAAAGAAACAACAAAAGAATTCAAGTTGGAAAAGGAAATTATTGAATCTATGTGTGAACAGCTTGTGAAAGAATAAATTATCAAAGAGTGCACATATGAAGTGATATCAGAAGTCAAATAGCTGGAAACATAATGGAAACAAAAGGTAGAAACGCAGGATGAAAGAATTAAAAAAGTAAATAAGTTTGATCAAGAAAATTATTGGAATTTTCTGATCAAACCTTATCATCAATACCAGATCCTGCAGTCTTTAACAGATTCAACAAGAAGATCGCAACCAACACTCTCAAATGAAATATTAAAAGGACAGGTCAGATCACATATTTCGCAGCCAGCTCAGCTCAAGCCCATGCTAGATATTTGTCAACTTCAAGGGGAAATCAAAAATAAATATCTGAACTCTTAAGTCATATTGTTACTTTATTTTCCTGGATTGTAGTTAAAGTTAGTATTACGAGGATGGTTTTCTGAGACATCCTCTATTTTTTTGAAATAATCTATTTTAGAACATAGTTAGTTTAGTATTTAAACCCCTCTCATGCATTTAGAGAAGGGTACAAATATTTTTCAAAAACATTTGCAAAGAATGCACTATTGTAAGTTTGTGAATGTTTTGATGAATTAATGGAACACAATGTGTTATCTTTTGACAATTAAAGTTGTTTAACGGATGTTGCACTACTGTACTCTTTAAATTTCTTGAAAGTGAAGAGGAGAAGATCAATTACTGTCAGTGTACATAAGTAGAACTTTGTACATATGGTACTTCTATTCATTTGTATTAAGTCTTGCTTTATATATTTACAGTCAAATTTTTATTGCATTATATATTTGAAATGTTATTCTAGATGAATGTTACATGCACTTCTATTCTAATATTTTTTTGTGATTTCTTATTGATATATAATCACACATATCAATGCGATATATTTCTCACAATTATTCTAATCAAACTATTTTTTTAGAATAATCATCTTACATAATTTTTATCTCTTTCAACTATTAAATAATATACATTACTAATAGTTGAAGGATATCTCTTTAGATCACATAAAGGAAGAAACACCCTGGGTATATAATAGAATAGATAGTTTATTTAGATTCATGTGATAGATTAGAATAATTTTCCATTTCATGTTGTATAATCAAAACACACCTCAAAATCATCCTTATTGGGAAATTGGTCCCATCATCCCCAGCCGGAGCCACAACACCAAAAGGAAAAGGAGATGATTTAAGGTCTAGACCGGGTGGTTTTCCCCCATGTTTTGGCAGTGGAATTCTGAGGCCTCAACACCACATCAGCAGTATGGGTTGCTAACTTGACTGCAACCTGTCCCTTTCTTCTCAAAATGTTACCTATTTGAGAAAATGGAAAGCACGCTCTAACTTTCACATACAGATTCGATTTTCGATGAAACGAAGTGCGTTGGATTCCTGGGGACAAGCACTTCGTCAACGTTTAGGTTCTGAATGATTCTAAGAACTTCCATTTTTAGCTTAATACTAAGCACCTGATCATTCCTCCCCACCTGAATACTTTTGGACCCCAAAATCTCTTTCATTATTAAACATGTGGATGAGGGTACAGTTCCCTCACCCTTCCAATATCATTCCACTATAATTTTCCCATTTTCTTCAATTTGAGATTTTCTCAAAAATTAATCTTTTTCGTTGACTCTAGAGACCCTGTCTTGATGTTGTAGACACCTTCATGCTACAATTTCCCAGAATTTTCTGAACATAAAGATGTCCTTGCAGAAACAATTTTTTTCCCACCTCGGTCGTCAATCAAAGGAAACTTGAAAACTTTCTCACCTAGAACATTGTTGACATGGTGATTCTTAGCTTGTCTTGCTTTGTACTTGTGTCGAGTTTTGGCCAAGTATTTTCACCATTTCCATGTACCATTTTTGAAACCAAAAAAATTACTTTTGGAACCTATGCCTTCTTTTTCAAATTTATTTGGCGCTTTCTCTTTGACCTTTTCTCTCTCTTTCACCGACATCTTGTTTCCAGCACCACTCAACACTAATGTTGACTGCGGAAAATATTTCACATATTGTTTACCTCCTTGCAAAGGAAAATTGTTAGAGTATTGAAACATATTATTACAAGCAATAAGAAAATACAATGAAATAAACTTTTACATTGGACGAATATTTTTGAAAGGTCTCATTCAAAACATCTCTATTCTTGATAATTAACAAAGTCAAATTTTAAATTTCATTCACTATTCTCTTCATTTCTCGTGCATATATAAGAGACATAATTCTCTTCTTCTTATGTGCTCTAACCATGTACTCAATTATATCCTTAAACAAGTGACACTCATTATCATGATGATGAAATGTTGCTTTCCTATCATTAAGAGAAGGAATTCCCAAAACAATACCTGAAATCTCAAGCGACACTACAACAAGTTCAACTTCGTCAAGAAATTTTGAATTGATTGCAAACCTTAGGATGCACTTCCTAGTTACCTGCATGTTTTCTTTCTTTCATATCCACCCTAAAGGATAAGTTCTTCGATGTATAACAATTTCAAGATTTAACTTCTTAACTTAGTCTTAGGAAATCAAATTAGCTTGAGAACCACTATCAAATAGTGTGTCTATCTTGGTATTCTTTCAAATGAATCTAATATGAACAATTTCAATTCTTGTATATTCATCTTGAGTTACATTAGAACAAATTGAATAACTAGTGTTGTCTTTCTTCTTAACTTTCAAACTCATTGTTGTAATCTTGGCTTCATCTTCTGAATCTGAACCTAAGTCATGTTCAATGATTGCAACAATTTTCCCCTTCTCTTTGGGTTTAAGTTTGTTTGGCTTCAACTTTGGATGGAGTTGACAACAATGGTCTTCATCATGGCCATTATTCAAAACATGTTTACATGTGAGTTTCTCTTTCTCTATTTTAATGGAACCTTTTTTGTTTCCTCTTCGTTTAAACTTTCTCTTTCCTTTAACCTCATACTCAAGGAAACTATCACTTTTCTCATTTGCGCTATGTTTACCTATTGCTTCTAAATGTATGGCTTGAAGGCAAACCTCATCTAAGCTTGTTGGATTGAACATGAGAATATTATGTCAAGGATAACTCTACAAATCCCTAATAAACTTTAAAAATGTTTCTTGCGAATACAAATTAACACCCAAAATAAGAGCTCTTCTTCTAAATTCATGAGTATAATGTTGCACACTTTTCCCTTTCAAATTGTCTAAAATTTTGTGAGTCCATAATGGATTTTTGCATGTAATCTAGAGGATAGAATTTACTTTTAATGGCAGAAATAAAATTTGACAAAGACATTGATATCTTAACGTGGCTTTTAATCTCTTATTGAGTCCTTGCTTTCCCCATACAAGTGTTGATCCCTCCATCCTCAAGAAAGCCAAATGAATCTTTATGTCATCTTCTTGAAGGTTCTAAATTTTGTAATAAACCACCAATCGATGAATCCAATTTTCCATATTCTCATCATTCACTTGGCCATTATACATTAGAAGCTCAAATTTGACATCAAGTTTAAGTAAGGGAGTTTTTCCTTTTGGGATTTTTGAGTGAGTATGGGTGGTTTGTGTTGTGGAAGTGGAATATGATGTTGATGGTGATGATGAGGATGGTGATAAAGATGGTGGAGATGGAGGAGGATTTCCTCTACTACCCTTTGAAGCCTTATCTTCATCCTTTTCGTCTTCTGAGGTTCCCTCTCCATGTGGAGGCTTAGAATTCCCTCAAACCATCTTGGTTCTCCTCTCCTCATAGAGGACCCTAACCATGTAAATTAGGTCATAGAAAGCCTTCTTTAATGCTTCCTCTTCTAAAATACCTCCAATCTCTCCTGCACCTAAAATGATGGCTATGGATTCAAGCTCAACTTCTAGTACTTCTCGTACCTCCTCAATCTCAGCTAGAGATATAACTTGAGGTGCTTCAAGTGGAGATGGAAGTGAAACTTTGGGTGGAGATTGTGGCCAGATTGTGGCTTTACCTCTTCTGGTCCTAACCTTAGGACTAGAAACCAATAGTTGACCTTCTCCTCTATGCATATTTAACCTTGTAAGAATCACAAATTTGCAACCATTAAAACCCTACTTGCACAAAATTAAAGCAAATATCAAGAAAATAACCTTGCTCTGATACCACCTTGATTTGAAACAGAATGTTAGTTTTATTGTGCTAATTTAATCTTCAGAATTACAAACAATTGATAATCGTTTCCTTCATGTGCGTAGGTTTCTTTGTGGTGTTTGTGAGTGTTAAACATGTAATTGTGTCAATTTTTATGTTAAATTCGTGAGAATTTTAACATTAAAACAAAGTATTGAAAAACATCAATAAAATGTATAGAAAACAATCAAATGCCACATTGACACAATATTTTGATGAAGGAGTTCACCCCTCTTGGGGTACATCGCTTTGGTCCAACTTCCATGGCTTGAGCCTCTATATTATCTCAAAATGGAAAAGAAGTGTTGTTTACAATCCTCTACTACTTCTCAAACCTGCTCCAAAGTGCTCATAATGTCCAAATCTACTAGGATAAACTCTTTCTGAGCCAAAAATTTTCGATTTTTGTAAAATTTATGGTTCATTCAATTTTGGCAAAGGAAACCCCTCCAAGACTAGAGAGAAATATAGTTAACGCCGTTAAATGTAGATTTACGCTGAAAATGGTGCACTCTGCCAAAATAATCGCCAGTTATAAGCTCATATTAATTAGAGATAATCGTGATTAAGTTGTCGTTTAATGCGCTAAGCACATTTAGTTTGGACCGTCTGCCACAGTCATAACACAAAGGTCTTATTGTGAGGGGGATGGCCCCCTCCTCCTCTCGCCAGTACATACCATAGAATTTATATATATGATTGCACCCATTTATGCTAAGTTATAATGCGTAGGCTATTGGTAGTTCATTCCGCTTGTCTGGGGGAGGTCACATTGTCAACCCCGACCTCTTCCCTTCCACCTGTATATAGATTTTCACCATGGTATATGACATTCAAGATTTGAAAATAGCCATATTTTGGCCTTTGGGAGGGGGCACGTTGCAGCCTCTAGCTCCACCACGTGTCCTCTTCCCATTGGCTCATTCCAACAGCCAATAAAAATGCAACAAACACTAGAGAATTTGGCGGAAATTCCGATGGCCAATTCGTCGCTATTTCGACACATAGTCGTCGCAAGAGCGACAGTTCGAGGGCGGAAAAACCGTGGTTTGTCATGCCGTCGCTGTTCCGACGCACGTAAAAAGTGTCGCACTATCGACACTTCTTCCGTCATTCCGAACAAGCGTCACTCTTCCGACGTCTCACAAACCGTCGCACCTCCGACGTTTGTAAAATGTCGCACTTCCGATGAAATGTGGTTCGACGTTTGGAACGTCGCTCTTCCGACGCTTGTAAACTGTCGCAATTCCGACCCAACGTGGTCCGACGTTTTGGACGTCGCTCTTCCAACGCTTGTAAACCGTCGCAATTCCGACTAAACGTGGTCCGACGTTTAGGACGTCGCTCTTCCGACGCTTGTAAACTGTCGCAATTCCGACTAAACGTTGTCCGACGTTTTGGACGTCACTCTTCCGACGTCTGGAAGATGTCACAATGCCGATGATATGTGGTCCGACATTTGGAACGTCGCTCTTCCGACGTTTTCATACTGTCTCTCCGGCCAAGGTCGCAGCTCCGACGCCTGCGGCGCTTCGCAGGACCGAGCCGAGGTTCAATTTTAAAAAAAAAAAATTAAATTTTAAAGACGAGGGAACGTTGTTTTGAATATATTATATGAAGTGTTCTACCCATGAGTGAAATAGCGTATGTGAATAAGAAAGCAACAGATAGAGTACCGATGTCCATTGTTCCAAATACAAATTAAAGTACCCAAAACCCTACAACGAAGTAAAAAATTCCATGAAAGTGAAATAGCAGTATGTAGAATAGTAAAGCAACAGATAGAGTACCGACGTCCATTGTTCCAAATACAAATTAAAGTACCCAAAACCCTACAACAGTGAAGTAAAACAGTCCATGAAAGTGAAATAGCAGTATGTAGAATAGTAAAGCAACAGATAGAGTACCGACGCCCATTGTTCCAAATACAAATTAAAGTACCCAAAACCCTACAACAGTGAAGTAAAACAGTCCATGAAAGTGAAATAGCAGTATGTAGAATAGTAAAGCAACAGATAGAGTACCGACGTCCATTGTTCCAAATACAAATTAAAGTACCCAAAACCCTGAAACAGAGAAAAACGCTAATAATAATCATGTGAGGACTGTGATATGTCCAAAATATAAAAATACCATCAGACCATATCAATAAACCAGCAACATAGACCAGCATCGCTAGTTTTGAAGGCATAGTGATAAACATTAATCATTTTTTTTTTCACAAGAGAAAAAACGTTGTTTTGAATATATTATATGAAGTAAAACAGTCCATGAAATCATTACATTTTCACATCTGAAGATTGGAACACAAATATACATCCAGAAAAGTGGAAGTCCCACCCCAGACAGTAAATATAAAAAGACCATCAGACCATATCAATAAACCAGCAACATAGACCAGCATCGCTAGTTTTGAAGGCATAGTGATAAACATTAATCATTTTTTTTTTCACAAGAGAAAAAACGATGTTTTCAATATATTGTATGAAGTAAAACAGTCCATGAAGTCATTACATTTTCACATCTTAAGATTGGAACCCAAATATCCATCCAGAAAAGTGGAAGTCCCACCCCGGACAATGATAAAAAAATACCCCATGTCACATATAGCGACTTGATATAAAACCCAGTAACGGTCCACATGGAGATTATCGACAATCTGAGAAAGCATCCAAATATGCCCAAGGCATCTATAAGAAAGTGAAATAGCAGTATGTAGAATAGTAAAGCAACAGATAGAGTACGTACCGACATCCATTGTTCCAAATAAAAATTAAAGTACCCAAAATCCTTGAACAGAGAAAAACGCTAATCATGTGAGGAGTGTGATATGTCCAAAATATAAAAAGACCATCGGACCATATCAATAAACCAGCAACATAGACCAGCATCGCTAGTTTTGAAGGCAGAATGATAAACATTAATCATTTTTTTTTCAGAAGAGAAAAAACGCTATTTTGAATATATTATATGAAGTAAAACAGTCCATGAAGTCATTACATTTTCACATCTCAAGATTGGAACCCAAATATCCATCCAGAAAAGTGGAAGTCCCACCCCAGACAATGATAGAAAAATACCCCATGTCACATACAGGGACATGATATAAAATCCAATAACGGTCCACATGGAGATTATCGACAATCTGAGAAAGCATTCAAATATGCCCGAGGCATCTATAAGAAAGTGAAATAGTAGTATGTAGAACAGTAAAGCAACAGATAGAGTACCGACGCCCATTGTTCCAAATACAAATTAAAGTACCCAAAATCCTTGAACAGATCAAGAAAAACGCTAATCATGTGAGAATTCAAAGTAAAGTTAATCTATTAACATTGCGAATAAAATTACACCGAAGTCAAAAACATTGCCTGGACATACTCATGGCAAATTTGTCATCAAAAAATCAAAAAATTAAGAAGACTGCCCTCATACGGGGAAACCAGTCTTGAACGTTTAATTTACAGAATTCAAAAATATTACTTAAAGGTCCGGCACAGTAAAATAAACTAAAAGCAGCCCAATTAACTGGGCCTGCTAAGCAAGAAAAACAAATTAACCAAACTAATCCTCCGCTGGTTCCTCCACGATTCGGCACCATCCTTCGTAAGGTCCAGGATCGCTAGGTGCTACCTCCACATGCATGCCACGGCTCCCCTCCTGAAGGCCCGAATGCTGGCCGGCTTTTTCCGAGCTCAGACCCGCCGGACGGGTGCATTCTTCCTCCGTTTGGGCCTCCTCGCGGAAGACCACACTGACTACAGCTGTGATTCGCGGGCGGTTGAGAGAGCAATCAAAGGAAAATTGCGCAGTGCGCGTCGTGGGAGAAGGTGAACTAGCGGTGGGGAAGCCAGGAGCAGGGGAATCCATACGGTGGCCAGATGCTACAAGCCGACCCCGCCCACTCCTAGCATTTGGATATCGACCTAAGTAACGACCTAAGTAATAATCAATGGACTGGCCGGAAGTCATCTCTGTTGAGGTGCTGGAGGGAGCGCGCCGGGATTGACCTCTAGTGCTCCCCCTGCGGCAACGCATCCTATGACGCACGCGAGGCATGGGTGCAATCTCAGGCGCAGTGGGCACAAGAGACGAAGAAGCAGAATTCCAATTAACATAGGAAGACAGACAGAGACAGAACCGAGAGAAATGGAAATATGCAGCAAAGTCTAGGCAGAAGTTCCGCTGGCCACTTCTCCTTATCGTCACAGTTACCAGACAGTGTAATCCAGCAACCGGCTTGTCTGAAAAACCATGGCTAAACACCATTTTGTATGTCGACCCGTCTGCAATGCAATCAAAGGACGCTCGTCATAATGAATCTCTGATCATTAATAATGAGAGCCGAAGGCCGGATCAAATTGGAGCGTGCGGAATCGCTCAGAGGAGTGGAGGTCCGATCTTGAACAATGTTAAAAATTAATTAATGCAGATTTGATGTGAAAACTTAATTGAACAGCGTTAAATGTTAATGCGATTAATATGAAATCGCCATATCCATGTCCCATCACCTTAAACGCCATCGAATGCACCCACAGCCGGGAGCAGGGCAAGTTTTTATTGAGGACACGTGGCATAAATTGATTGGAGCGGATCTTTGTTTGGGCCGCTCGCGCAGTGGAAATCCGGACCCGTAAAATATTAGGGCGAATTTGATAAGAAATTCGCGTCACAAAATTGGCCGACGTCAGCAGGCTATTTTGGAACGCGAATTTGGTTTGAATTATGGTTTATCGCTGTTTGAAGTCCGGCGGGCTCGACTTTTGAACAATTTTCTTATAAAATTTGTGTTGGTTTTCTTTGATAATACACATATTAAAATCCCGCTTAATAAAGAGACAAAATTGTTGTGCTTTCGGAACCTGACCCGAGGATTGGATATGAGTTAACAAACAAAAGGATAGCGGAACCAGACTTGCACCCGTGGTCAAGCCCTCTACCAAAACCACGAGCGGAATCACAAAAGCGGGTTGCCCATATCGCACCGCTTTTGCGGAGTAGGCGGTATTTCCTATTCGCGAGTGATTCCATAGGGAATGCGACACGTGGCGAAGTGACCTTGGAAAACAACCGTTTAACCCATGCCATCGCACGTTAAAGCCCGACGTTGGAAGCCGAGCAAAATTGCCAAGAGTCGTTGATTTGGAGAAAGGCCATCAGATGGTGGTCGCACGTTGAACTTGCCCGGAGGTTAACTAAGGTGTGTGGAGGATAGCCAGGTACGATACGAGTGTTTGATTGGTTATTGATATATATAGGTGGGGCCGGAGTATAATGAAATTGTTTAATTAAACGATTGGCGGATAATTAGCATAAGTCTGGAGCGTGATTTTTGTAAGGCTGGGTGGTGAAATATAGAGCCGAAAGTTCACTACAAGTTATTTATTTAAAAAGAAACGTGGAGTATAAATACAAAGTGTTGAAAGTTAAACATTGGTTATAAGGATTGGAGATAATATAAAGTCGGGGATATAAATTAAAGTCCAACCATTGTGGATAGTATTTATTTATCAAATTCTACGAATTTGATAAATAAACCCGAAGAAAGAAGAAGTCAATTAAGACTCAGGCTGGAGGAAAAGAACGGGGTACACCAAGGGAAAATGTTGACAGAGCGATTGTAGACACACCAGCTCTCCTTGGGGGTCCAATTTTAGTTTTGTTGCGTCACACGATGATCTCTCTTCTCTGGCATTTACTTGTATTGAAGATCACTATTCTAGGAATAAGGAGTTATTTTCTCCAAAAATAACTCTAGCCAAACATTGACAATGCATCAAGGATATCTTTCTATGCTTCATAAGCACATTTTTTCTACTTCTAAATCATGTCTTGGAAGTGGTTGTTGTGCTGGAAATTATTCACCAGTTGGTTTCATACCAAAGTCTTTTTCACATTTTCAGCATCCAATACATGAAAAAGATAATGGTTTAAAACAACATAAATATTTGAAATTTTGCAAGAATTGTCCGGCACACTTTGAATATGAATTTTGAAGTCAAGTGCATGATGTTGTATAGGATCAAGTGTCATTTTGAATACCAAATGTTTCACAAGAAACTTCTCAACATGCTACCCTGCAGTAAGGATTAAATGACAATATTGCATCAACTATTTCCATAATACAAGTGCACCTCGGCCATAAGACTAAACAACTACAAATGTTGTAGATCTAACAAGACCACACAATCAAATGTATTCCACAAGGCCAATACTGTATGAAAAATGAAAAGGAGTTTGCAACCAAAATACCTTAGGCAACTAATTCAATTAGATACACCAAACCATCAGCAAAAAGGAAAACCAGCCTACTCAAAAGGCAAGCGTTTACCTCCTTTGACAAAATTTTGAGTTCCGAAACAAGGGCCTTTATTGTCTTGTCAATGCCCCTAGTAATTTGAATGGGGTTTGCACCTGCTGCAACAACCTAAACAAAAGGTTTCATTTCAAATTATTTTCCACAAATTTAAGATACAACCATTGTCAGTTTTGTATTTCCTAACAAGCTCATAAATTTTGACAAAAGAACCAAAAATTTTTAATACCTGATAGCAATTTTTTCACTCAAAAAATATCTTAGACTCAATAAGCCCAACCCAAAACTAAAAAACCAAACACCATAAGACCCTACAAAAATGAATAGATGATCTTAATCCAATACTATCGACAAAAAGTTACCTTTACACCCTCACTTATTAAACCCTGTGATGTTGAATTTTAACTTCAACTGCTGCAGCAGAAGGACGGATGCAGCAGCAACATTTTTTTTTGGAGGTTGCTTGCACGCCATCCAGAAATTTAATTCAACATTTAAAATTCCTGCAAGTTTTTTTTTGTAGACGGCCGCAGCCATATTTCTGTACATGATTGTATTTAAACACAACAACCAGCATTAACGCAATTCACCAACCAGAAATTAAACAAACAGAAATTTACCCGACAGTTTTGTAAATTCAAAAGGAGGACACGTGGAGCATTAATATTGGATCGCATGAAATTGAAGGGAATCTGAAAACCTGAAAACCGGACCCGAATTTTTATAGGGCACATTGGATTGAGAATTCGAGTTAAAATTAGGCAGACGTCAGCATCCCATTTTGGAACGCGAATTTGGTTTGAAATTCAATCTATTTAGACTTTTGAAGTCCGACGGAAAGGGTTCTTTAATGTTTTGATAGTTTAATATATACATATGTTATATATATATCATATGCAAAATGAAAGGTGGGCCATAGAATTTAGTTTTAATTTTATTTTTTTTTAAAGAGGGTTTATTATAATATGTTTTATATGTTCCGGCATATAAAAATAAAAAGGTCGAAAAAGCTTGGTAGTTTTTTTTATAGACAGTACGTAAATTTTTTATTACATAGCAATGTGTAAAAAGTGAAAAACTGAGTGTAACTTTTTAAGTGTGTATGCACAGCAGTGCGAAAGGGAAAAACACAGCAGAGTGTTTTAGAGACAGAGTATGTTTGTTTTGAACAGACAGTGAGTTGGTTTTATGCACTGCGTTTTGTAGCAGTCATAATTTTGTAATCCCTCTCACTGAGGAAGTAGTGTAATAGTTTTTTTTTGAGTTATTGAAGGGAATAGAAGTTTGTTTTCAAAGTATTGAAACTCTGTCTCCTGTCAAAGAAATTTTTATTTTCTGTGTGTTAGAGGAAGGGAGATTTATGGGTGGTTCTTAAGAATCAACCAACCATTCAGAACATGCTCATCAATCCAAACCATAAGTATTATGTGACAATATTCAAGCAGGCACTCAATCGGATTTCTGAAGCTATGTTAGAGAAACCCTAAACTCTCACTGAAAATAGGTGAAACGTGGCACCACTCAGAGATTGACATGTGCCAATTGGTACAAGTGGTAGACAATTGGCATGCTCAAACAACGAGGTGATGCAGGAATGACATGAGGGAGAAAATATCAGAAAAGCCCCAAATCTCGAGAACTAAAGCTCATCACCAACCTGAGATTGACAACTTTACATGATGTAACCTATGAAATCGTAAATGGAGAAATCATAGTAACAATAAAGTAACCTATGTAAAAATAAAGTCAGATTCATCCGGGGAGTGGTAATGGGAGAAATCATAGTGAACAACAGGAAACATGCAGAGTTGCTTACAATCAAATAGATGAAAAAACACATACAAAAAACCTAGATAATAATCATAAACAAGCTTAATATTGAATTATGAACCGTAAAGGAACTTACAAAATGTGACATTACGAACCTGGTCAAGCGCATAAGCAAAAATATCCTAGACATGACCCTAGTTGACAAGTTGTATTGCTGATGATGCAAGAGGATTTGTACCTGCACTGCCAAGTCAATCAAAATCCATCATTATCTATACAATAAATACAAGTAATTGATGTAGTATTTTTTACTCTAAGATGCATTCTTATGATAATGTTTGAACATATGTTGAAAATGTCAAAACATACCTGAATAAGCTCCTCTTCGTTTCAAGAACAATTTATTGGAGTCGCATGAACTTGGAACAAGCCTCCCACGATTTGAAAGAGTAGCAACTAAGTCAACAATGACTTTTTTGTTGCTACGCTGGATCAAGGGAGGTTTTCTCCAAGATTAAATCGCTCCAATAAATTATTCTCTACTAAACAGGGCCAACCACGTGAAGGTGGAAGCTCTTATGGCCCCTCCCCGCCCCCCTCCCATCACTCTCAATTCCCCAATACCCAATCTATATTTCATTTTTTACTTTCATGAGCATAAAAAAAAATATTCAATAACTAATAAAAAACAATTCAACAAAAAGTACGCAAGGAAACATTGCAATTAATGCTTGAAATAAAAATAGTATGATAAATGAGTTTTTTATATAACGCAAAAAACGTTCCAAGTATGGTAACGTTTGTCTTATAATAATACAATATTTTACATTGTCAAATTTTCTTTTTCTTCTTCCTATTTTAAAGCTCCTAATTACATCATCAATATCATCGTGCTCTGCTCCTGTTTCGTGCCTTTCAACCCGCACTGCTGACCTAGTTGCGTATTCACGATGTCTGGGCTCATCCAGTGACGGGGCATCGCCTACAAAAATAGATAATATTAAATTTTAATTGTCGGTTTTTAAATATCATTGAACTAGTTCGGTAATATTAATAAAAAAAATTGCAATGAGATTATTTACCTGGTGCACCAGTTGTCGCCGCTGACCTAGTTGCATTGTCACGATGTCTGGTCTCATCCAGTGACGGGGCATCGCCTCCAAAACAGATAATATTAAATTTTAATTATCAGTTTTTAAATATCATTGAACTAGTTCGGTAATATTAATAAAAAAAATTGCAATGAGATTATTTACCTGGTGCACCAGTTGTCGCCGTTGGGACTGTTGCCCTGTCTTCCTCTCTGGTGGTAAGTCCTCAAGGGAAACATTCTCTGTCATTTAAACAAAAATTTTTATAAAGGAAAACCATCAAGGTATAATTAGAAAAAATTATAAGTGGAAATTAATTACCGTCATGGCCCTCACTGATAGCAGCATTGTCAGCCTGGTCCCCACTACAATGATCAGGTTGCATGAGAGGATCATCTACATCTGGCTCTAAAACTGGGTTATTTACCTCGTCGGTAGTGTTTCTCCCCTGATTTAAACAAAGTTGTTAGACATTAAATTTATGGACGAAAACAAAAATATTGAAAGGTTAATGTTTTACCTTATCAGGCATTGTAGATCTTGGGACCTGCCCCAAGCTTCTGCGACGTTCAACTACAGCTTGATAGCCAAAACGGAAAGGAATATTTTTATCTTCCTCTGTAGTTATTGTTCCGAAGTCATCACCCTACATTATATATGATTTTGTATTTTTAATCATATCTGATAGGATTACAAAAACGTTGGAAGGCGATACAATTAATTATAAGATGTTTAGCTACTTAATTACAATTCTTGCAGCTAATTTCAAGTAGCCACCCTGGCCGAGCTTGTGATGGCCCTTTTTCTCAATCTTAGCTTTGGTTGCCTTTGAGGTGTCAGGCAACCTAGCATCAAAAGATTGAAGTCAGATATGACGTAGCACACTTTTATTTTAGACATAAAGAAAATTAAAGTTATTGAATTAAAGTTGTAATTTACCTTGCGCGTCCAGTTGGCATTTTTCCTTATTTATTTTCCCTTTTCTCTTTTCCTTCATGGATGAGTGCTCTCCGCTCACTCTCTGAAACTGTGAGAGGATGCTTGTATCTAGGGTTAAATTGCAATTGTGTCCTATAGGTGTCCCCGGTATATTTCAAATATTTGCCAACTACCCGAGCCACCATTGTTCTGTCAAATGTGCCGACCCCAAAAAGTATTTCAGAAAATCTGTGTTTTTTCAGTAATTCGGGAATTCCACCTTCTCGTACGATGGTTGCCGTACTCAACGCATGGCTCTCCTAATCCCGTAGAACTCATTTGTTTCCACAGAATAAAACAAAAAAGAAGAAGATATTATCATTAATTTAAAAATAAAAATAATGATAAATATGTTTTAGTTAAAGTACATGAAATAGTTAAAATATTAAAATTTACCTGGGAGTTGTACATGCTTTATAGGGACACCCTCATCGTTCACTAACAACGTGCCATTAATGGTCCCTGTGGAGCTGACACGTGTAGCTCCAGGAAACGCAATAATGTAGTTGGCCATATCAGCCTCATCATTGCCAACACGTTCAGCGGTTGGCTGGGTGTCTGCTTGGGCAGGGTGTGTTTCTTGGCTGGCACCTAAAGGAGTAGAAGGTATACGAGAGGGTTGTTGGGAAATCTCTTGCCCTTGTGTCCCACTACCACCAACATCGGGTTCAGCAAGTGCCAGAAAATGCTACATATAAAAGAACTTTTTGTTAGTTTAGTCAATGTAAAAATTAAAAATCAAACTATCACAATTCATCTCATGCAGAACAAAAAAAATATCCTTTTGAATTTTTATTATTACCTGATATCTTTCTAGCTGCCTCATAAGATGTTGTATCCTCTCTTCTGTTTCAGGTGTTTGAGGCACGTCTATCAAAGTATTAAATTTCGACCTTGCATCTCGTGCCTTTTTTTGCAACAAGAACACTGGAGATAGGGATGAAGAAAGCTCTTCTTCAAAGAGGGAATCATCAGGCGTACCATGGCTAGGTGTCTGCATATTTGAACAAAATTAATATTATTTCAATTATGTAAATAACTAAAATACCTAAAGATAGAGCAATGTTGGCACTTTACATGTTCTTCCGCTGGCCTCTTTCCGCGATCATCCCGTCTCGGGGTTGTTCCTGCACTGCTCTGATCAGTCTGCCACATTGCAATAAAATTATAAATGTAAAAACCTGAAAACAATATCTAACTTGAAAACACAAAATGAAAACTGAAATAATTTCTAATAAGACACCGGAAGACAGAGTTAGAGTTTCAAATATGCTTTGCATTGAATTCAGTCCTGGAAACATGTCATTGCACATTAAGGCACCCAAACATTCAATCCACGAATGATATATTTAAGTAGGCTTCTCCTATTCTGGGAAAACACCATACCTATAATGCATTCACTTGCATGTATAAAGGGAAAGGAAAACATATTTTCATACAATGGTGACAAAGGCATCTTGGGGAAAGGTATCTTCACTTTTTATTTATGTTGTTCACCCACACCACTCTCGTGTTTTCACTAATCCTGTTTTGTCATTTTTGGATTCAAATTAAGTTAAGGCCTTAAGTATTTTTTGACCTTTCGGTGTAGCTTTTATAAGTGGCATGTATGGATTTTCCATTAATTCTGCACTTTTTCTCTTCATGCGCATGTTTCCCTGGAAATCAAATGCATGATTTAGTCCCATACATTTAACAAGTTGTTGGATCAACTCCATAGGAAATATCATGTTTCCTATTCAATCAAAATTTATCTCAGTTAGGGTAGGTAGGAAGTTTTTCCCTTTGTATTAATAGGGCACTTCTAGCTTGCATTTTTATTATATCTTTCAAATTTACTGTCGTTTCAATTAGGGCATGATTTTTTGCAACTTTCAAGGTGAGAATGAACAAAGACAAATTTTTGTGATGGATGACTGTATATGACTCCATGGCCAGAGGAAAAGGCACTAATATACTTCTTCAAATATCTATAGTTCTCATTTACCTCATACGAAGATGGTCCCTGATTTTGAGCCAAATGTTGCAGCAAAAAGTTCCCCCCCTCCATAATTTGATAGTCAATGGAAATTTCTTAAATTGATGATGGGGAAAGATTATGGAACATTGGCACATACATATGTAATGGATTCCAAGATCATGATATATGTTTGCATATGTTTATGGAAATGTTCCACCAAGTCCCCTGGAGGTGGGAGCGAGGGGACGAGGGAGCGCGGGAGCGGCCTATGCAAAAGCTCCCTACCAATTTTCAGGAAACGTGGGGGAACGTCGGGGTCATAAAAATTATAAAATTTAATCTTTAAAATGTAACTATATTTTTGCAAGGAATGTATATACAGTCATCATACACTTGCATCATGAAAGATAAATCATAAATGATAAAATTACAAATCGATGAATGATGAATCATATAATTGAAACAAATTTAAAAGTTAAAAGTTAAAACAAACATCATACAATCATGCATGTAAGTTTGTAAGTTTGTAACTATATAATCATTAATGTAACTACTAACAATGTACAATGAAAATAAAGTTTAAGATATCATATGACATATTATATCAATATTCAAAATAGAGTTTAAACTGAAGTTTACAACTCAAGTCTGAAACATAAAACTTAAACGCAAATAAGTTATGTCTGAAACATAAAACATAAAACATAACATATGAATATCAAATGTTATCATCATACTGATAAATGAGCATAAATGCTCAAGTTAATGCCCCACTAGTCTCTGCATCCAACTTCTGCACGAATATATCAAGATCAACCATGTCACCATCTGAATCAGAATCACTTGGATTCTCAAATATGCTAAGTGGCACATCAACTTTTAACACGAAACCATAAACTAAAAAGGGCGGTGAGGGGACGTGAGGGGGCGGAGGAGGGAAACAAAACCGAGGTCCCCAAGACCGAGCGCGAGGGGGCGAGGAATCTAGACCCCTAGGTGGGGGGGCGAGACCCCGTGTAACCCTGGTTTATGGAGGTGGTGGAGCAAAAAAGAGCTCAAATAGAGCTGAAATTTTTCACATAAAAAGGACTGTGGGCTTGACTAATGGTTCCATTTAAAAATGATATCTAGACAGAGAATAAGTGTAGCATGCAAACATGCATTGAAAATCCATCTGAGTTTGCATTGTATTACTTATGATGGATTCAAATTTGGGTTTCAAAATGCCAGGTTATGGCATGATTTTGTCGAGAAACCCTTAGTTGGATTCTCATGTTGGTTTAATTTATATTTTAAGTTTTTTTTGCAATCTTTGGGTGATAGTAACTCATGAACTAGGTTACCAATGTGTAACAATCATATTTCAAGAATAAAGTTGTGATTTTTTTATATTATTATTATCTATTAGCTACGAGTATTGACACCTAATGCCTGGAATTTTGACATCTTGATAGCATGGATAATTTCGAAAATGTTTCTAGTAATGCTAACATAATAACTATCATTACGTGTCTTCACTTTTGTCACCATAATAGACCTGTGATATGGACTCATCACACAACTTCATATGCTATGTCCCAACAAGTTCAAACTGGTTGAACCTACCTCATAGTGTGGTTATTAAGGACAAGTTGCTTGGTATATAACTCGATAGCATAAACCGCGTTGCAGTTCTAAAAAGAATCCTCAAGTGTCAAAAAAACTTCACAATATGTTCTACTATAAAGCCTTTTGGGATACCTGAAATAATATATGTATCATTGATGACTTTTAAAGTATGACAAGATCCAGAGGGAAAGGAAATCAATGGAAGAGTGATCCACCAATGAGAACCTAGAATTTAGCATCATATGAGTTAGAGTCTAGGGGCCTGCAGTAAGAACTTACCATTTTTCAAGAGCTGAGGGCGAATGTTGTTCTGCAAGAGCTGAGGGCGAATGCTGAGGGCAAATGCTATTCTGCAAGAGCTGAGGGCGAATGCAGGGCGAATGCTGTTCTGAAAGAGCTGAGGGCGAATCCAGGGCGAATGTTGTTCTGCAAGAGCTCAGGGCGAATGCTGAGGGCGAATGCTGTTATGCAAGAGCTCAGGGCGAATGCTGAAGGCGAATGCTGTTCTGCAAGAGCTGAGGGCGAATGTTGAGGGCGAATGGTGTTCTGCAAGAGCGGAGGGTGAATGCGCGCGTGATATCAGACGTTAATGTAGCACACATGTACATTTGAACACTAATGGATTTTTGTAGTTGAAATGCAATGCTTGTTTTCATTTAAATGTAGGGTTTTTAAAGCAGGGAGAAATAATGGCTGCCAAATTAATAAGCGTTTCTTTGGGAAAAATTTAAATCTTGTATTGGGTGATGAAGATAATAGAGGGTATTGAATTTTGATTCTTGACATCTAGAGAGAACCCTACAGCCTAACACAATCCAATGGAATTGACCAAAAAAACCCAAATAGAGTCAACCCTACTATAGGAGGAAGGGCCTGCAGTAAGAACTTACCATTTTGCAAGAGCTGAGGGCGAATGTTGTTCTGCAAGAGCCGAGGGCGAACGCTGAGGGCGAATGCTGAGGGCAAATGCTGTTCTGCAAGAGCTGAGCGCGAATGCTGAGGGCAAATGCTGTTCTGCAAGAACAGAGAGCAAATGCGCGCGTGATATCAAACGTAGCTATTGCGACAAATACGAAACATTTTTATGTAGCGCGCATATAAGTTTCGAATTTTTATGTAGGGCCCATATAAGTTTGGTATTTTTATGTAGCGCTAAAATAACTGTCGCTATACCGACGGCGGAAAAGGCGTCGCTATTAGGACGGTGCCTCGAAACGTCGCAATGGCGACACCTAGACATTGTGTCACAGTTGCGACGTTTAGAGTCGTCTCAATAGCGACGCTTTGGGCCATGGTGTCGCAATTGCGACGTCTTCCTTTAAACATCGCAATTGTGACACTTGTTTAAGTGTCGGTATTGCGACAATTTTCTATAGACGTCGGTATAGCGACGGTTTCGGGCGGGATGGAAAAAATTTGGGAAAATTTCCGACATTTGGTCAAAAGCGTCGGAAACAGGTGTCGGAATTTCCACCAAATGTAGTAGTGAAATCACCCAACTGAGCAACCAATCACAAAATGAAAAATGTCACCACTTGATTTTCCTAGAGGATCCTTTGACCACTTTGACCAACTGCACAGTCAACTGCCATGTTAGCTATATGGAATTTTCACTCGGCAGATTCTTGTCCCTTTTCTTTCAAAATTTTACCTGTTTGATAAAATGGACAACATTCTCTAATTTTCGCATACGGAGTCAGTTTTCGATGAAATGAAGTGCGTCAGATTCCTGGCGACAAGGAATTTGTGGTCATTCAAGTTGTGAATGCTTCTGAGCACTTCCATTTTTTAGCTTAATACTGAGCACCTAATCATTTCTTTATCCTTGCTTTCCTTTATTTTCTTGTCCTTCCTTTGCTTTCTTTCTTGATTTCTCCTCTTGGTGCTTTTCTCCACTTTGAAGCCAATTCCAAAACTCAATTGAAAAAAGGTTGACAAAAGTTGTGAACTTATCCTCAGAATCCTTTTTACCATGGAGGCCTCTATTTTCTTCATTTTCCTCTATTTTCTTTTAGTTTTCTCCTCACATGAAACCTATGACCTTTCATCTCCCTTTTTTCCCAATTTCCTTATTTTCATAAATAAATTCCAAAAATGTATTATTGCCTTTTCAAAGAATTTTTCAATGCCTTTCCCAATTTCCCTTATTCGTAATAAACAACAAGTGATGCCCACTAGGATTATTTTCCCAACATTCAACTTGGAATAGGTGTTCCATGACCTTCGTCTTATTTTTCCTTTATTAACTTTATTACATGAAATTTTAACTCGGGGTTGTTACAAACCCCTCCCCTTAGGGGAACACCATCCTTAGTCTTCTATGACTAACCATGTATATTTATAACTTATATTGATGCAATATTTGCAATGAACAACCTTCTCAAAAGAAAAACCATCATGACAAACATGACGATATGAAAACCATACCGCCTATTAGAGATTTATGACATAACTCATTGTGGTATTTGCAATAAAAACCATACATAAACATGTAAATATACCAAAAACTCATTTGCCTCCACCGAAAAATTATGAAGGATACATAACTCGCATCTAATTATCCTTTTATTGTGTAGCCTCATCGGGCCCAAAGTGATTCCATTGCACTTTAAATTGCTTGATTTCTTTGTTCTGGAGCATGAGTTGTTTCCACTGGAATCTGGACTAAGGTTATGGCTAGAGTTATCCTTCTAGATCCACTTGAAATAAAGACCAATCAATAAAATTATCAACATCTTTTAAAAATATTTTATGCAATGAAACATGGAAAACATCATGGAATTTCACTATCGGACGCTGTGCAATTTTGTAGGCCACTAGTCCAATCCCTTCAACGATATCGAAATGTCTGCAATACCAAGGCGCCAACTTGGCACATGAACCAATCCTCAAGGGCCTCTTCCTTGGCTTGCTTCACAAGAACACATACTCCCCAAACTGAAACTCCTTAAATGCGCTTTGTTGATCCGTATAATTATTCTGTATATCTTGTGCTTCCTTTAGATTCTTCTTTATAACCTACATTTCCTATTTCATCTCTACCAACGTGTCCAGTCCTATAAGTACCATATTCACTGGATCACTCCAGGTGATGGGAGTATTAAAAATATACCCATAGAGTGCCTCAAACAGACTCATCCTCGGTGACTCCTGATAAACATTATTTTAAGAAATCTCAACCAGTGGAAGATACACCTCCCACCTCCTTTGTTGATGGATGACATACATCCTCAGCATATCCTATAGTATCCCGTTGGACCTCTCTGTGTGTCCATATTTATATGGATGATAATTTTTACAGAATGCCAAATTTGTACATGAACTTGCAAACAACTCCTTCAAAAATGTGGAAGTTAACTTAACATCTATATCTAACACAATTTTCTTCTGAACACCGTGAAACCTCACAATATCCCTAATGAAGATATATGATACCTCACTAGATGAATAAGCAGTGGTCACTGGAATGAGGTGAGATACATTTATCAACCTATCATCCACAACCATGATTGTATCATGTTGCTTCAATGTCTTAGGAAAACCTATAATTATTTCCATGGAAATGGCCTCCCATTTCCACTCCGGAATATAAAAAAGCCATAAAAAACTAGTTGGGTGCTTACACTCAGTTTTCACCCTCTGAGATTCCAAGAATCTAGTAAAAAACTCCACTACTTCCTTCTTCAAATTGACCAATAGTAGAATTTATTCAAAACTATCAACGTCTTCTAATATCTTGGGTGACTTGAATATGGATTACCATGAAACTCCATTAAGATAAGCTTTATTAGCTCACTGTCATCTAGCACATATATCATGTCCCTAAATCTCACCAAGCCATATTCCATGAGATGATAGTCCACGTCCTGTTCACATGTACCCTACTGCAACCTATGCCTAATGTCCCTATGCCTATGATTCTAGTGTCCTTCATGTAATATATTATCTGATAAATTTTTCCCATAAGAGCTCACAACTACAACATTGTTTACGTGGACTCTCCTACTGAGAGAATATGCAACCTGTTCTCCTTTACTTTAATGTATTTGATATCAAAGTCAAAATCACTAAGGGTAGCCAACCTTTTAGCTTGCCTAGAATTCATATTAGGTTGGTCAAATAGATATCTAGATATACCATGGTGACTCATCAATACAAACCTCTTTCCAAGAAGATAATTCCTCCACATCTTCAAGACATGAATTATCACTTCCAACTCAAAGTCACTAATTCAATTTCCTTGACTCGTAACACACCAATTGTCCCTTCTGCATTAGGACTCCACCAAGTACTCTCTTGCAAGAATGTGTGCACACGAAAAACACTTTATCTAGATGCACAATATTTATAACTAGAGCATTTTGTAAGAAACGTATTCAACTCCTCAAAACTTGTTGCATATTCCTCTATCCGTTCAAATCTCCTTCCTTTGTTCTGCAACGATGTAATCGAATATGAAATCCGTAAGAAGTTCCTGATGAATCACTTATAGTAACCTGCTAGCCCCATGAATGATCTGTCTTCATCCACATTCCTAGGAGTTTCCCACTCCATGATAGCTCTTATCTTGTCTATATCCATGGATATACCTTCCTTGGAAACAACATGTCCCAAGTAATGTACTTCTGACTCAAAGAACCAGCATTTAATAAGTTTTCCATACAATTGATGCTCTCTTATCACTATCAATACTGCTACTAAGTGTCCTGCATGCCATTCCTCATTCTTAGAATATATCAATATATACTCAATGAATATAATTAAAATCTTGTCTAGATAAGGACGAAACACACTATTCATGAAGCACATGAAATTAGCTAGAGAATTAGTCAAACCGAAAGGAACCACAATAAACTCATAATTCCCATACCTGTTCTAGAAAGAAGTTTTGTAGATATCCTCTTCTTTGATGCACACCTGATGGTATCTTTATCTCAAATATATATTCGATGAAACTCCTGCTCCCTTCAACTGATCAAACAAGTCATCGATCCTTCGCAATGGATACATGTTCTTGATGGTCACCTTGTTAAACTACCTGTGGTCAATGCACAACTTGAGATTACCATCCTTCTTCTTCACTAACAATATAGATACACCCAAAGGTGATACACTTGGTATAATGTATCCTTTCTCAAGAATTTCCTTCAACTACAATTTCAATTCCACCAAATCTGGAGTGCTCATTCGAAAAGGTGCCTTTGATGTTGGGGTTCTCTCCGGTACAAACTCAATAGAAAAAGAGACTTACTTGTGGGGAGGAAACTATGAAATCTCCGCTGGAAAAACATTTTAAAACTATTGCAAGACATGATACTTATTGGCGGCTTCCACATCCTCCCTATCCTTACCTTTATCATTGGAAATATGAACTGAAAACAATAAACACCCTTTCTTGTGACTGTACTTAGCCTGCATAATTATAATCATCCTCATCGATGAAAAATTCTTATTTGCCTGCAATATTCTCTTTTCCCCATTATCATCCAGGAACTCAATAAAATTTTCATAAAAATCTAATTTGGTCATATGGAGGTACAACCAATCCATAACCAAAAGCATACTATATGATCCCAATGGATGAATATTTAGATGTTTTGATGTAGGCATATCATTCAACTCAAATTCACAAGCTCTCAAACTCCTTAATGTATCTTCTATATGAGGATAATTCTACTCCTGCTAATTCAATTTCCTTGACTCATAACACACGAATTCTCACTCCTGCATCAGGACTCCACCAAGTACTATCTTGCAAGAAAGTGTGCACACAGAAAAATATTTATCTAGATCCACAATATTTATAACTGAAGCATTTATATGAAAATTATTCAACTCCTAAAAAGTTGTTGCATATTACTCTATCCATTCAAATCTCCTTCCTTTTTTTATGCAACGATGTAATCGAATATGCGATCACTTATAGTAACCTACTAAGCCCATGAGTGATCTGACCTCATCAACATTCCTAGGAGATTGCCACAAATTTCCACTCCATGATAGCTCTTATCTTTTCCAGATCCATGAACATGCCTTCCTTGGAAACAATATGTCCCAAGTAATGTACATTTGAATGAAAGAAGTTGCATTTACTAAGTTTGGCATACAATTGATGCTCTCTTATCAATATCAATACTGCTGCTAAGTGTCCTACATGCACTTCCTCATTCTTAGATTATATCAATATATAATCAATGAATACAATTACAAACTTGTCCAGATAAGGACACAATACACTATTCATCAAGAACATGAAATTAGTTAGAGAATTAGCGAAACTGAAAGGAACCACAATGAACTCACAATGCCCATACCTGGTCCATAAATCTGTGTTGTATATATCCTCTTCTTTGATGCACACCTGATGGTATGTTGATCTCAAATAGATCTTCGATAACACTCCTGCTCTCTTCAACTGATCAAACAAGTCATCGATACTTCACAATGGATACTTGTTATTTACGGTCACCTTGTTCAACTTCTTGTAATCAATGCACAACTTTAGAGTATCATCCTTCTTCTTCACTAACAATATTGTTGCACCCCAAGGTGATACACTTGGTCTAATGTATCCTTTGTAAAGAATTTCCTTCAGCTACAACTTCAATTCCACCAACTCTAGAGTGCTCACCCTAAAATTTCCTTTGATGTTGGGGTTTCCCCTAGTACCATCTCAATAGAAAAGCCCACTTCCTTGTGGGGAGGAAAATATGAAATCTCTGCTGGAAACACATCCTAAAACTGTTGCAAGACATGATACTTCTTGAGGACTTCCACATCCTCAACATCCTTACCTTTATCATTGGAAATATTAGCTACAAAAAATACACACCCCTTCTTTTGATTTTTGTTAGCCTGCATAATTGTAATCATCGACATCGATGCAAAATTCTTCTTTCCTCGCAAGATTCTCTTTTCTCCTTTATCATCCAGGCACTTAATAGCATTTTCACAAAAATCTAATATGGTAATGTGGAGGTACAACCAATCCATACCCAAAAGCATAGCATATGATCCCAATGGAAGAACATTTAGATGTTCTAATGTAGGCATACCATTCATGTCAAATGCACAAGCTCTTCCTCAATGATGAACTATCTTCTTAGTACATGTATCCAATTGCACCAACTAATACTCTTCATGCACTTCTCTTTTCAAGCCAAACTTATACACCTGGCATGAATTAACATAACTATAATTTGATACAATGTCAATCAAAATAGAAACAACTCAATCAAAAAGCTTACCTTCCATCTCAATAATGGATTCCTAGTGATCTTCCTGCTTATTTTCCACAACTGCATAAATCCAATTAATGTTAAGGCCAACATCCCCAAAATTGTGTGCCTTATAAGAATTATATATTTTAGGTATTCCAACCTACTACAATGGGAAATCTGTCTTACGATGATATTTTCCACAAATACAACATTGCAAAGATACCCTACCATAACCTATATTTTTCTGCTATACAAGTTGCGACCGGTGTCCCTTATCAACTATGTTAAACTTCTTGTAAGGAACAAAATTCTCTTTCTCACCTACATACTGAGGTCTTCCTCGCTTTGGTGGCCATTTCCCTTTAACTTTCTCATTCCCCTTGAAATCACATTTAGGTTTAGCTTTAGACTTGATTGCTCATAACAATGCTTTAGTTTCCCAATGGCTTCCCCCAGTTACTGAGACTCATCACACTCAATCCAGTCTTTATATGATGTTTTAAACCCACTGATGAACCTTTTAAACTCGAGGAAACCTCTAGTATACTCTTCATTTTTCATGGAACCCATCTGCAACTCATGAAATGTGTTATATCTATCATCACAATATCTTTCAAATAGGTACTTATTCTTGAAGAATCTCTCAAACTCATCCAAAATCAACTCTTCTTCTCGAATTACTTTGACATTCTTCACATATTCCCACTATATATATGCTTTCCCTTTTAGACTGTACGTATATATTTTGGCCTTCATGTTCTCTAAATTTTTATGTAATCTGAAGAATTTCTTCATACCAAGCACCCATGCATCTACATCTTTTTAATTCTTCATCTCTCCATTTAATGTAGGAGACTTAACATTCTAGAATTTATTTCGAAAGTACTCATTCCTTCTATAAGCATGATGGTGGTGGTGGTGATGATGATGATGATGATGTCCCATGGACCAGGAACTATAAGGGAACCCATATATATCGGTCCTCCTATTAGGTTTACCCAATGATCTGACATCTCTAACTGTATCCCCTATATCCAACCCATATTCTAACTTGGACCTACTACCATATGCCCCATTAGTATTCTCTCCCTATTCTTGACTAATCCTAAACATTCCCTTTCTCTACAAGTATGAAAAACTCTGAAGGATCAATGCATTGAAATCTACTTTCTTTTCCTAAGCTTCAACCAAACTTTCATTGTTTTATATGAAGATTCTCATCTCCGCGTTGAAACTCCTCAATGTATCTGTTATATGAGGAGAATACTCATCTCCTTACTGCCCAACTGATTTGTAGGGAGAGCCACCTGAACTGTAGTCCACCATTTTTCCTTTTATCTTTGATTCTCTTCTTCTTGAAAGCATGCCATGTTAGTTAAACCAAATAGATACCATAACGATAATGATACCTCAATGGCATTCAGTGGAGGCTTATTTCATCTACAAAATCAATCAAAATTAGAACGATACATGTATAATAATAATAAAATCAATATATCTACATCATTCATGACAATACCAACTACATACCATGACCTTGTGCATGACAACCATAACCATGACAATGCATGAAAAACAATATACATCTAGCCCATTCGGTCCAAGTGTTTTAACCATGCTCCTAGACTAATTTATAATGCCACCTCACACATTTACCCACTTTAATCGGCCCTCTATGGTAAAAATGATGTAATATTCCTAATTAGCGACATCTAATTGGAATATTCGATTTTGTTTATTTTGCCGTCTATAGTTTGTAAATAAATAAAAAGTGGGTGAATAGGGTCTAACTCACTTAAGTAAAATAAGACATCCACCTAGTAGCACAACGTTGTGACTTAAGTGGGAGTCAAGGGGGGCCTAACACCACATAGAGGAGGGGGGCCTACGTACACTCTAGAATTTTCTGCAAGCTTCTGTGCAGATAAGGATGAGTATATGGAGGAGAGAGAGGCTATGTTGGGTTTTGGAGGGAAACCAAAATTATAAAATATGGAGGAGCCTCGTCATTTCATTCATTCTTGAGTTGATGATTTTTGGAGTGAGACATTTGTCTTCTTGAGTACGCTGGTTGTTTAGCCTGTCTACAACACTGTTTACTGCATTGAGTGTCTCCGTTTGGAGATCTCACCCTCAGCCCCTGGGGACTTCGAGTGCCTACTCGGGTGAGGTTGTCCCATCATTATTTTGGTTTGAGACCAAAGCATCATCCTCCAGGATAGCGTTATTGCTGCAGCATCATAATACTGTGTTGTAGGGTGTTGCCGTGGAGACTCCACAACACCACTTCCATTGCTTGTTTTTCAGAGGGGGAGTATTTCTTGCCTTTGGAGAATCATTTTGGAAGCTTGAGATCTTATTTCCAGATCTTGGCATAAGGCCAACACATATTCTTGCCCCTACTGTGCAGTTTGCTCCAATAGTTGCGTTATTTTCATAGTGCATTTGCTGCGGGGTTTTGCAAATTGATTGGAGGGTGGGATCTCAAGTGCAAGGATCGACCTTCCACTTTGGAGATCCACTAGAGGAGGTTTTATTCAGATATTTTCATCTTATTAAGCCTTCTCTACGTATTTCTAGTTCCGGAGTTGCCGTAGCTGCCCAACTACTCCGACATTTTTTCCATTTTGTATATTTCAGCCAATCCCTTGGAGGATTGATGTATTTTTTCTTATAAGGGTTAGAGCTTTGCTCCCCCCATTTATCTGAGATGATATTGTCATATTCAGTCATTTTTAATGTAGATTTTCAGTAGACTGCATTATTTTCTGTAGTCCCACTTTTGGTACATGTAAATTACCAGGAACCCTTGCCGGGTGTCCTTTTCTTTGCGCAAAAGAGGTTAAACCTTTATTTCTATACTATTTGATAAATATAAGCTATATATCAGTCATATTCCATCATTTTCTGTAGCAACCCTAATGGGAATTATGCTCTCATAGTATTCAGAAATTTTTGTTTAGCAAAGTCATGGGAAATCAGGGTTCTCTAGACTAGTCGGGAAAGGAGGAATTGTTTAACTTAGCTAGAATTATTATTTTGAGCTGAAATACGGAGCATAGGTTCCTCATGACCTAAGATATCAGATCCAACCATCCCCATCCTCTGTTTTTACGCAAATCTCTGATATTAAGCTTTTTATTGCATAAATTGTTGATTTTACCCATCCTTTGGATTGTAAATCTGAATTAAAGTGGATTTTGTAGTTAAATATGATGTATTTATGTTCCTCACGCATATTATAAGCTTATTCATCACAGAAAGACAATTATACAGTTGATGTCTTGCTGAATCCATGAGGCGAAAACTAATTGGAATATTCGATTTTGTTTAGTTTTCCATCTATAGTTTTTAAATAAATAAAAAGTGAGTGAATAGGGTATAACTCACTTAAGTGAAATAATACATCCACCTAGTAGCACAACGTTGTGACTTAAGTGGGAGTCAAGGGGGCCCTAACACCACGTAGAGAAGGGGGGCCTACGTACACTCTAGAAGTTTCTGCAAGCTTCTGCACAGATAAGGATGAGTATGTGGAGGAGAGAGAGGCTAAGTTGGGTTTTGGAGGGGAACCAACATTATAAAAGAAGGAGGAGCCTCCTCATTTCATTCATTCTTGAGTTGATGATTTTTGGAGTGAGACATTTGTCTTCTTGAGCACGCTGGCTGTTTAGCCTGTCTGCAGCACTGTTTAGTGCATTGAGTGTCTCCGGTTGGAGATCTCGCCCTTAGCCCCGGGGGAATTCGAGTGCCTACTCAGGAAAGGTTGGGTTTTCAGCATTTTGTGAGTCGTTTTATTGTTTGCGTTTGTTGTGGAGCTACAGCTTATAGAGACTGCGCAGTCACTGGAGGAGAGGACGTAGTCCACTATGGAGGAACTTCGGCTTAGGGTTTCTGCAGGTGATTTAGCCGGAATTTTGAGCAGAGGGTCAGCCTTTTCCCATAGGAGGCTTTTGATGGAGTTTGAGGTAGTGTTTCAGCTGTTCCCATATAGCCACTGCATAGAGTCTTGGAGGCCAGCGTAATTCACTGGGGAGGCATTTTCTGGTGATTTTTGACGTTGGCCATTTTTGGTATGGTTTCTGGATTTTTTCCGAGTTGTTGAGGAGAGGAGGTTTGCCGATTTACAACTTATTCCAGCAAGGGGATCGACCCCTAGTCTTCAGTTCATTCCAGCAGTAGCAGCTACACGACAATTTTCTAGAAGCTGGGACGCAGTTCATAGAGCAGCCATTTCCGGTATTCTCTGAGAGTGTTTGCTCACTTGCCTTGATCACTATTAGCCCATTGTACTTCATTAAATTTCTCAGATTAAGAAAATGGCTCAGCATTTCCTCTCTATGTTTTCTGGATGAGTTTCCGTAGTTGCCGTATTCTCTTTCTATGATATTATATGTCTACTGCACTATTATTGTTTTTGAGCATTCTAGTTCTATACCACTTGGTGAGTTTATCTTTCACTCTTAGACAGAGTTTGGAAAGGGCCAGGTAGGCTTCGGATCTCTTCCTATTTTCAGAGGAGAAATATCCGATAAATTTCCTCCCAGTCTATCTCTGGTTGGAGTTTGTCGTGTTTTAGAGATATCCCCAAAACGAGATATTACAGTGGTATCAGAGCATAGTTCTGGCTCAGCCTGTGGTCTATGACATCAAGAAAGAGACCATACAGAGGCAAGAAGTATAGATATTGTGAGCGTAGTTTGGAGACCACCTACGAAGAGGAAGACTGTGCCTGGGTAGAGGACACAGATCAGGAGAGAGAGCCTGTGATGGACATAGAACAGGTGGATCTTGTGGTAGATTTAAGGAAGAAAGAGCTGATGGTAGATGACACAAAGGCCAAACAATTTGGAGAGGTACTCCTCAAGTCGGTGCAGGATTTAGCTAGATAGATTGAGGTGATGGGACAGAGGTTCACAGCTGTGGAGGCTAGGCAGCGTGAGACTCCACAGGTTTTCTAGGTTGGCGAGGGATCAGGTACATCCCACCATTTGCCGGAGCAGGGTGCTGCTCAGCATGATATTCCTTAGCCAATGGATTCACGTGCACCTACCCGCTCTACCATTCCCACCTTCTTGGGAGTAGATACAGGGGCAGGAGCCCAGTAGGAGGCAGAGCCTGGACACTTAGATGAGTATTTTGTAGAGTATCAGTCCTACGAGCAGGAGTTCAGGGATGCTCTCACATTCAGAGATTTTGTGCAGCTCCAGTGGGACAGTAGACCCTGTGACCATCATAGAGGGCACCGACATTATCATGATGGAGATTCCCACCGTGCCTCTAGTAGATTTTATTTTCCTACGTTTGATGGATCATCAAACAGTTCAGCAAAGTTTTTGGTGGAGAAGTTGGATATCTATTTCCAGCTTAACCAGATGTCAGAGATAGAGGCCATCAAGGTGGTGACACTACATTTGGATGGTGAGGCCCAAGACTGGTGGTTCTATGGGATGGTTACACTCGTACACTCTACATTGAAAACATATGACGAGTTTACCAGGAGGTTGATGGAGCGGTTTGACCGGAGGGATCCGGAACAACATTTTGTTGAGCTGACAAAGCTCAAGCAGACAGGGAGCCCAGAGACATACATCGCAGATTTCTTGAGGGTTTCGGTGATGGTGCCAGATCTATCTATGACACGGATGATCTATATGTCTATGGAGGGATTGGCAGAGCCACTTCAAGGTCTAGTCAGATCTACTAGACCAGCTACACTCTAGGATGCTATCAGCAGGACTAGGGACTTACAAGATGCATTGCCCAGGATGTGGACACCTTAGCCCCAGAGACAGGGCTTCCAGCCCAAGGGGAAGGATGTGAGGGTTCCTCCTCCAAAGGGGAATCCAGGGCAGGAAGAGATAGATGATGATGCCAGGAGGGATTTGAGGAAGAAGTGGTTGTGGTTCATGTGTCAGGAGCCGTGGGAACTAGGGCGTAGGTGTGCTGCTGGCAAAGCACACTTCATTGAGGTCTTCTCTGATGATATCGGGGAAGAGGATGAGGAGGGAGGAGATAGTCAGACGGCCCAGGATCGATTGCCGCCTCCACCTCCAGGGATAGGAGGTGTATCTTTTGCACCCATAAGAGGGGCCCTTGCAGTTTTGCGAGGAGTTCCTAAGTATTTGACGATGCGCGTACGAGGGACAGTACGTGGCCAGCAAGTATCAGTCTTGGTTGATAGTGGGGCAACCCACAACTTCATTGATGCACAAATGGTCAAGCAGAGGGGTATACCGACCGAGATTTTTGATGGGTTTTCAGTCTTGGTCCTAGGAGCCCAGACGATGCAGTGTGCCTGGTATGTTCCAGAGTTAGCAGTGACGATGGGTACTTATACCGTGACTGATCACTTTTTGGTGGTCAACATACCAGATACCAATGTGGTACTGGGTGTTCAGTGGCTGATTACTCTGGGGAAGGTCACCACAGATTGGGAGGCCTTAGAGATGGAGTGGGATGACAAGAAGACTAGAAAGCATGAGAGGATCCGCGGGATGCATACTTACCCACCTCAGACAGTTTTGGCACACCGGATGGAGGAAGACTTCCAGAAGGGAGACATAGAGTGGGCGGTTGAGTTGCGGGCATCAGAGGAAGAGACCACCGGTCGAGCAGTTCATCCAGATATACAGGCCATCCTTGACAGGCATGAGGTAGTGTTTGGGGATATACCACCAGGTTGGCCACCAGATAGAGGGTTTGAGCATACCATCGAGATTGAGCAGGGTATTCAAGTGGTGATCACTACACCCTATAGGCATCCCAAAGCCTATCGGGATGAGATTGAGCAGGCCATCCGGGAGTTGTTGGCTCTTGGACACATCAGATCGAGCACGAGTCCGTTTGCTTCTTCTGTAGTGCTGGTGAAGAAGAAGGATGGCACCTTGAGGATGTGCATTGACTACAGGGCCCTGAACAAGAAGACTTTGAAGAATAGGTACTTTATACCCAGGATCGATGAGCTGATGGATGAGCTAAGAGGAGCTAAGTTCTTCTCGAAGATTGATTTGAGATCAGGGTACCATCAGATTCGCGTGAGGGAACAGGACATTCCCAAGACCGCCTTCAGGTGTCATTATGGGCACTTTGTTTTTTTGGTTGTGCCTTTTGGGCTGACCAATGCACCAGCCACCTTTCAGTCTTGCATGAACCATATCTTCCGCAGTCATCTGAGGAAGTTTGTACTAGTTTTCTTCGATGACATACTCATATATAGTAGGACTTGGGAGGAGAATCACCAACATATAGAGGCAGTGCTACGTATCTTGGAAGAACAACAGTTCTAGGCTAAGCTCTCCAAGTGTGAGTTTGGGATGACAAAGATGTTGTATTTGGGTCATATTATTGGAGTGGACGGAGTGAGAGTCCATTAGGAGAAGATTAGAGACATCAGAGAATGGTCGGAGTCGAAGAATGTGATAGAACTTTGAGGGTTCATTGGGATATGTACCTATTACAGGAAGTTCATCAGAGGTTTCTCACAGCTTGCTGCACCCCTTAAAGATTTGATGAAAAAGGGGGCATTCAGTTGGTCAGATACAGCGCAGCGAGCCTTTGATAAGCTCAAGGAGGTGATGAGTAGTTTCCTAGTGCTTGCATTGACGGATTTTACGCAGCCATTTGTCTTGGAGTGTGATGCGTTGGGAGAGGGGATTGGCGCAGTATTGATGCAAGGGGGACACCCTATAGCTTTTGAGAGCCGGAAACTCCTTCCGCACGGGAGGTGTTGGCCATCATGCATCCTTGGCCAAATTCCGGAAATATCTGGTAGGGAACAGATTCAGGGTGAGGACTGACCACAACAGCCTCAGGTTCTTTTTGGAGCAGAAACAGCTACAGGAGAGGGAGCAGAAGTGGATCAGTAAGATCCAAGCATATGAATTTGACATTGAGTATGTCAAGGGTAAGAATAACGTGGTAGCAAATTCCCTTTCACGTAGACTAGCCACGTTATCTCTTATGAGCTTGGATGCGGATTGGAGGGCTCGAATTTTGGTTGAGTACTCCAAGGACAAATTTGTGTGTGAGGTGCTGGCTGGAAAGGTGGCAGATGACAGGTACAGGGTGGTTGATGAGATCATCTATTATAGGGACAGGATCTTCTTGACTGAGGGATCTCATCTTAAGAAGAAGATACTCCAGGCATCACACGATTCTCCATTGGCAGGCCATCAGGGGTTTACCAAAACCTACAGGGCCATTAGAGAGAGGTTCTCCTGGAAGGGCCTCAAGGAGGACGTACTCCAGCACATCAAGGAGTGCGATGTTTGTCAGAGGAATAAGGGGGAGATGAGCCATACTACAGGACTGTTGCAGCCTCTTCCCATTCCGGAGGGGAAATGGGAGAGAATTTCGATGGACTTCATCACACGGTTGCCCATGGTGCAAGGCAAGGATTGTATCTTTGTCGTCGTTCATCAACTGACAAAGTATGCACACTTTTTCGCCATATCCACACATTACACAGTAGCACAGGTGGCCGAGCTATTCTTCAGAGAGGTTTTAAGGTTGCATGGTCTTCCTAAGACCATCATCAGTGATAGGGACAGTCGTTTCATGGGCGGATTTTGGCAGGAGCTTTTCTGACTAGTGGGGACAGAGTTGACACCAAGTACCAGTTACCACCCACAGACGAATGGACAGATGGAGATAGTTAACAAGTGGCTGGAGGGCTACTTACGCAACTATGTCAGTGGGCAGCAACGAGCATGGTTGAGATGGTTGCATTTGGGGGAGTACTGCTATAACATGACACATCACATGTCTATTGGCATGTCACCATTTTATGCTTTGTATGGGTACCATCCTTTATCTTTTGTTGATGTGATGTTCGGTGCTAGTAAGGCTCCTAGAGCCAAGATTTGGATCCAAGAGAGCCAGGACATCCTCCGAGCTCTCAAGGACAATATGGCTACAACACAGAACCATCAGAAGTTGTATTCCGACAAAGGTCGGGTGGAGAGACAGTTTGAGGTAGGGATCTTGGTCTACCTACGATTACAGCCATACCGATAGTCATCGCTGAAGCAGAAGGGAGTTGAGAAGCTCAAGCCTCGCTTTTATGGGCCATACAGGGTGAAATGCAGGATTGGGCAGGTTGCGTATGATTTGTAGCTGCCTCAAGGAAATAAGATCCACAACATTTTCCATGTATCATGCCTGAATAAGGCCCTGGGGTAGCAAGTTACAGTGACAGAGGAGCTACCACCTACAGATGATGAGGGGCACTTGGTGTTGCAGCCAGAGGCCATTATTGATACTAGGGAGAGGCAGTTACAGAGCAGGACGGTCCGGGAATTCTTGGTGAGGTGGAAGAATTTGCTGGATGAGGATGCCACTTGGGAGAGCGAGAAGATTTTGTAGCATCCATCACTTCAGTTGCTTGAGGAAAAGCAACATTTTGCCGAGGGAGACTGTAATATTCCTAATTACCAACAGCTAATTGGAATATTTGATTTTGTTTAGTTTGTCATCCATATTTTGTAAATAAATAAAAAGTGAGTGAATAGGGTCTAACTCACTTAAGTGAAATAAGACATTGACCTAGTAGCACAACGTTGTGACTTAAGTGGGAGTCAAGGGGGGCCTAAAACCACATAGAGGAGGGAGGCCTATGTACACTCTAGAAGTTTCTGCAAGCTTCTGCGCAGATAAGGATGAGTATGTGGAGGAGAGAGAGAATACATTTGGTTTTGGAGGGAAACCAACATTATAGAAGATGGAGGAGCCTCCTCATTTCATTCATTCTTGAGTTGATGATTTTTGGAGTGAGACATTTGTCTTCTTGAGCACGCTGGCTATTTAGCCTGTCTGTAGCACTATTTATTGCATTGATTGTCTCTGGTCAGAGATCTCGCCCTTAGCCCCGAGGGACTTCGAGTGCCTGCTCGGGCAAGGTTGGATTTTCAGCATTTTGTGAGTCGTTTTATTGTTTGGGTTTGTTGCAGAGCTGGAGCTTATAGAGACTGCGCAGTCACTGGAGGAGAGGATGCAGTCCACTGTGGAGGAGCTTCGGATTGGGGTTTCTGCAGGTGATTTAGCCGGGATTTTGAGAAGAGGGTTAGCCTTTGCCCATAGGAGGCTTTTGATGGAGTTTGAGACAGTGTTTTAGCTATTCCCATCTAGCCATTGCGCAGAGCCTTGGACGCCAGCGTAATTCACTGGGGAGGCATTTTCTGGTGATTTTCGGGGTTGGCCATTTTTGGTATGGTTTTTGGATTTTGTCCGGGTTGTTGAGGAGAGGAGGTTTGTCGATTTACAGCTTATTCGGACAAGGGGATCAGCCCCTAGTCTTCAGTTCATTCCAGCAGTAGTAGCTACACAACAGTTTTGCAGCAGCTGGGACGCAGTTCATAGAGCAGCCATTTTCGGTATTCTCTAAGAGTGTTTTCTCACTTGCCTTGAGAAAGATTAGCCCATTGTACTTCATTACATTTATCAGATTAATCAAATGGCTCAGCATTTCCTCTCTATGTTTTCTGGATGAGTTGTCGTAGTTGCCGTATTCTCTTTCTATGATATTATATGTCTGCTGCACTATTATTGTTTTTTAGCGTTCTAGTTCTATACCACTTGGTGCGTTTATCTTTCACTCTTAGACAGAGTTTGGAAAGGGCCAGCTAGCCTCCCGATCTCGTCCTCTTTTTAGAGGCGAAATATCCGGTAAATGCCCTCCTAGTCTATCGCTGGTTGGAGTTTGTCGTGTTTTAGAGGTATCCCCGAAACGGGATATTACAAATGAGTGGACAGATACCATGAAGTGACTCAACTCCGTAAGCACACTTAAGGAAGTGGAATCGACAATATGAAACTTTACTGAGTTCTCTCAAGTGCTATAGGAATCCTAGGAGCTAAAAAACCACTACAGGTGCCCAAACCCTAAGTTAAATTTATTTTTTAGTGATCTAAACGCTAGTCGCTCTGATGACAAGGCAAGCGAGCGACTATAACCCACCATTCACTCTGATGTTCCTGTGTCCAAGTGACTACAGTTTATATTTCCTAGTTTTGAGCCCACGACCCCAAATCTGAGCCACCTTTTAAGAGCCTGACTCTCAACCACTACCTAAAACTTATTGATATTTTAAAAAACTATAAATGAAACTAGGAAAAATCCATAAATACAAAACTTAGACAAGGACTTAACCTAACTAGGTCTAACCATAACAATCATTTCGGAAAACACATAGTGAACATGAAATCTACAGGTTATGAATGCATCTTTGAACATTGAGATCTAAAAATTTATCTAAGAATCATCAAGAAGTTATAATTGCCTCTCATAGTAGCTTCAATAAAGTATATTAGTTCATGCATTCAATAACCATTCATTTACCAATCAAACATGATAGGAGCCATGACTAAAATCTGTGATAAAGGCCATGCTTATAACCATCATATAACAAGACTATTAACAATGATAAAATAACCATTAAAGACACATCTTAACAAGTACATTTAATCATAAAATAAAAGAGGAAATTAACTCTTATTAACATATGAAAAATATAACAAAGTGAGGGACATCCATGTACCGCTAGACCATAGATTGGACTGAACGAAATATTTCTTTCATCCAATCACCCTCGTGCCATATTCGAAGACTGAATGTAGAATCTCATGGGATAAACCAATTCATAATCAACCAAGAGAATCCAAAGGTTAAACCACCTCCACCCTCACACTACTGTGATCTCACCTAAAATGATCCCAATATAATAAACCAAAACAAGCTTAGATGCCTCAAAATTCCTTCACCATCCGTTAATGAATTTTCTTCTCTCCACCCACATGTTGAGGGATTCCCAGAGATAACCATCTCCACCAGCAACCCTTGGGATTTCCCAGAGACCACCTCACCTAGATCCAAAACCTTATGATAATCCAAATCTCAACCAAGAACGATTCCTGTCACACTATGGATTTATGGAGATGGAAAGACAAGGTTGAAACCACTATTAAACAAGACAAAAAGCGTGCCAATGATAACAAATCAAGCAAATACACACATGCGTGTACTATGCATGCCAAAACCAGCTAGGAAATCCTTCATGCAACCATTTACTTGAAATTATTCCCGCTGAAGCCACTTCATCCAACTCTTCCTTACATGATCCTTCCTTCCCTTTGCTTTCTTGTCCTTCCTTTGCTTGATTTCTTTCTTTATCCTGTTGGTTGTCTTCTCCTCTCTCAAGCCAATTCCAAAGATCAACTCACAAAAGACTGACAAAAGCTGTGAAATGATCCTCAGAATCGTTTTTGTCATTGAGGCCTCTATTTTCTTCAATTTTCTCTATTTTCCTTCAATTTCCTTCTCACATTCAACTTGTGACCTTACATCTCCCTTTTCTCCTAATTTCCTTTATTTTTATAAATAAATGCCAATAATTTTTTTTTTCTTTCCAAAGTCTTTGTCAAATTCTTTGCCAATTTCCCTTAGTCATAATAAACAACATGTGATGTCTGCTAGAATGATTTTCCGAACATTCAACTTGGAATATGTGTCCCTCAACCTTGGTCTTAGTTTTCCTTTATTAATTTTATTACATGAACCTTTAACATGAGATTGTTACAAAAATACACTCCTCGTATATCACAATTCGCAAAACTAATATTTACTGTCATTAATTTATTATCAAGATATCTCATAGTGCATATGCATTAGGAATTTCCACCATGGATCCGTGTATCCAATACCAAAAAATCTTCCTTCCATTCCTATACCAGAATATAGAACCAATATCATGTGATCAAAATGATCTTTATTCGAAGCTAGAAGGTAGATATAGTAGGATATGCGCTCATCACTCCAGATCTACGTGGCCACCATGCACCTATATTAGAACAAAACAACAAAAACCACTGTAGATCGAACCACAGATCTTTGATCACAAGTTAAGTCATTAATCGCTTCAATGGCTAATCGTTTCAATGCTAGATGTGTCAATTTATACAATTCACTTCGAGACCAAATCATGCTGAAAATTAGAATGACATGGGCATAGTAAACCTTGATGGTAATTAAAAAAGCACTACACTAAGGAGCCAATGTAAAATTTTTGATTGGAGCACATAGTTTTCAATGTTTGACAACATCTGCGTGGGCTTATGATAGATAGATGGGACAATTTACTCAAGGTCTACAACATAATCCAACATAATTTGCATAGTGTGTAAGTGGTTAGCTTGCGTAAATAATGATCACTCTTCATTGGATGATGAAACCTCTTGGCCCATAACACTTACATATTCATGTATCTGAATTTTAGTTTGGGTCACTTATACTTCGTGTTGTTAATTTTCCCTACATCAACCACTCTTAAATAAACATAACATTACACAAGGTAAATAGATCAACTCATTAAATAAACATACATTACATCATTTATGTACAACAACTTAGAAGCCCAACCTAATCTATGTTTATTACAATAGAGAATCAATTATAATAGAGCATCAATGATCTATGCTACCATCATGTTATAATTGTTGACATTAATACCAACACAATGCCAATAGAATATTATATGGAGGTTAAATCCTCTAAGAATTATTGATAAATAAATTAAAATTTTGGAATTTTTTTTCCAAAATTAGCTTAGACACAATATTTTATCTTTCAAATATTATTTTTTAATAATGTTATGTATAGAGGGAAGCTCAATTTACTATATCTTTTAACGCCGTAAAGTATTCTTATATGGAAACAACTTCTCTATAGACCACTTGTCATTATTAATTGCCATTGGATTTATGTTAGGCAATTGGAGAATTTGTAGCAGTTCATTTAGGTGAAGGTAGTTGGAACCGTTCAACCGTTCAATATATTATTACATCTCATTGCCTTCATTCAGGTATGGAGACAACCTTATAATCCTGTCAATCTCCATATCATATACTACAGATCCTAACATGTCTATGGAAGCCGCTTCAATTAAGTGCCAGAATAATGTTATCCAAGGCCATACCGTGATTTGTCTTGTGAGATCAAGTGAACTGGAGCAGGCATTGCCTGAGGATTCGATGTCACTCGCAGGAGGAGGAATATCTAATCCATCATCTTGTAAATTGAAAATTAAGAGTTTATACAACTGTCAACAATCGAATAGGGGTAAATAGAGAACCAGATTAATAAAGATTTAGGTTAAAATAATACGAGGAGCGAAGGTAAAATTTTAATACCGGGTTGAATCGACTCGAGTATATCGTAGCCTTTTAACCATGAAGTGAATCTTGGAGGAAGCTCGACAGAACCTGATTCTGGAAATGACTTAACTCTCGAGGACAACTTAACAGAACATGATCCTGGAAATGAAGCGAGTCGCGGAGGCGGTTCAACAGAACTTGATTCCTTCTGTTTCGGGTTCTTCAACTTCTGTTCCAGCAATGAAGTGAAACTTAGAGGCTGTTCAACAGAATTTGCTTTGCACTTATTCATATTCGTAAACTCGTTTTTCTCTTCTAGAGATGGAGTGGAGCTTGAACGCAGCTCAACAAAACTTGATTCCAGTTGATTCGGATTCCTGATTAAATCAACTTGATGCTCGTGAGAATAACCAGAATGCACGATGTCCATTGAAGAAAACGGCTCCGGTGTTTGAGTGTCAGCTTCATCCAATGGAACTACAATGGTCTCTGACCTGTATGCATTTGGATAATCAGATGAACAAAGAGGTTTCAGCATTCTTGTTTTTCTTTTAACGATTCACTAATTCAAAAAATATTCACCTAGCCCGATTTTTAGGCGCGCCGATGCGCTCGGTGGCAGAGGATTCTTCCCAAATGACGATGCTTCGTGGCTCTTGTTTATCTCGTGGGAAATTTTCTCCTTGCAGCAGCTCCTGGTTGAAATAGTGAACGGTAGCTCCTGGTTGAAACAGTGAACGGTTATAGGATACCTTATTCTGTCATGGGGTTTTGAAGTCCCATGCTAGCATATTGTGCAACTAAAAATAGACCTGCATTACCAATTATAGTATTGCAAGTTATGTGGTATGATTGAATATTTGTATTTTCTTCATTTTCATGCCTGTTTGGATAGTTTTATACTTACTAGTTATTTAAATAAAACAAGTTTTATCTCCATTTCCAATTTTTACTTTTTAAACACTTCTAATTTTTCGCAGTATTTTTGTTTTTCAATTGAAAAATTATAGTTTTTCTATTAGTAGTAAATGTACTAATTTACAAAATAATGGAAAAAGTGACAAAAAATAATAGAGGTAGTAAATATTTTTTCCTTTTATTACATAAATTCACATTATTTTAATTAAAAATTAATGGTCTTTTAATGAGTGGTTTATACTAACTAATTCCTCATATATAGCTAATAGCTCCAAAAATTTGGGACCCAATTAATTTGATTACCTAAAAATATAAGAAAACCTATTATATGTTGGTGGAAAATCTTTATATATTTAAAGAAAAAAAATATAAGGATATGCATAACTCTAATCATAAATTAGGTTTCAAAATTTTCTTTATTAAAATTATGAAAATATTTAGCCTAAATTTCTTTAAAAAATTTAGTTTTACTCAAAAGCATGAAATTTCACTTGGAAAGGAAATCATTAAATGCACTGGGTCAAAACTAACGCAAAATATTGTAACCAATGAGTTAGAGAAATTGTGGCACCGCATCTACATTGCACAACATCGAATGTTCGTTGGATTTCATTATCAAACTGTCGAACGACACTTAACTCTGAACCTTATTCTCTATTTTATTGACCTTTATCTTCTCGTGCTCCATTTTTGGCTTGGCACAACCAAAGTTGTGCCTTGGAAAAAAAAAAGGTTTCCAATAGCTGCAGGGGTTTCAGAATTGCAGATTCACTAAAACCCTAACCCTCATTAAAGCCGTTGTTTCTAATAAAGAATCAACTTCTTGATTCCATTCAAGGATTCCCTATAGCAGAGAACCTACAGAAGAACCCTTTGGCCACTAGGTAATATTATCGCAATGGAGAAAGAGGATTTTTTGGACAGTGGGTCAATCATAATCAATTAGAGCTTTCATGCCATAGTTGGTTTTTGAGCTTTCATGCCATAGTTGATTTTTGGATATTTTTCCAACCACCATTGCTTCTTGTCCTAAACATGTAACTATATACCTGTCAAGGTCTCTTTCAACAAATTTTGCAACCACTTTGTATTTGTCCCTCTTCAAACCCTTTCCATCAGATTTAATCTTGGAATGATGCTTTAGTATTTGTTGTCTACATTTTCTTATTTAGGCCCAGTACGCACATACTCCACATCTTTAACACCTCCATTAGGCACTTTCATTGGGTTTGTTCCTTCACTTACCATGTCTACCTTATCATATCTTGAAGAAATCGTCTCTTGGTAACTTTTATGATATCACTCATTATTTTTGTGTCATGAATCTCTACTCATTCTTTTCATGTCATGAATCTCTCTTCTCTTCATGCTTTACATGAGAAAATTCATAATTTATTTCTACAATACTTTTCATAATGATTATTTTTTTCACAATAATAACACTTGCATTTGATACCTAGGATGAAGTTTCCTCTCCTTTTTGCTTTGAAGTTGTGATCTCTTTGGCTTCATATCTTGTCTCTTTGAGGATGAAAACTTTGCATTTCTTTTCCCCTATGCTTCAACACAAAGGAATGTTCTGAAATATGTTCTTCATCATATATCTTATCTTTTTCTCATTCAGTAAGAACAATCTTATTAGCTTATTAAATGTGAAGGACATAACTCATGTTGATAAGATGAGACTTGCTACAAACACTAAAATATAAAGGAAAATCAATGGCAGTGATCAAGAAGAAATATGGAGGAATTGTATCGAAACGACCTATAATTTCGAAGGTAGAAAATCATGATTTACTTCATTATTTACGAGGCATTCATTTTGGCATAATTAGAGAATGTTTTTAACTTGAACATAGGAATCATGACTTGTAGCCCTCAAGAAAGCATTATTGTAAGATTTCATCGTAACATGGTCCTTTCCTTTTATTGATATGTGTATGTCTTTCAATAGTTGTCAAAAAATCATAAGTTAAAGTTATATGATATCACCTTACGATGGTATTTTCCTTTTGTTGATATGCTTCTATCTTTCAATAGTTGTCAAAAAATCATAAGTTAAATTTATATGATATCACCTTATGGTGTTTACTTTGAAACATCTGGCGCAATTGCTAGTTATTAAATATAATGTAAACCATGAGATTAAAGGTTAAAATTCCCTGGAGTTTAAAGGTTAAAATGCCCCAGAGTGAAGCGAACACACACACACACACACACACACATATATATAACAAAGTAATCATTTAAAATTTTAAAATATATAAGGGAAAATGGGAAATTTGAACACAATCAATATGATCATTAAGTCTTTAATTCCTTATCACTAGTGTTAAAACTCAGGAAACTCATATATGAGCCTCAGTTATCCATGATTGTATTGCCACGATCCGAGAAAATTAAATGTTCTTATCACCTTCAACAAATTATAATTTAGTATACATAGATATATGTCTTCATAAATACCAACCAGTTTCAACCGTGACTGGAAGCATCTGTGGTGTATTGATGATTATGAGCTAGCAAGCTGGAATATCCAACGGAGGAGGAGGGAGAGATTGATTTGGGGCATTTCGATCTAGCACAACCCATGCCATTTTCAATCCCCAGCTCGTGTGAACCTTCAAGTGGAAATGCATGAACCAAATTCTTGCAAAGGTTTCCCAGTAATTATCAAAATCAAATAGATATGAACAACATATTTGATCAATGTGACGAGGATTATAAGAGGGAAATGGATTGGATAAATTTAAATAATATTACCTGGGTTGTCAGCTCGGAATAGAATTTCCACCCAAACTCAACTAGGAACTCTGACTGTGTTTCTCTGGATAGGATCCATGAGATTGAAGTGTTTGGAGATTGAAGTGTTTGGGGTCAGAGTGTGGATTGTAGTTCCCCGTGCCCTGCCCAACTATGAAAAAATAGTATCCATGAAGATGGAGGGGATGGCTCTTCGGCCCAGCCAGACTAGTATCTTGTAGAACCACTTGTATGGTGGCATTGAAGAAAAATACTTTCATCCTCGTGTCTTTCAGAGTCTGTGTATTGTTGGGTGGAGTGCCCATGTAGTTAAATCTAAATGGTATATTGTCGGGGAAATTCAACCTGTAAAATACTTTTGATTTCCCAAAGCAGTGGGCTTGAAGAAGTGAAGTGGATGGGAGAACGAAAGATATGTTATCCGTGGAGGCTATGAATTTGGTTCCATTGGGACCTTGGCATTTTTTCCCTTTGGGATGTGGATTTAACCCCAAACCAACCATCAAGAAAAAATTCTTATCAACGCTCTGGGGAACAACTGCTATAAACTATGGCGTGGCCAAACTTGGTAGCAAATGAGGTATTGTTTAGAGCTGGAAGCATTGGATTAAAGGTGAGAGCTCGAGATGATGAATTTTAAAGCTGCGCATAATCCAAGATGCCGACCGTGGTTGAGTTATCAAAGGTTCCACTGCCTGTATTATAAGGTTCCAAGAGCGTCGATTTCCACCACATTAACTGTGTGATTGGCGATTGCAAAGAATATTTCATCATTGATGTTGGAATTTACTCCCAACTGAAAACTTGCGCAGTAGGACAACAAACATCAATTTTGATTTGAGATTAAAGGACACTGCAACAACATTCTTGTTTTAGGTTTTTACACTCCATCATGCATTGAATTTCTATGCTAAACTTATGCAAATAGTCGAATTATTTATACACATAAATTTTTATTTGAGATTAAAGGACACTCCAACAACATTCCTGTTTTAGTTTTTTACACTCCATCATGCATTGAATTTCTATGTTAAACCTATGCAAATAGCCGAATTATTTATACAGGCCGTAGCCCTGCCGAATTCCAAATCGCGTTTGAACCACACACAAACCTCGCCATTACTTCTATTCACCAACCGCAGTAACTCCCGTGTTTTGATTTGAATTTAAACCATCCATGCAAGGTTATGTGGAACCCTCCACTCCACGTCGCACCATCATTAATCAATGGGCGCTTATCGCAAGCCCTGCAGCCTACGTCATCCTCCACAAAATCCATGCGATGGGTGGACCCCGCCACTGCCATGTCAACCAACCATCTGACCAATCAAATTCATATCACATGATTTCGTGCTTACGTCACTGGCTCTTAGCGATCGCGCAATAGAGGCAACTCACCAGTGCCAACTCACTCACCCTTCGACCAATTGCGCATCGTTGCAAGCTTTGGAAGCCCAATTGGCTAGTGCGCCAATCGATGCAATAAAGGCCACCGCATTGTTTGTAATGTTTTGTGTTATTTTTTTTTTATACGCCAGGACATGAGTTTATTTCTTATAAGGTTTTAAACTTAGGTTTATATGTTTTATACCAGGAAAAAAGTTTCATTTTAAAACTTAGTATAATATTTTATTATATGTATTATAAACATATATGTTTACATTACATATAGAAAAAAATGTATGTAATGTTGTGTGTAAGAGTAGAGTTCTCAAGCGAAAAAAGACTGTGTATGTGAAAAGTGTAGAGAGGAGCAGTGTAAATCGAGAACAACAGTTCTGAGGGAAAAAGATTGTTTTGTAACAGTTCAATGTTTTAATGAAATATAGAGTTTTCTCCATCTATATTTTTTTTTGTTGTTCTCTGTATGTTAGAAGAGTTGTTTCTTCTGCTGTTATGGAATTCTTAGAATTTTCAACATGGTATCAAAGCTAGTCCAGGCTCTCAGCAGTTGCTAAAGAAGCTGAAGGAAAAAGGAAGAAGAAGTTTGTTGAAGGATTTCTCCAGCATTGTGAAAGTTCAACAAATCAGGTATTTACCAAAACATAGTTATTCTTTGTTTTAAGCATACAGTCCAGAGAAATATAAAAGAGAAGTCTTAAGAGTTTTTAGAGACACAGGTTATCCCTCCAAGCAGTGAGAAATTTTGTTTAAATACACAGTCAATTTTTTAGCATAGTTCTGCAAGGCTAGCAATGGCAGGAGCCAGCACAAGAACGAGTATGGGAAATACTCAACTCCCACAGTTCAATAGGAAGAACTATGACTATTGGGCAATCAAAATGACAACCTTCTTTGCATCTCAAGTTTCAAGGGAGCTAGTTGAAGATTGTTTAGAAGAACTAGCAAATGAACAAGTATTGAATGTCTTAACACAGCAGCGAAAGATTTGCTGAAGAGTAATATAAAGAAGGACTCAAAAGCCCTCTTCTATCTCTATCAGGCAGTGCACGAAAGCATATTTCCAATAATTGCAGCAGCAAAGAAGTCTAAAGAGACATGGGATACCCTCTAGAGAACCTATCAGGGTATGGAGAAGGTAAAGACAACAAAGCTTCAATTAATGAGAAGATATTTTGAAGTCATTTGAATCAAAGAGTCTAATACAATAGACTCATTCTTCACACAGTTGATTGGGTTGGTTACCCAAATGATATCTCATGGAGATACAATAGAAGAAAGAAGAATACTGGAGAAAATATTGAGGAGTCTACCCTCAAGATTTGATGTGATAGTAACAAACATTGAAGAGACAAAGGATCTCTCAATGTTTACTATTGATGAGCTTCATGCATCATTGATGACACATGAACAAAGACTGAGAAGAACAAAAAACTCATCTTTGGAGCTTGCCTTCAAGACCCAAATGTCCTTTGGAAGAGAAAGATTTCAAGGTAGATCAATCTACAGAGGAAAAAGTAGAGGCAAAAACCAAAACAGAGGAGGAAGAAACAACCCTACAAGTACAAGTGGAAGGGGCAGCAACCAAAGTCAGAATTAAAGCCAAGGCAATAGCCAACAAGGTGGACAAAATCAAGCACATGGAAAAAGGTATGATAAATCCAAAATCCAATGTTATTACCGTAATAATTATGGGCACTATGCCAATGAATGTAGGAAGAAACATAGTGACATGGGTAATAGACCCAGTGCTAATTTTACTAAAGAGACTCTGAGCCAAGAAAATTTATTTTTAGCATGTAATATGGCTAAAGAGAAGAATGAAGATATATAGTTTCTAGATTCAGGATGTAGCAACCATGTGACTGAGAACATCTCTATGTTTTCCATGTTAGATGAAAATGTGAAGTCCCAAGTAACATTGGGGACAGATAGTAAAGTCTCTATCATGGGGAAAGATAGAGTAAGTGTTTTAACAAGGAAAGGAGAAAGGAGATCCATATGAGATGTATACTATGTACTTGGTATGAAGTGTGACCTTTTGAGCATTGGACAGGTCATTCAGAATAGCTACAATTTATTATTTGAGGATGATGTATGTACCATCATGGGCATACCACCAAGAAAACAAAGGATTTCACAAGTGAATATGACAAGAAACAGAATGTTTCCTCTCAATATGAGAGCAGATTTGAAGACAGGAGTTGCAATGACAGCTGTGACACAAGAGACTTACCAAAGAGAATAAAAAGATGAAAACCGTTTGTGGAATTTGAGATTTGGACATCTAACCTTTAGAGGCCTAAATTTATTACATAGAAAGGGAATGGTAAAGGGATTACCATTGATTGAGAAACCCGGAAGCATTTGTGAAGGTTGTATCTTAGGCAAACAACACAGAGAAAGCTTTCCATCAGGAAATACCATAAGGGAAAAAATACCCTTAGAAATAATACATTCATCTTTGTGTGGACCAACACAAACACCATCATTAGCAGACAACCACTATATGTTGACCTTTATTGATGACTACATAAGAAAAACATGTGTATACTTCTTGAAGTTGAAAAATGAAGTGTTTGAGAAGTTCTGCCACTTTAAAGCTCTTGTTGAGAATAAAAGTGGACAACACATAAAAGTTCTAAGAATTGATAGAGGAGGAGAATATATCTCCAAATATTTTTTATGTTTTTGCAGAGAAAATGGAATTCATAAGCAATTTATAGCAAGGTATACACCTCAACAAAATGGAGTTGCTAAAACAAAAAATAGAACCATCATGGATATGGTAAGAAACATGTTGAAGACAAAGAAATTTCCAAATGAATATTGGGTTTAAGTTGTACATTGTGTAGCATATTTCTTGAATAGATGCCCGACAAAGAGTGTTATGAACATAGTTCTAGAAGAAGCATGGAGTGG